>VZSZ01008997.1:117619-325325 GCA_013398815.1 Ibidorhyncha struthersii
AGTGTAGCAGAGGATAGCCCAGCTCTAAAACTCATATGTTTCCAAGTTTTTATCCTCTGCAGGAGGATGGGATCCTGCTGCGTATCTTGTTTTCTTTTCAGGCCAGCTGGTCCCTACTTGTTTAGTCTTGCCATCCTGCTCATATTCTTCACAAAGGGTGAGATCACTGACCGTTTCCTTGGTTTGTGGGTGATGTTCTCATCAACCCCAGCCTGCTGGAGAAACACAGCTTCAAAGCTCTGTGGTTTTCTAAGAAATGCATTTCAATCAGCCGGGTGGGCAGTAGCATTGCTGCCCATCTCTTGTGAAAAGGCAGAGAACCTCGTCTGGCGGTTCCTTGGGGTTAGTTTGCACGCTCCTGCAGAGGTTATGCATGAGGAATGCAAGAGGGTGCTTCATATGCCTGGCACCGCTGGCTTCTTGTTAAAGGTCCAGGATTTGGACGACTGTAACGCCCCTAGTACACAAAGGTGGTTTTTGTTTTTTTTTTAAACTGTCTCTAAGGAAGTAAGCCTGATGCAGTTGAACAGCCCTGGAGGAAACTTTAGTTTAATTGGAGGGACTGGGGACGTGTAAAGTGGTTGTGTGTTGGTCAGCAGGAAGAAATGGAAAGGCAGGAAATCATGAAGTAGATGTGACAAACACTTCTGCTCTTACAGCAGTTTATTTATACCAAAGCATGTGATAACATGCCAACTTTTGAGGATTTCTAGCTTGACATTTGTCCTACTTACTCCTTACAAAAAGTATGTATTTTCCTAGCATCACCTGAAATGATCACAGCATCCCAGAGATCCAAAGCATTAAAATGATGCAAGGTTGCGAACCCTGCATTCTGGAAACGATATTTATTTGTGGTATAACAGGGCCTAGAAAGATGCTACAACATAAATCTGGTAAGACAGCAAAAGATGCACAGTGTCCCAAGAAATTTACCATTAAAAGAGGTGAGAAGAAGGATGAGAGCGAGTTGGTAAGAAGAGCAGCGTGGGCCCAGGGCAATTATGACCAGGTTAGGCAGATGTACAACTGTATTGTAGGTGCCTGGTTTGAGAAGTTGGAAGATTTGATGTAGTCTTTTATCAAGCTTTCTGGCTCAGCATTGACTTTGTAGAGACACCTCCAAAGATGAAATCTCATTCATCTAATTTTGATATCCACCTTTCTCTGGCTGTGGTGGGTCCTAAAACATTTGCCTACCCCTTTCTTCTCTCCCACCCACCCCAAATACCAGCAAGAAAAGCAGAGGTGTGGCACCTCCGTTCTCTCTGTCTATGTAACAACCTAATGGTTAGCACAATTCTTAAGGAAGCAAAAGGCCTGATTTCTGGTCAGAAATGCATCCTGGAGAAAATGCAAGTGGAAATGTGTAACACGGAGAGCCTCCACAGCCTGTTTGTTTATTCTCATACTTAGAGATTCAAATAATGAGCATGATTAGACCCTCAAAGGATCTCAATTACTGACTCTCTCTCCCATTTATGGCATACTTTAAGGGAAATTATAATGAACATGCTGTTAAACAAAACATGATCCCTCAGGCTATCTGGTCTGTGGCAGATCCTCTGCTCCTTGGAGTATGCATAAGTTTCTCTCCCAGCACCCCTGTGTGAGACAGGATCCTGACAGGACTTTCTGCCCTTCCCTTGCTCCTGGACCCCAAAGTCAGGGTCTGCAGCCACCACGTCAGGGAGGGCAGGAAAGGGAGAAGAAGAGAGTGTGGTGCTCACTGTCCCTCCACGCATGCTGAGACCTGAAGTGCTGCTGTTCTACATCCGTGGTGTCATCCAAGCTAGCAGGTTGGTTTTGTTTGTTTGGTTTTTAATTTGGTTTTTTTTTCCCCCCCTCTTCTTTTCCCTCATCCCTGGGGAGTCGGAGTCTGAAGACAGTCTCAGTGTAAACCTCTGAACACAGAAATGAACTGTAGTCCATCCTGTGTGCGATAGGAAAATGAATAGCAAAGAAACTTTGCCTGGAGCTGCAGGGAAAGGTGGAGGAGAAGAATTTGCTGCTGCAGATGTCTTAAGTAGATAGAGCATGCTGGAGTTTAGGGCCTGGTTCAATATATCTATCATAAAATAAATGTGCACTCTACCCCATCTGTAATGTGTGCACAGCAGCAAACCACTCCAGACACAGCCAAAAGTGTAATGGCCCAAAGGCAAGGAAGGAAAAGGAGAAACAGAAGGGAAGGAGGGAACATGTATTGCAGGAGAGAACAAGGACTGGGATTAAACTGGGAATGTGAGGAGAAACCTGTGCCACTTCTCTTTGCATGCTGGAGGTGCCTGTCACTGTGCGGTCTAGAGTCACAAATCAGGTTGGTGATATCTCTCTTGGGCTCTGCCAGCAACCCTCTTCAAGCTGTAAACATTTCAAGATATAATGGTTCCCTTCCTTTCACTGTAACAAAGTAGGGAGGAGAAAGCACCTACAACCAAATCCTTGGTAGCCCCAGAAACACCCTGACAGCCCCCACAATCACTGCTTCCCACAAACAGGGTTCCTTCCTTTTCCCATGTGAAACAAGCCACGATCTAGGTTTTACCACAAAACCAAAGGCACTTTAGCACTGAAGCCAGTAAAAATTTTTCCCTCTTCCCAAAGAGCAAGTTCAGCACCGTTTAAACTTTTGAAATCCAGGAAAGGAAAGGCAAGCTTTTGAGTGAAGATCAAGTCCGCCGCAACCCCTGCATCTATTGGGCTTGACCTCTGAACTGCAGGTGAAGAGGAACTATTCCCCCCCTCCCCGAGAAATCCAAATCCCAAGCTGGGCAGTTGGAGGATGCAACCTCTTTGGGGTTAGCTTTTTGTAACCCTCCAAATGCAACAGCATTCATCTGGTCTGTTTCTTGCTTTTGTTTATTTTTTTTTTTTTAATATTAAAAACATACATTGCTATGTTGTCGTGGTTTAGGCCAAATCCCACTGGGGACGTGGGGGACCCCAAATGGGACTGACAGATGCTCCCCTCTNGGCTGGCACTGGGGCAGTCCCAGGCTGGACTCAGTGACGGACAGGAACTGGATTCCAGATCTGCATGCAGGATCGGGACCAAAGGCAGACGATCAGAGTCCTCCTCAGATGTCGGCCATTGAAGGAAAAAGAGAGAGAGAGACAGAGCCAGCGCTCCCAGCACTCTCAGCTCCCCGTTCCCAGCTCTCCCTTTGATCCTTCAGAGGGCTTTTATGCTGAGCATGATGCGGATGGGATGGAATACCCTGTTGGTCAGTTTTGGGTCACCTGTCCTGTCCACTCCTCCCTGCAGGTGGGACCCCACTGTGCTTTTCTGCTTCCAACTCTCCAACATGTCAAACAACAAAGTTGTTTGGCCTTGGCTGTTATAGCGATAAGTATAAGCAAGAGCCTCTCCGCATACCATGCCTGGACATCAGCTATAAACATTGGTCTTCTCACTCTGAGAGTGCAAACATTGTCTGCACACTATGCTGTTAGTTTCAGTAGTTAGAAGAGGCCCAGCTAAAAAGCAAAGTTACTGAACAAAATTGGTCCTGTTTTACCTCAAACAAGGACATATGTGCATGTAAATGATAAATAGAGTTTCAGTATAGAGGGCTCAAGGGTGTGTAGCACATTTCTTTGATTTTGCAGGACCAATAAAACTTGTGTACTGAGAGTGGCTTCCTTTGGGCACCTTTTTACAGAAGCCTTTAATACTTCCTTTCCCTCCACATGAAAAGCCACACGCAGTCATAGCTGTTATACCATGTAGGATTAAGTTAAAGTACAGCACTGAGCTTGCAAAGGTTTGGGGTGTCGAGCTTTCTGCAAAGTCTGCTACCTAAGCATTTAAGCACTGTTCTCATTTGTCTAATCTACTTGTTACATTCATTAACAGTTATTCTCTCTTCTAAATCCTACATCTGATCTCCAGTAGGCAAATATTGTCAGAGCAATTAAATAGAGAAGCATTAGATGTAGATAGAAGGAAAAAGAAAGCAAAAAGATCTCCAGTTTCTCAGTAGGGTTTGCAGCCCTTTAACCACAATGCAGAGTTGATGTGATTGCTGATTCTATCTCCTTACTCAATTTTGTCCCCAGTAGCCATGAAAACAAAGAAATGTCAGTACAAGTAACCATTTCACTCAGTTCCTTTCTGACCGCAGCCTGCACTAAAAGCTCTGTTATTCACTCTCCGCTCTGCATGCTGGAGGGAAAGGAGGGAGAAAGCCAGGTGGCTCACAGAGGGCAAGGATCGCTGCAGATGTGGCAGGGAGGGATACCAGCACCAGGCTGAGATGGTGATGACCCGGGCAATTGAGAAGTGATGTAATCTTCATAGGAAACACGACTGCCTCCATGTACCCTCCCTGCCTGTCTCCTACCCCTGCTCTGTACGCTTTCAGCCCAGAAACCTGAAGTGAAGGGGCAGATGCAGGTGGTGGTAGGGCAAACCAGCAGCAGCAGAGAGATCTCAGTGGAGGAGTGTGGACGGCAAAGGCGAGGTGGACTTTTTGGGGGCTGAGGAGTCATCTTCCTTTGCTCTTTCACCAGCCTTTTAGAAAACCCCCGATGAAGGCTGAGATAGGGCTGGGAAGCAGGAGCAAGTGGCTGTAAGCAAAAGGAGCGTAGGGAGTATGAGGGCTGAGGGAGGAGAAGGATTGGGGAGGTAAGTTGTCATCAGTGTGGGAAATCGGCAGGAGGCACTTGGGGACGTTAACCTGTGAGAAAGGAGAGCAACTTCTCTTTAAGAAAATGGGTGGAGGAGGCAAAAAATAGAATTGGGGAAGTGTACATGTGGGTTGCGGAGGAGGTGTGAAATAGGACAATATCAGTGTTTCCCAGATAAGGCTGTGCAATGCCCTGACTGGAGTGTGAGGTTCAGCAGGTTATACTACTAATAAAAATAAAATAAAATAAAATAAAATAAAATAAAATAAAATAAAATAAAATAAAATAAAATAAAATAAAATAAAATAAAATAAAGTTGGTCATATCTGATAGCCACCAGGAGTACTTGAAGGTGGTGGTTAAAACTTCTCCTGCTCTTTTTGCAAAACCCTCAACTGTGAGGGAACTTGGAAGAAAATAGTCAAAGCTGTTAGTCATTCTCTGTTTTGTTTCTATTGCCCAAATAGAAATATAGCACCAAAAAAATTCAACCTGCAGAATTTTATTCATTCCTCTAACAAAGAGAGTTAGGGGTGCTTGCTGCTAGGTTTTGGAAGACTGCAAAGACTAATGAATCTGAAACATTTGCAAAATATACACAATGATGATCTTCTATAGAACTTTTTCAATCTATAAAGGTTAGTTTAACCATAGTGCTGTTGCCTGTAGCGTCTAAGTGTTATCGTCTTGATTTCCAGGTAAATTCCTTCCAGAGACTCCCACAGACCCAGGTTTGCCCCAGACAGTCATGATCTGTCACCTCAATAGTGCCACTGAGGTTATTCACTAGAAACTGATGACTGGGAGCTAATGTTCATGAGGATTAATTTAGAGTATTGAACCATAAGTCAGCTTTCTTAAATCCAAAGGAGACTGGGTGTATGCGAAGAATGATTGCTGCTAGAAACAGGATTGACAAGAGAAGTACTGTATTAAATATATACTTAAATGTTTCACAAAATACTTTATATATACTTATATTCACTAAAGTATATACTGGAAGAGGATAGTCTCTGTCTGGAATAGTTGGATGGGGCTAGAAATCTTGGCTGTGTCTTGGATGTCCCCACAAAAAAGAAAGTCTCATCTCAAAGCTCAGGAAACATGGTGGGTTAGAGGACAGTTATTGCCCAGATTTACCCAAAATGCGAGGCACTTATTTGAGTGTTGCTATGCACTCTGCAGGAGGTGAAGAGTGGGAGATCTCCAGAGGGTAATCCAGACGTTGTGCTAACCTTCAAGCAATTTAGTCTAAGACTGGGATCGCTCTCTGGAGGGTCCTCTCTTCTTTCACTGCCTGTTGAGGAAGCGTTAAATTAATTGGGTGCGCCTAACTTGGTTGGGTAAACTTAGGCCTAAATGATGGGATTTCCCTTCTGTTGAAATGGTGCCATCATTGCGTGCTGTGTCCTGGCTGGTGAGCACCTCTCTTGTCACCTAGTACCCCAAAGGGTAAAATGTCTGTCTGTAACCCACCTTACTTGGACCTACTAGCGAGCACAGGCATGTGGTGGAGGTGTTAGGCCAGGGACCTCCTGCTCTTCAGAGCAGACCTGAACATGGAGGCACTTGATTGTTCAAGGGACTATCACTAAAAATAGCCAGACGCATAGGACCAGGTTGCAGTCAGCCCAGCACTTGGCAATGAGTGTCGCAGGTTGTTTCAGTGTGGAGTCCTACTGCAGATGAGAAGGTCCGACCCCAGCCAGGACTGACACTGGTAATGTGGCTGCACTGGGAAATGGTGATGAAACACCTACATGCTCTTGCCATGTGTGAGCAGCAGGTGATAGCAACAGAGATCTCCTCTGCTGTACCTGCTCAGTGGTGGTTACCTTGATGTAGGTTTTGTGGACATATGGATGCCATTGGGTCAAATTTGGTGACAGTTTTACAAGTCCCCCTAATAACCTTGGCTGTGTGTGACTCCTCCATGTCGAAAGCCTTCTGGAGCTCTTGGCTCTCTTTGGTTCTCCTTGCTGATGGTGGTTTTTGGTTCTAGTGTAGTTTTACTCCAGGTGTAATTAACAATTCTCACCAAACTTCTTAGGTTTCTGAATGAAAGGATATAAGTGCAAGAAGTATTAGCAAAATCCCACTCATCAGAGTTAAATTTCTGCTTCTGTCACAGAATTTCTCATGTTGGCACTTACCTGTGCTGTTCAACACAGCTGGAGACAACAGGGTAAATATTGCAATAAGGATGAATGCCAATACATTACACATGCATTTTTAAAGGCACCTGCTGTATTACTATAGGCTATTTAAATAATATCATCTTGTTCTGGAGCCTGAAAACAGCATAGCAAAATGTTATTTTTTTATTTATTTATTTTAATCATCTTTCTGTATTTTAGGGCTGGAAAGTAATCATAAAAGTTAACATGGCTCTTCAGATTGTTCTTCTTTCTGTAAGCATAGCTTTATAATGGAGATTTAGTGGGCTGTAAACAGGATGTCGTATGGTGCTCTCTGTCAAAAATTAATGACGGCAATGAAGATTAAATTATTCTTCCGTGAAAATACAGCACATACACAGGGACATGTTTGCAAGCAGGCTTAAAATAGGCCATTCCCTGAGGACAGCCCCGAGAGTTTACTGGCTGCCCCCTGTTCCTGCTGAGAGTCTGGGTCTGCCACAAAGGGGAGCTGTGTTTAATTCCTGCAGAACCCTGGGACACAAAGGGAGGCTTTTGTTTCTTTTCCTTCCAGGTGGAAACTGTAGGCTGTGGTGCCTGGATAATCTGATGTTCGGCTACCTGCGGTGTACTCCCATTGCTCCCATTGCTCCAATTTGCACTGCTGGCCTCCTTTCGCTGCCCTTCCGTGTCAGAGCTCAGAGCGTTTCAGTCAGTGGGGATTCATTGTGAATTCGACTGTGCATGTTGAGGGGGGTGGAGGGAGAGGGAAAAGGGATTTTCCACAAATGGAAACTGAAAACCTGCAGCATATCTATATGGAAAAGGCTTCCACTCCATCATCTGCTTCTGATTTTCTTCACANTGGCCAAGCAAAGCTGTTTCATGTGAGGCATGGTTTTCTGTAATGCAGCTCTCGGAAAGCCCGTGTGGCTGTTGTTTCTGTTTCATTTTTTGGCAGTAGGTGGCTGTCTGCCTCTGCAGAGGCTCAGCCCAGGCCAGAGTATTCCCCAAGCTGCCTGCTTCTACATTTCCCAAACCCGTTTTCCATATTACTGCTTGGTAAAGATGTAAATATTAAGCAGAAGATTTCACGCCTTCCGCAAGGGCACGGCTTTCTCGGTGAATTCATTCCTGGTACTGGGGAGAAAATTAGGAAACTACATCTTGGAAGGAAGACGTCATTGTGACCTTTTATTCCCTTGTGAAAGAACCACTACCAATATTCCAGCTCAATGATCTTTGTCTTCTCACAGCTTCAGCAGTCACTGGTTAGGATGCTGAAAAGCATCAAGTTTGGGGATTTTTACATTTTTAAATGCCTTCTTTTTTCTTAGTCTCATGAGCTGCCTTGACTTTTTTATTTTATTTTATTCCCTCCATCATATCCTGTGCCTCTTCTCATGTGAATCCCCTTGTGGGTAGATCTTTATAGCTGTATAATCCTTTGAGCCATCTAGACCTGGAAAAACATATCTTTCCCCCTTGTTTTTGAAGCCTGTTGTCTAAGAAGACAACTCGTTTCTGTGTGCTTAGAATATATGAGCTGATAGAAGTGAAAGGGGAAAAAAGAGGTGACTACAGTCCCAACTCCATCCCCTTGCACGGGGAGCATAGTCCTATGTAGTGGAAAGCAGCTCATTTCAAACAGGTACTGCACTGGACCTTTGGCATGTGCCGGTGTATAAACTGAAGCACACCTGACGTTTTAACTCTCCTTTGAAGCTCCACCACGATAGTGAAGCTAAAATGTATTCGATGTGTAAAACCCAACTATTCCTGTCACTTCACAAAGATCTCTGCTCCTTCAATTACTTGCGTATTTCATGGGGAAAATTACTACCCTGATAGAGTTAGTCTTTGAGTGAGCAGTGAATATTGTTGTTGTTGTTGCTCAGAAATTAGCTGAATAACATAAATTACTCTGGTAAAGTTAACCCAACCAGTGCACAAGCATGTCTTTGTGTTTTGACCTGTCGGTTGGATATAGCCAGCACTGGTTTCCTGCTTTGGGGCAGAGATGACCTCTCCTGTCGTAGGCAAGGGAACCTGGTGGGGCTTCTCACGTTTGCCTTTCAAATATGCCCTCTATATCTGGGTAGGTGCGTGGCACTTTTGATGTTTCTGTTCTTTGATACAGGGAACGGTTTCTCTAATAAGAATTTTTTTTTTTTCCTCAGAAAAGTAGATTTTATTTTACATGCTGACAGATGATCCCTGCTGTTCCAGTTGTACTGCTAACTGGGAAGCAGCTGCCAAGCACGGACCATCTAGCAGACAGAGTGAGGATGAAATAACCCCCCGTGCCTCTGTGACCATTGCCAATACACTGCATACTCCTGTGCTATGTGATGGGCAGCCACCTGCACCAATTTTCATCCTCCACGCACATATACTTTTACATTTTCCTATTCTAGTCACAATATAGAGATCTCTGCCATGCCTCCAAAGTATGTATTTTGTGTCTCTGGATTCAGCACAGCGGGTCTGATTAAGTCCTGTAAGCTGTGTAGCCACTTCTGTCTCTGCAGGATGAATGCAGGTAAGGTCTAAAACACCTTAACAATGAAGTCCTCTCGGCCCTGGCACAGATCAGGGATTTGCCACCTGCTCTGTACATCCAAGCAATTTGCAGCTGCTGTTGCAGGCCAGGGATGAGTATCTGTGGGCCTGGGACAGAGACCAGACTTGCGGGCAGCCTGTGGGGAGAGGATGGCAACGTGCTCCACATGGCAGAGTGAGCTGGAGAAGTCTGCCGTGGGTTTCCGCCAGGCTGCCTCCGAATGTTGCTTCAGTCTGGTGTGGGAAAGGACAAGAGATGAGGAAAGGTGTAATTTGTGGATCACACTCACTATCCAGGCCCTCTGTTTCCAGCCAAGGTATATCTTATTTAAAAAAAAAAAAAAAGAACAAAAAAACAACGTCATTAGAAGGATGCCTGTGGGACGGTGGGAGCACCTTCTGGTTTAAATCCCACCCACATAGAAGTGCCTGTCCAAACACCCCTTTACCATAGCTGCTTACTTCTGAGCAAAAATCCCAACAGCATGGACTGTTTGAGCAATGTATTTACACTTGATGTAATGTCTGTCACTCACATTAAGTGCAGTTAGTGACAGCAATAGATGGGGAACACTGCTGCATTTTCAGGTAACTCATCTGTATTTCTTCGCTCATCTGCTGAATTGACTTGAGTCGAGGATTCTTGTCACCAAATCCCCAAGAATGGTCTTCAAGCCTCAAAGTGGAAGGCCAGCTGAAGTTTTATAAATAGTGCCTAGTTTTTCTCTACCCGCAAACAGTTCAAGAAGCACAATTTCAGGGGTAGTATAGCTGCTGCTCATGCTGGCCTCAGGATGCGGGTGTTTACGTTGCCTCCTGGATTTTCCAGATCATCAATGAAGAAGTCAGTTCTGAAACATGATTAAATCAAATAACGTTTTATTTAATCAGTCATCTTCCTTCTGGCATAAGTCAATTAAGTGGTCACGTCTGGACTTGTAATGAAATCCCTCCGGAATTTGGCCAAGGAAGTGTATTAGCCATGCTGGAAGGCAAAGCCTTTGCACCTAAGCGATGTGCAGCTCAGCTGAATCTACAGACACAGAGCTGTGGACTCCTTAACTGAACAAGAAAAGGTATTGTTTTCAGATAAACCAAGTTCTTCTTTTCATTTCTTGGACGTGGCTGTCAGTGAAATAAAATCCTAACCACTGCTTTAAACTTGACCTACCCTGGAGGGAGAGCAGCAGAAAATATAAAATTAATTGCTAGAAACTTAACAAGGAGGATTGCAACAGCAACAGCTCTGGAGAGACTGCTGTCCTTCACCTACCCTGTGGTAAAACAGAGGTGAAAACAGTCAAGAATGAATGGCCTTTATTAAATTTTTGTTAAAAAAAAAAAAAAGGTGTTCTGTAATGGTAGCAATGAGCATAAATAAGGAATAAGGATGTTTCATTGTAGAGAGTCTGCTCAGACATGACAACAAGAATGAGTCTTGAAATTATTGTTTTTTTTTTTTTTGTATGTTTCAGGAATTTTTCAGTTGTTATCCTGTGTATTTCTAATAATCCAGAAAAAATATGAATGGTTATTTGAATAAAGCATCCAACTTTTGTCTTCTATTCATCACTAATATTTGATTTTTCTAGCCAAGTGAACTTCAAATAAGCTAGTCAACATCAGAGGCTATCTCAAGCCTAGGAGAAAATAGCTGAGAGGAGGTACTGTCTTTCTCCACTGACTGTTATCTCAGAGGAAAAGATCATGAATAATTTTAGAAGATTCTAATACATTGGGCTGCAAAGACATGTACAGTGGAAAACATCTTGTTGCTGCTCTATATATTCAAAGATTGGGGTTTTTTAAGTTCTTAATTGAATAAAAGCCAAAATTGCATTTTAAATCCAATCTCTTTCCCCATTTCCGTGAAGGAATATTTTTCTGGATTCTTTTGTTCTGTGATGTAAATCTAGTCAATAAATTCAACTCCATGCATGCAGCTGCACTATAGAAAGGCTTATACAGCTGGGACATCACTCTTAGTAACCTCTACTCTTTGTACTTCTCCACGACCACCACAGATACAAAGGGAGATAAATATATCTCTTCTCATCAGTAGAGGCTATATTTGGAAGATCTCATGTGATGTGAATTTCCATTGTTAAATCATTGCAGGAATAAAAACCCACACCAAAAAACTTTCTGAGTTCTCAATCCCTGTAACACTGATGGAAAATTGCGGTGTCCCACAGTGGTCTGTGGGTCAACGTGTCCTTCAGGAAATTACGGGTACCTTTGTGCAGCATTTGCAACACTGCTGTGAAACTAAACGAGGGCTCTCTTTCACATTGGAGTTGCTCTTGAACCTCAGTGAACCTAATATAATAAGCACGTCTGCGTATAGGGCAGCACAGGCTGTCAAACGAACTAGCAAGTACGTGCTGTGGTAACGGAAAATGTGTAACAGAAAATGTCAAAGGGAAACGGACCATAAGAATGGTGCCTCAAACATAACTGACTAGCCTTGCTTGGTCCATTTCTCAGGTTTTACCGCAGAAATGAAAGCTGTGAGCTTTTCTTTAATAAAGCTTGCTCATAAAAGGGCATCTTGTAGCGGACACTCTCTAAAATCTCCTTCTCTTTATTCTGGAGCTGACAGACAACACGGCTGGTGTATCTGTGTCTCTGTTCTTTTTTTTTAAATGCTGCAGTTTCATTCACCCTCTCTTCCCCTGGAAAGACCTAGATAAGGTGTAATTGATGACCTCCTTGGATCCACAGCAAATAGTCTCATTCAAAATGTTAATTTGGAACCCATTCATGCCCAGGTGAGAGAGTACAAATTAAAAGCCTTTTTAAAAAGCATCCTTCAGCTCCTAAGTTCATTATGAGCATTAAGGGACTTTATTAAACTTGAGCGTTTTCCCCAAACAACGTGTCCCACCCTGTCAGGTCCATAAGATACATCATGGGTGCTGTCACAAGGACAGTCATCTGAAAGACATGTTCATACTTATGTAAGGACCGGTGTGGACATGATGTGACAGTTCACCATAGACCTTGTCCAAAGCCCACCAAACTCCGTGTCACTGTAAGTCCTGAATTTGGATTTTTGTTGAAGTTTGACTCAGAGAAGAGAAAGCGACAAAAAAAAATCTCACTGAAGAAACAGGCATCACCTTAACAGCTCTGTGGAAGGTTTGCTTTGTTTAGGAGTCATAATTAAGACTTCTAGTTATTACTAAGTCATCGGTATATGGAAAAGAAGCCTGGACGAGCTGGCTCCATTGCGTATTTCTTTGAGTGTTTCACTTCATCAGTTAAGATTTCTGTTCCTGAGCATTCAGTGTTTCCTTCAAAAGGCGATTCTAAATGTAGTTGATACTCTGGACTGCATTTATGTTTGGTGATTGGATTGAGCCCTGTAAATATTGTGCACAAACACAAAAGGGAACACTAACTTCTAAGCTGACTATGCACATGATCTTAGGGTTGGTATGAAAGAGTTAAAAATATTTTAAACATCTGAATTTGAACAAATTAATCCCACCCTCATGATGTGATTGCCAATCATTGTAATAACATCCAGATTTTTGTGGACTGGGAAGCTCTTTATAGAGGAGGTCGGTATTGTTAGCCTGGTTTAAGCTGAGGAAACTGGGGTATGGCAAAGGAACTGGCCATACTCAGCCAGTGATGGAAGTGACAAGAACAGAATCCAGATCCCCTTCGTCTCAACCCAGGGAACTTTACATAGGTCACTAAACATCACTATTCTCATTTTGTGAAGGGCAAGAACTGACCCTAAGCGGAATGGAAAGGCATGGGACCTGTGTCTTAGCTGGCATCCCAAACCTGGGTCTCTCACCTGAGGCATCACTGCCCCAGGTTGGAGACTCTGGGGACTCTCCCATTCCTCGTGTTGTTATTCTTCCTGATTTCTGCATTACCTGTTCTGGCATTTGTGAAAAAAAGAAAAAAAAAAAAAAAAACACTTGGTTTTCTTTTCTGAGTTCCAGCCAGACCATTATGGTGAGCTGAGCATTTCTGAATTGAAGCAAATGCAACTGCAGTGGCCTTGCCATAGGCACACCCCAATTAACAGCAAAAAATTCCATATGTTCCACCCTTCATGCAAGCACGACTGTTCTGTGACCTAAATGCTTTGATTTGTCTCATATAGGAGAGTTTTCACACTGGGGGCAACTTTGACTCATGTCGTTGCCTACATCTGCTTACCTTTGAGGTATTTTGTCGTTGTTTTCCCTTGAGCCGCTGTGGCTACTTTTCAAAGGTATTTGTTTGCTTCACCAGCTATTTTGAACCCCGCAGCCTGTTTTCTCTTTCTTCATCCCCCAGTAAAGTTATAATGCTGAATTTATGACATGGCAATTATATTCATGGCAACAGACTGTGGCATCATAAAACAGGATTATGATGACTTCACTGCAGGATCAAGCAGAAGCAGCCAGGGAAAGCTCTATTTAAACAAAACATTAATATCTTCAGAAACAATAGGAGGAAAATTCAAGTTAATGTTAAATTTCTAGTTACATAAACAAGCTTTGTTATCTTTCTCTCGGTGAGCAAAGCGTTCCAGTGACGCACAGTAAATCTTTGAGGAACTCTCAAATCGTGAAAACACTTTCAGTGCTTATTTGAAGTTTACTCTGATGTGTTTGGACTTTTTTATTTATTTATTTTTTAACTGGGTAGGGAAGAGTCCTGAAGTCTCCAAAGAGCAAACTTTCACAAGAGCTTTCCATTGCTGCTATTATAACTATTGGTATTCTACTGTATATAAGGGGCAAGAGGTGTACATAGTACTTTACAGATAAATAAAATGACAGGTCTTTGCCTCCAGCTGTTGTGAATCAACTAAACAAAAGAGAAAGTGAAGCTTGGGTGAGGCTGGAAATAAACTCTTCTGTGGTACTTCTGTACTTTGAATTTCTAAATGCAGGCAGTTAATGATTTTTACAATTTGCTCCGGGTTTTTAGCCAGTTTCTCAAAACACTCGTGCTCTTTTTTAAGGCTTCTCAAATTTCAGGCAACTCATGATGTGAATCCTACTCTTACCAGAATTATTTCATCTTTTCTGCATTTCTTCTGTTTGGAAGTCATCTCTAGGCAGTTATTACGGCTTCATTGGGGCAACTGATGCGTTCAGATGGGTTGAGCCTGATGCTCCAGAGCACTGGGGCTAAAACCGCAAGCGCAGACGGGAGCGAGCAGTGAACCAGTGCAGGCAGTGGGGAGCCAAAACAGAGCTAAAGCAAAGTCATCAGGCTAAATGAGGGGGAGTTTGAAATATTGTAAGGCATTTCGAGTCAGCAGAAACCTTCTTTCGACCGAAGCACCACATGCCTCACTCTAGTGTGGGAAGAGGCTGTGGCAGGTGTGGTGGGAGCTTGGAGAAGGTCCTTTTCCCCTTCTTTTTTCATGCAGGAACTGTACATCGGGGCAGCCTCTGAGATACCCAGACTTATGACAAGATGTGCCGTGTACAATAGCATAAAGAAATAACCAACAGGAAAGAATAAAGCCTGGTAATGTTGGTTTTGTTAACGTATGAACATGCAGTGAACAAATCACACAAAAGTGGAGGATTCTTGTAACCGGACTTCTAGTGTGGAATTTTCTCCCTTCTGTAACTCTTGTATTCCTGACCAACAACGACTGTTCCTGTGTAGGAGAAAATTACTATGATAACTCTATCTATCTCTGTCTCCCCTTGCAGGTTCTGGTGATAGCTGCATCTTATGTGCTTGAGGATGGTATTAGTGTATGCTGACACTACATTGTGTCTTCTTGGAGTCAGCTGGAAATGCTGCGGACATCCAAGCCAGACTGCTCTTTTTTAATGGGGGTATTTTTTCTGTGCGAAGGATCTACCTTAGCTGTGGGGTGCATAATGCAGGCTGGCAGGGTTTAATGGGGTGTTTCATGGGACTCAAGCTAGCCTTCTGCATGGGGCTGAATTTCAATCTGATCCCATTTTTGTTTAACCCTATACAAATACAGCATTCAACATTTTTCTCCTCCCGGCTCCATATCTTTATTTTTTTGCTAACTCCCCAAAGCCCTAATTTGCAGTGCTAGTATGAAAAATCTGACAGGAACATATGACAGCTCTGGCCAATCTCTCCCCTTAGATGTAAGTAAGACAGTTAATAACCTTTTTAGAAGGATGAGGCAGAAAGGCTGTATATATCATCTCTCTGTATTAATAGGCTACATATGTGGCCCATCCACCACATCTGTCTGGGGAAAACAGGTTTCTGATGTTGCTATAGGTTGCTATTTTCACAGCACAGCTGAAGAAACTGCTGGTGCCATCTTAGCTGGTTATGTCAATCAGTCACCTGAAGCACCTCCACGACCCACGCCATTCAGCCGTCCCAGCTAACAGGAACTCACCCACTACAATCATCAGAATTTGGATTTAAAACCGAGGGTATAAAGAGGTTCTTCAGATTGCAGATGTTCTTAATTTTCTGTGTATTTGTGGGGGGGGAACCCAAACTTTAGTATTTAAAACAATTATAATGGCTTTTTGTCTTAAAAATTAAATTTACCACAGATGTTTAATAGGTATATTCTAATGTGTTTTAACAGACCGTGTATTCAGTGACTAATCCTGAGAGGCCTTTGTAAGACCGCAGAGCTGTGCAGAGCTTTGTGTGCTCCGGCCAAAGGAAAGGCAAATTCTTGGGAACGTAAATCCAGAGGCATTTGACACCAGTTTCTTCTTGGAAAAAATAAGGTAAACCACCTATCTTTCAGCCTCCCTTTAGGGCAGTACATCAATCGGAGGCAACCTGGCCACAGCACGGAGATTTAGCATCAGTTTCTGAACGGCTGCAGTCTCGGTGAGGCAGGGCCGTGTGCCGGCTCTCTTCCTATCAAACTCTGCTGTCCTTCTTCCTTCCAAGGATCTGGCAAGGAGTACCATGGAGCGCAACAAACAGTGTTTCATTCAAGGAACACAAAGCCAAACTGCAACTCAGATTTCGCTGGATAGCCAAAAATATTAGCTCACGAACGAGGATGGAAACACTCCCCCGACGGAGTTCAAAATCCTTTGGCAGCCCTGCTCGGTCCAGGGCTGTCGATACCACAAATGAATGGAAATCGGTGGGAAGGCTTGTATTAGCGTGTGCTTGCATTTGCGTGTGCTTGCTGTCTGTGGACCGAGCGGTCCACGGCTGACGGGTTTGCTTCAAACCCACCGAGGCCTCAGCTGCCATGCCACGGGGCCACGGCGTGCAAATTAGCTGCTGGGGCTCCGCTGGCAAGGGGTGAGGAAGCGATGCGCAATCTGTTACCCTGTCTCAGTATCCGTGGCATCAGCAACCGCTTTGTAACGATTACACTTATTTCATCCCCCAATTCGATTGTGTTATGAGAATCTATTTATTACTCGGCTGCCTGGTTTATGAGGGTGGCGCAACGGAACATTTGGCACAGTCAGAGCCTCTGTGGTTGTCAGTGATTCGCAAGGCTCGCCTACAGCCTGCTAATTTCAGTAGGGTGCGGGAGAACTGCCAGCGGACAGTATCTTTGTTAAACAAGGAACATCAGCAGTGTCAGGGTGTCTGTGGCGAGGGCGCCGCTGATGGCTCGAAAGAAGGGAACAAAGGGAGGCAGAAAGGCACATCCTAATCCGAGGGAGCCGGGGAAACCGCCTGCCTGCCCGTTTGCGGCGCGCAATGGAGGCAGGAGCAGAAGGGAGACTTTCAGTCCAGCTCGCCTGCCTCCTCCTGGAGCTGGAGACTGGTTGCCATGGATATCTGCTGATGGGAGGGTACCGGCAGCCACACCGCACAGCTGGGGAGACTGTCTGGGTGAAGGATGAAGCAGAGGATGCCCATGGGTGGGGTGGGCAGCAGTGGGGATGTTTCCTGCAGCAGAGAAGCCAAAGGGGTTTTGGGGCTGGATGAGGGCTTCCCGAGAGTGGGGCATCCCCCCCATGGTGCTGCTGATGGGGTGACTCCTACGGCACTGAGCCTTGGGCTAAATTAGCTGTGCCCCAAGAGCTCAGAAGGTTATTTCTGAGCTATACTTTTGACATTTCTGTGTGTGTGTGTGTGTGCGCGTGTGCACACGCAAAATTTGGCTGGGTTGTGCTTTGAAGCCTCTGGTTCTGCTCTCCAGCCATGAGGCAGATGCAGAGCTGGCATTGGCAGTAAAACTGGCATTGTAAAGCGTGTGTCTGCATGTATGTGTGTGTGTCCACTGCCATGCTGGAGGTTATGGTGTGTGGGGGGCTGTTTCTTAAACAAAGAACCCGGTTCTACAACTTTATTTTTGAGACCCTGGCTGCTGATTTCAACAGAGTGTGTTTGGGTGGACACAACTATTTCTTGTACCAATGCAAACCTTGTGATTGCCTGAACCTGTGTATTTCTTGCTCTGCTGCTCACGTGCTGCAGTCCCGATCCTCTCCTGTTTTACTGATGCTCTGAAATGGTAAATGGCCATGTGAGGAATAATATACTGCAGTTATACTACTGTTTGCTGAATTAGTAGGAATGAACTATAAGTATGCTTTTCTGCGAAGATATTTAATAATCATATGTGACTAAAGTTTTTTACAGTCCTGGTCCTTTCAAGCCCTGTACTCCTTGGGTTGTTCACTGCCACAGTAGTTTAATTCAAACCTCTCTGTTTGAGCCCCATCCCAGTATGACCCTATACAAACAGGATGGGATTTACCTGAAATATATAAACCACATAGATTTGAACTTGTAATCATGTCGTCCGCTAAGTAAGTCTTGAGGAGGTGCTGTTAAAGGCTGTATTTTCTGTGGGTAAAAACCAGCACGGGACACAGAAGTGAGGCCTGAGGAGGCAGGACTGTCCTTAGCTGACTTGTGACTCATTTAGCTGTGATATACTGGTGATAAACTAGTCTCGCTGAGGACACAGGGTGGATTTATTTTCATTAAAAGGAAAGAAATACATACATCATTGGTTCTTTATACACTGTGCATGGAAGCACATCAATGAAAATTTATTCCCAGAGATATACTCATCTCCAGGCAATGTTCCTGCTTCAAGATGCTTAGGAGCTAAGGAGTGATCCAGTGGACATGAATATGCTTAACCTTAGAAACGTGAGTAATAGCCACATTCAAGTGTCATCGAAGTCAAGCATTTGCAGGATCAGGGCTTTAAAGGGTGCAGTCTTGTAGAAACACTCCACGCATTCTGCTTTTGATGAATAGAAGTATTTGCAAATGGCAATATTTTGTGGCTAAGGACATTTTATGATATAAAACACTAGTGCAGCTAATATGTAAAATAGTGGAGACAGCAACTGCCTAGAGTATATTTTTTTATGATTGTTTCCTACAGAGGTGATTATAGGTACTGGTGGATTTTTACCGTCAAACTTTGAGCTAATCACAGATGTGAATGTCAGGTTACATTAATGGGTACCCACGATTACCCTTGGTAAGTGCAACATGTGTCCTAAATGTCACAAGAAAAATTAATCTCTGGTGTAATACTGTTAATTGGTAGGGTTGTGTGAATGATTAGTCCATTGTGAATCACTATAAATCCATCCTAGCAATTGGACAGATTGTCTTGTTTATAGGAATAAAAGGAAGCAACGATCATGTTTCCAATCTGCTTTCATGGTCTAAGTAATAGGGTTAGTACTGAATCCTGATTTTCTGTATTTAATAGGAAAGGGTTCTATACAAAGGCCAAGAAAAAGGGAGATAATCCATCTAATATGCTAATTTCCTAAAACTAAGCACACCAAAGCTATCATTAAAACAATTCAAACCCCGAAGTAGCTACAAACAGATTCGACTGAATGTTAAGAGTGGGATACTGTGTATTTTGAAAGAGTTAACATATTTATATTCATGTAACTTAACAGAATTTAGGTTATTAAATGTAATGTCTTTACTGAAGAGAAAATTCTATCAAAAGGGGAAGCTGGTCTAATTACTTAAAAAAATATATTTTGCAGCTATTAGAAAGCACAGAATTATGAGTAATATAAAATTAAGGTGTTTTAAAGGTAAATTGTGAGTCCTTGGCAGGCACCATCCCAATATAACTTGTCAGGATGGGAAGGGGCCCGGCTTTGAGAAGAAGGAGAGGTCCACAACTCAGATTTGTTGCCCATTGGAACCCATGTCATATCTGGAGACTCTTTCATGTGTTAATGTGTTACCTGTCATTGCACATGGAAAAGCAGATAATGGTCATGGGAAAACTGATTATCTTACATGGTAATTCACTAAAATAACCTTATCAGTGTTTTGCAAAATGTCCTTAATCTGGTCCTACATTTGTCTGTAAGAAATTTACATATTCATCACGACTGCTGTAAGACTTTCCTCACGGTAACTTACTTTCCAAATTGATCCACAACCTCTTGTCCTACTGCTTTGCTCATCGCTATGTCATTATCCTGCCTATCTTTGCTATATTCTAGCTCTTTGTTCTGCCCATCTGCTGTTTGCAGTATTATATCTTACTACCCACAGGCCAGCACACGCAAAACAGTTCTGCAGTGATTTAAACCCTTTACATAATTCTTAATCTGCAAGGAAATTTAATATGAAGTGTGGACAGCTGAAGTGGACGTTTAAGTCATAAGCAGTAGCGTCCTTTCTCAACAGCAAGGACAAGCTAATGAACCAAAAAAGCAAATCATTTAGGTCTTCATTGCAGAAGTATAGCTTAAGAAGCATAACATTCCTTGTCCAAGAGAATAGACTTATCTAATACAGAAATCAAGGGAGACAGTGCTAGCTGAAAAGTAATCCTCCAATCTACAAAAGATCTAGGACAATCAAAACACTGAAATCACCTAGGTGTTTCTCTGTGTTTTGATCGGATAACGTTGAAAGATGTGGAGAGCTCAGTGTCTCCTCACAGTACCTACAGAACAGGCTCTGATGGTTTTAGCTCCTGTGCACTGTCCTGCCATATCCATAGAGCCAGCCTTTGGAGTAAAGGGAGTATTCAATCATTAGCTGTGTCTTGAAACCACCAGGAATGTCATCTGGGGTGATTTGTGATACAGAGGCCAGTCCACTTTGGCCTGGACCCAGAGCGCTGGCTCATTGCACTGGAGAATTAATTCCTCTTGAGCTTGATGAAGGTGAAAATTTTCCCAGTGCCGTTGCATAGGTGGTTGCACTGAGGGCAACAGACAAACAACTGTAGCTGTGTAACAGTTGGAAGTGCACCCAAGGGCTCTTTTCTCCATTCTGGTCTTCACGGTGATGTTGCTTTTGAGAAGGTAAGTCCTGTGCTTTGTTGGGGCAATGTGGCTGCTACGAATTTTACAGTAGACAGTGCCAGCATGGCATAATAGCAGTATTTTCCTGTTTTCTCATTGCGTTTCATGGTGGCATGCTGTTGCACACTACGATGTGAATGTTGTGACAATATGGTGCAGGGAGCTGCGAAGTCATGCAGGGATGAGTCTCGCAAGGCGACTACACCGGAGTCATTGCCTTACTAGAGACTTGCACATGAAAGGTATAGTTTTTGATAAATTGAACACTCACATGCATAATTAAACAGCTACATGGTGGTGTGTGTCGTACTAATTTGATGATCAAGATGCAGTGCAATAGTTTTCAAAAGTAATAAGGAAAATACAAAGCAGCAATAATATAACTATGTACAGCAGGAACAAGACAGAACTGGCATTAGTCTTTGTTAGAACAAGGGAATGTCTTTGTAGATCCACAAACAATATGATCTCAATAATTTCTGAGCTTGGAAACAGATGTACAGTATATTCCCTCCAGCAGTAAGATTCTGATTTTCAGCTCATCTGCCAGAGGAATCACAAACAATGAGAAAATGGGTAGGAGAGGAAGGAAATGAAGAAATCCCCATATCTTCAAGTGTCTCGCTGTGGCAGTATGTTTTCAAAAGCCACAGTAGCTGAGTCACTCAGTACTCTGAGACATTCCCCATTAAAACAAAACAAAACAAAAACCTTTCCTTGTATCATAACTGCTTTAAGACCACAAGCTGCATAGAACACGTAAGAAATTTAAGCAGAAAGAGGAACTGGGAACCTGTTATATGTCCAGCTTCAGGGAATCCTTTGTCATAACCAATAAAACAGACCTTTACTTGCCAAGACAAACTTGCAACTCATTACGGGGTAGGTTTTCAGGACTTACTATCACTACTCAGCACTGTTAAATATCTGGCCCAGGGTAGGAATGGCCCATGGTAGACTTCAAACTGGTGAAGAATGACATGCCGAGTGCACAGGGAGCGTAGCCCAGTGGATTACTTGTGTCACTGAAGTGGCAGAAGAGACAGAGAGCGATAGATGTGCCAGTAGGTTTGGCTCCTGCATCTCCTGAAACCTGAAGGATGGAAAGCTGCGGGAAATTCATCTGGAAACCCACAGATGGTGTGTTTCAAATGCAAAACACCCTCTTTTCAGAAAGACAGAATCCTTTATAACAACAGTTCACTACCAACAGGAGTGAGGGAGCATCCCTGAAGCAGGGAATCTATACTCCTTGTCTTTTAGGCTTAATCCTCATGTCAGGCATGCATATGCTGCAAAGAGAAGCTACTCATGATGAATGGGTCTGTTGCAGATGACCGGGTCTCAAGAAAGTGAGCAGAGCACGTGTGATGCTCTGCATGGCAAACCCTGGTCCTTTCCGTGGAGAAACAATGGGCCAAGGTAGGAACCGTGCAGAGAATGGCCAGTATGTCTCTATTTCAGTCACTTGAAGTAAGTCCAAGGTCAGCTCGCTGAATACTGTTCAGACTTATGTTTCTATACAGCTCTTGCTGGTGGGTTGTTCATGTTTCCTCCTAACCCAGAGCAAGCTGTGTTTATCTGCTGATATATAAAACATGGATAAAGACTTGAAGACCATACTGCTGATGAGATACATTGAAATATGTTGAAATATGAAATATCTTTAATATTTCCCAGCACCTGGCAGAGTAAGGACACATCATGAAGCTCTTGTAGCCACTTTCAGCCAGCCGCCTCCTCTGCTTTGACCTGGCCCACTCTCCCCTACTTGGAGCGCTGGCGTCGGCCATGAGCCAGTCCAGACCCCTCAGACAGAGAAGATGTACCTCAGGAAAAGTATGCTGCTACTAAAGGACTTCAGATTATTGTATGCTGAATGCCTGCAGTTGTTCCCCACTGGGGCACCAAGGGAGTTTTCCTCCAGATGAGGCTGGCAGGGAGCACTAGAGGCTATTTTTGACTGTAGCATGGAGGCTTGGACAACTTTTCAAGAACTTCTGTGAGTTTTCTGTTTAACATGTGCCCTTTTATTGGAGGGATCTAGACCCCTGCTGATACTCATGAGCTCTTCCAATTTTTTTTCCCATTGCTCATTATAACTGTGTTTTTAATCTTTTACTGTAGACTTAAAGCTTGGTACCAGATATCAAAGATATTCTGTGATCTGAGGGGGAACCTGGAGAAGACTTTCTACGAACTCTTATGCATTCATCTGCCCTAAGCTGGGCAACTAATATAGTGCCAAAAGCCTGAGCTAGTCCTCTCATAGCTCCTTTACAAGTAGGAATCCTCAGAGGATGATTCATCTCACTCTAATGCAGCTGTCTAGCTAGGTTAGATGTAATAATGCCTGTGCTCTCCACTATGTATAAGATGACCTTATGGGACCTGGACAAACTGAGATAGCCAGTGAATCCTATCCTGAGTGACTACGACCTGATTTTCTATGAATGTGGCAGTGGCAGCTATTTCCATCTGTATGTCCCCATTTTAAGCAGTTGTCAGTGAAAAGATTTTAGTAGACATTCGGCTGTGGCTGTTTCGTGCACTGCTTGCACCACGGGCAGCAGGAGAAGGAAAACAGGGCAGTGGCAGCTCAGTGAGGACAGAGGATCCAGCCACAACCCGAGGGGAGAGTCTCCTTTTCACCAACTTTTTACACTGAGTGGTGAAAATGGATGAGAAGGTCTAGCTTGTGAAGAGCTAAAACACCTGGAGAAACTCAGACTGGGTGCAGGAAGGTGTATATCTTCTCATTTAGGGAATTTTTCATCTTGTTGCATAATGAATATTTGTCTTGTGTCTTGCAGGGCTTGCTGCTTCACCTTCCTTTTCAATACTGTGCTTCACCAAGAAGAACAAAGAAAATTAATTTTACTGAATTTGAAACACTGTTTTATTTGGGTTTTCCAAATACAGCAGGTATTGTTTATAACTCACAGTGCTTCAGGAACAGGAATGAATGAAATGAGGAAATTTTATCCACTCACAGATCCTGTTTTCACTTATTCGGTAGTTTGTGGGAAGAGGCAAGTGAAGGTGTACTTCAGTTTCAAGGAGAACGTTAACAAACAGCACAGGCATTCACCCTTCTGTGTCTTAAAATGTGTTTCCCATGGGTTAGTATCAAGTTTCTTGTGGTTCAAAATGTTGCTGGGTTCCCGATTCTCTTCTCTGCCCGCAAATGCAGCAGATCAAGTGCGGACAGTGCACTGTACCGATGCTGATATTCAGTGGATAAACCCTGAAAACTGGCCAGAAGTGTTTCAGCCATGCGTGTCTGCCTTTCCATTGTTTCTTTCTGAATAGTATGTCAAAGCAGTTCTGGGTCTGACTGGGAGACATGTCCACCCATGTGCCCGCATGGCTTAGGCTATTAGTGTTCATTAGCACTCTCTAACATGTCTACTCTATCAAGCATGTCTTTCCTTTTAAAAAAAATTTCCTATGACATACCAATCATAATAATTCAGCACTTGGTGAGCTAGTCTAAGGCTACATGTCATGTTTAGCAAGCTTTTTTTCCTGTCTCTCTTTTGGTTTTTTTTTTATTTTATTTTTATTTTTATTTTTTTTGTTTTGTTTTGTTTTGGTTTTAATACCAGTCAGGGAATGGGAGGCAATTGAAAAGCACTTGGAACTTTAAGATTTTGTCCAGCGCTTGTCTTTAAATAATGTAGTCCTGTGTCCAAGGAATGGATAGATGTGTAGAGCCATAAATGTGAAAAAAGGGATTACCCAGTATTTATAGCCTTTCGCTCCTTTATATAATACTATGTTAAGCTTTCTTCCATTGTGTGTATCTGTGCTTTTGACAGGCACTCCAGCAAATCTTTTATTTACCCCAACTTCCCAGATTTCACCTACTACAGAGAGAAACATTTTCCCTCACTCCATCACCTTGAAGGCAATGCTCATGTAAAGAATTGTAAAAGGATTTAAGTCAGAGATAAAAAAAATACCTCTTACCTCACCTGGTCTGTCATACTGTCTAAGTATTTTCCCAATGAATTTCCAGTCTGATTTTAAGCAGTAGGAACTTCAAATACAGTTAAAAACATCCCACTGATTTCTCAGACAGCCAGCGCCGACTAAAACGGAAATAATTCTCTACCCACTTTTGATGGTGATATGCTTTTATAAAAATGGCACCATCCTCATGACTGCAAAGAATAAAGTATTGCTGTCTTGCCAGGAGACCTGTACCTGCGAAGGTAGTTCTCAGCCATATTTAAGACATATGGAGAGTGCTAATAATAACTAAACAAGGATTTTCTTCTGTGAACTCCAAGCCAGCATCGGTGATTGTACTTCAGAGTCATGTTATTACAGCAGCAGATGATCTATTGCCAACTGCCCAACCAGGAAGAAAACTTGCCGCAGCTGGGAAGTGCCCACTAGAGACCAACGCTTCCCTCCAGCACTTCATCTTTTTTAAACAAGGGATAAATACATTTCTTTAAGTTCTTGCTCACAGTCTTTCCTTTTCATAATTCTCCCAGTGTGCGCTAGAGCCTGCTAAAAAAAATTGTCTGGGGATTCAGCTCCCAGAATACTTGTATTCTCTGCGACATGGTGAAGGTTGTAGGCAACCTTGCAGGGGCTCTGTGCATCCAAACTGTAGCTCGTGCTCCTTCTGCTCCCTTTGCTGCCTGTTGCTTCCAGCGCAGCCCACCCTGGCACAGGAGATCACAGGACAAGGAGACACTAGCTGCTGCTAACGTCGCTTCAGAGCCAGAGGTGGATAGGAAGTAATTTCCCTGCCTGAAAGAGAATCTGTGAGGCTTTTCCTAGCCTTAATCAGGATGAAAAGATGAAAAACTTGGGGGAGGAGAGAAATCAACTTAAAAGAAAATAAATGCCAAAATTGGACTGCGCCATTTGGAAATTTTTGTTCCAGATTTTTAGGCTTTGTTAGTGTAAGTGAACTTTAAAGAACAGTTATTTTGATCTCCAAAAAGCAGCTATATGTCCTATAAAAGATAGGTACAATCTGACTCATTAATAATTAAAAACTCATCATTTCAAATCATAGAATCATAAAATGGTTTAGGGGAGGAGGATGCTCCAGAGTAAGGTAAGAACTGGGTGTGGTGGCTGGGTGTGGGGTGCAATTATGTGCATGCTGATGAACTGCACCGCTGGCTGCTGCCGCAGGGAGGGATCTTGCTTTTTCCCATCTTCCCTTCCCACGGCTCCCTCACACCGGCACAGAAAGCTTTGCTAATCTTGTGGTGTGATGGTTCAGGGAGTTCATCTGGCAGCAAAGTAACTACTAAAATAACAAGAGGAATATTTTCTTGCTAGTTTAGGTCCCTTTGCTTAGAGACATGGTGGCCCAACAGAGAAGGGTAGACTGTGTGGCTTGGACGGGGAGAGTCAGGACTAGCCGTGCAGCAGCTGCTTGGGTCAGCTCAGCTGTATGCCAAAGATCAGATTTTGAATATGCTCTGGATCAGTCTTCCCATCTGATTCATTGTTTGGCCACACAGATGTTTGTGCTGGGCTCACGTGAGCCAGCGCGGCTGTGGCAATTAGGGGCTCAGGGCACGGAGAGGAGGATGGAAGGGGAGAGGGTGAGTCCCCAGTGATGCTGGTGTGCACAGCCTGTGAAACTGCAGTCAGCTGGCCTGCTAGAGAAGCATTGAGCTCACAGGGCCACCAGAGCTTTAACTTGCTTATTGAAACCATTGTTAGGGCTCAAATGAGGTGACAAGAGCTCCCACAGCTTAGGCTACATCAAAATCTTGCCCCTGCCAGCACATCCCACTACTCAGCACCAGCAGTGTCTGTGCCGAGCACTTCCAGCTCGGCACACAGGAAAGGCACTAGCGTGGGACTAGGTAGAGGATGTAAATCTTTGACGGATGTGGACAGGGAGCTGAGGAGATTGCTTGGAGAGACATGAGTTAATACGTGCAGTGGGGAGGTGGGGGTGATGATGAGTTTCACCTCATTGGGAGTGGGTCTTTTAGGGGTGGTAGAAACAAGAGGAAAAAGAGACAAATGGGAGGAGCCCTCTATTACGCCTGCTTCACGGTCTTCCTCCCATCTCCAGAACCCCCCAGGTCTCAGGTCCCCAGGTGATGGGGTGTGCACCCCTGCTGGGAGCCCCATACCCTCCAGCAGAAGCCCAGCCTGGCTGCATGGGGAGGCTGGGTCCTTCCTGGTCCTGCACCCGCACTGACGCACCAGCTCTGCCCTGGCCAGGTGAAGGTTTGCACCTTAAATGCTCCATGGAGAGAGGGAAGAACGAACCCTTGTTTGTGAGAGGAAGGAGAGGAAGGAGCAGCAGCCTAAAGCTGAGCACCTGTGTCAGCTGGATGGAGTCTGTAGGATGAAAGTGCAAAGGTTTTCTGAAAGTCTTCCTTGCCTAAGGTCCAGCTAAAAACATGTTTTCACTCACCTTTGTAGAAGCGAGAAATCAGAGAAATCAGATATAGGGAAACAAAGAAACAGTGGAGAATAACAGCACTTTCTTTAGCTTCTTGAAGTAAGATGTGTGATAACATCTTGTACTGCTCTGTGTATACATGTAATATCTGGGGTTTTCCTGTCTATTATAACATGAGTAAGTATAATTCATCGTCTTATGGCTTAAAATATGCTTCTATTGTGAGAAGCAGTAGTATGAATAGCACTAGAGAGATCCATGGTTTTGTCTCATTAGTTTTCAAAGGCAAATAGGTTTGGGTTTCCCAGCTGCCAAAGTTACAATCTCAGCCTGAGATTTGAAAGATAGACTGTACTCGTTTTTATTTGCATATCAGCACTGATCTTTTTTGTTTAAGTAGCAGGCAAATTTGTCCACTGGTGACATTTGTCCAACCTGTTTGTCTTCAGTGGCTTCTCACAAAATAGAGGTATTTAATCAATGTTTTTTCAAACACTTGGCAAATTAGTCTACTGGGGAAACTAAGGGATGCAGAGATCATATGATTTGTTTCACAGGCACAAAGCAGACTAGTAGAAGAAGTCTCTCTTGTGTTCTACTTTGGTACTCTTTCAGCTAGGCAATACTACATTTTGTGTTGGAACACAATAAATAATTTTTTTGATGACCAATAAAAAGCAGGTTCAACTCTTTCTTCCTCTGATAAATTGATTATAGAAGAAAAAAAGGGCAGTTATCACCAGAAATAAAAACCACTACAGAGACTATATAGTCAGCAGATTTACTAATCTTTACCTTTTTTACTATAAAACCTTTGCAAAATGGTGCCCAACTTCATCAAAGCAAAAATAAAAGATGTAATACTAGAAGATGCATTAGCAGCTCTTGCTCACTTCATGTTCTAGTTGGTTTTGTATCTGTCTGCCTTAATTTGTCCAATAAAAAAAAAAAATCTAAGAGTGTTCACATAAGAGTTGACCCTAGTTTATATTGATTTAGAAACAGTTTAGTTTAAATGATACAATCCTGAATTGCCGAACAACCTGAGAAATAATCGCTTTCACTCTTTCTCGGAAGGAAATAAACCACACACTTTCTTTCATTTTTCTCATGTCCTCTTTTTTCCCCTCCCTTCCGTTAAATGTGCATCCCCAAGCATGAAAAAAAAACATCTCTGGCAAGACTTTTAATAGCTGTTGTTAGCAGTTCTGGCACTAATTAATAATTTCAAAGGCTTCTCTGCTTCCCTGTCAGTGGCTGAGCAAGGAGTGGAAGCAGCTGCCTCCTTCTGCAGCACCACTGGAGAGAGATGATGCAGCAGTCCTGGGCTGCATCTGCATGGACCAGAGCAGAGAAATACCAGCTTGCCCTGTCCAAACCCAATCGCACCCCCAGCTCGTCCTGTCCAAACCCAATCGCACCCCCAGCTCGTCCTGTCCAAACCCAAGCACACCCCCAGCTCCAACCCAGGATCTATACATCCCATGTAAAATTAAAAGACCCTGCTATATGCTCCCATATGCAGTACTAAACCATTTGCAGTGCTTTGGGATGGCAGCCAATACTTTCTGCATCTTGATGCTGCATTGCAACGCTATAGATATACTACTAAACTTATTAGCGCAGTGGGGAAAAGGAGGTATGGCTCTACCTATGCTGCTTCCCTAAAAACCAGGGCCAGGCTGTGAGCTAAAGCCTGACGTTTTCCCTGACTCTTGCATGCCTACACGCTCCACCACTCAGCAGCTCCTGCTGCCTTAGCGTAAGGCAATGCAGGTACCCTTGTGGAAGGAGACATATGAGGATATGATCTTGCTGACCGGCACGTGGCTGTCTGATGAGAGAAGCCACATGCAGCCCATTGCCTGTCCAAGTAGCTCTGTGTCTGAGCTCGTGCAAAGGTGTAGCACAAGTCTGAGTTTTCTCATGTGAACTCAGGATCTGAAGGGGAATCTGAACTTGAGGCTGGTCTTGGACCTGTGCTTTATATACACTGCAGATGTAGCTACTGAGACAAAAAGAGTCAATCACTGTGACAAAAACCTAACTCCCCAGCGGAAAATTGGCAAAAATGGTTACTAGAAAGTTGTGCTAAAAAGTGTAAGCTTATAAACTGTGGTAAACATTGGATATCTCCTTATGTGTAGATTAATTGTAGCATAGAAGAGGATAAAATAAGATTATTTGTCTGTCAAAAGGCATAACCTACTAGTAAGAATTCGATGAATAAAAAATTTAATTTTCTGCCTTAATATGGATTCAAACTTAAACCAGACATGATGGAGTACTACCCCTCCAGTATATGTCTCATGAAGACATATTCCAGGTTTGACACATTTGCCACAATCATTTTGCTCCGTTGGATCCTGTGATCAACTGTTTGTGGCTTTAACGTTACTCAGGGCAGAAGGAAGAAAATGGCACTGTAGCCTTTTGTTTCGAGACTCCAGGAAACAAAGCCTTAGGAAAGTAAAGTCACTATAATGCTGATGCTAAAGATTAGTTTACCTTAGCTGAAAATCTATTATACAAATAATATTTGCGTTAAATTAAATTCACCTTCTTTCCCTTCCCCATTCTGACAGTTTTTCCAATATTAGGCTTTCAGTTATCTTATTACACCGTGCTTAAAACTTTATCAACCGTATTGTGTAAGCTAAAAAGATAACCAGCTATGCCTGCACGCAGACAGAATCATATCAAACAAAATTTGCTGTGTCAAATATTTAAAAAGCAGACTGTTTGATTATTTTAAGCTAGTTTGGATCAAAAGACGTCTTAAGACGGTAATTTTTATGTATATAACGTGCATGTATATACGGTATATGTGAATTTATTAAATGAGATGTAAATTTGCCTCTTCCCTGTATTCTCTGTTATCTGCAAACTTTTTTGTACTAATATTAAGCCTAGTCTCCCAAAACTGAAACAAGCGAGGTATATATTTTGGCACACATACTTACATACAACTTGAGAACCTGTATTGTGCTACCCTTCCCTGCTTCACCTCACTTTAGGTGGTGTCAATAAATTTGGCTTCAGTATTTATAGGCTGACTAGTGCTATGTGTCACTCAGGAAGAGGTGGTAGATACTTACAGGTTTACCAGGCTCAGCTATATACCATCCATGACCTCCTCACCCCTGGCTCTTCCTCTAAGGTTCTGAGTAGCTTCAGACCGTAAGCTGCAACCAGAACAAAATAAATGGGTCTACCGCAAGTACGTTACATTCATCCATCTAAATATAGACATATATTGACTCAGGGTACAGGCTGGGCAAAATTCAGCTTTTTATCAGCAGTTGATTTCCCTTTCCAGTCTCAATAAAGCTAAAAAAGGAGCTTTATCCCACTGGAAAGGGTAATTACTCAGCTGTCCTGGGGACTTTAGGGAGCTATACAAGTGATGCGTAAAGGAAAACTGGATGATTATAGGACAGTTGCGCATAAAACCAAACAATAAAATTTCACTAATATGATTTAAATTACTAAAATCCTCAAAGTTAGGAAATACCAATCGTCTTGTTTCTGTTGGATTACTCTCCATTATGTAGTTGTTTGCAGGACAATCAGAATCTATTAATATGATGTGGGTTACGTACTTAGGCGTACTTTGGTATTTATGGATTCTCTCAGCTCACACCTGACTCGGGGCAGAGCGTTATCACATGGACCGGCAGTATGAATATGATGGGGAGTGCAGTGTGAGCGCAAGCCAATGTGACAGGTGGGGCACGGTATAACAAACTATTTATCTGACAGAGATAGGCCCTGAACCAGTGGTTCATCACTCTCCATTACAGGTTCTAGCCACTGGATTAGCGGTTAGATTAACCATTAATCTGTATTTCATTAGTTCTATGAGTAGCTATCCCAACACGCTTAACAGAAAGGCAAATTTTAAGTACTTTGATGCTAAGTGAACTGCTTTCAAACCATAAGGTAGAGACATGAACCTTCGACTGAGTAGCAGCACCTTGGCGCTAGGTCAGTCTGACTCAACCTGTTATATATTGATAGAAATCAGAAGAAACTTTGCTGGTGCTAAAAAAACTCTGCTAGCATAAACTGGTCTGAGAGCAGACCTGGACCTTGTGGGACTGAGATGGTGGTGAGTGCTTCTGATGGGCTATTCAATAGGTCACCCAGATGATCTCTGAGATATATATGGAAAACTGAACTGGTTGAATCTGGACATGAGAAGGAAACTTCACAGATTTCAGCTTTGTTTGCGTGGGTTGAAAGCGATTCTCCAGGGTGCATCCACTGCTTATAACTGCTCAGCTGTAAATATGAATGAAGGCTAGGGAAACAAAAAGCTGCCTATGTAGACAAACCACTTGGCTTGATGCCGTCTTCAGTGTTTACCCAAGCTGCAGACTGTTTTAGCAAAAGAAATGAAAGAATAAATATGCTCTAAGGTCTAAAGATTCTCTCAACTATGTAAAATCCAAAATAGGGGCTGGAAGGGCAGCTGCTCATTTGCATTCCTGGCATCCGGTGCTAACGACTGGAAGAAGCTGTAAGAAATGCTGGTTTTGAGATGCATTAATATTTAAAGGAAAACCACACCGAACAGAACCACACGCTTTTTTTTTTAATTTTATTTTTGCACTTTCTGTGCTCTTTAGACACACAGTTGAGATGCCCTCATGCTAGACATTTTTATATAGCATGTGTGTTTGTTTTTGTTACTATGCTGATCTCTCCAGATACCCTTTTCTACACTGAGTTCTGCTCTCCCACTTGTCCCACTGCACCTTCCTCCTGCAAGGCTGGCTCTTCCTTTGGCCCAGGGTTTTCCTCTCAGACACACGTGGCTTGCCCTAGATGTTGCCTTCTCATTTTATTTCTCAGTTTATGATGACTATTCCTCTCTCCTTTCTGTCTTAATATTGGGGGAAAAAAAGTCAGTTACAAAGGTTTCCTTGCAGTAAAACATAGCTGTTGAACTTTCTACCACAGCATTTTTTCTTTGCAGATTTGCAAAGCTTCTGAATGAATCTGGGCTGTAAACGCCATAACTGGAGACCATTTGTGTTTACTAGAGGAAGTTTGGTTTGGGGAACCGAGCACAGAACTGGAAGTACAAGTTGCTAAGCTTTACCCATCTCTGCCTGTGATGATTTCTAAGCATATTTTGCCCTAACAGGACTGGCTAATGTTTATAATATTTTACTAATATTTATAGTATCTTCCGGCATTCAAATGGATGGAAGACAATGGTAGGCACCTCATCTTTTTTGGATGGGTCCCCAGTTAGATCACTGAAAAAAACAGAAAGATGAACAGCCTTTCGGCTGTGTGGGCAAAAAGAGCCAGTGCCACATTCACACAAGTGGCTTTGCTCTAACAACCGCTCCACACCACTAAGTACAGTTCTTCCTGTATGCCTCACTAGGGCAATGAGGTGGAAATTCCTGTTCGCTGCTACTTTAGCGGAAAGCAAGAGGCTCTGGTTTTGTATTATGAAACCATTAATCTTGTTTTCTATACTGAGGCGCTTTTGAGGTATAATGAAAAATTCAGAGCAAAGTTGTGCTTTTATTTCCCCTCCCATTTCTCCACCTGTTGTCAGCACCTGAACCTATATAGAATAGGTGTTTGAGTTATCACCTGATTCAGCTCTGCTCACGTACAGTTCCTTTCCTGTGTTGTTTTTGCAATGGTGTTTCTCTGGCCCTATTTCCTCCAGCAAACCTCTCTCTCCGGTAGCAAGACCAAGAAGATGAAATCCCAGTCCACTTGAAGTTAATGGCAAAACAATCATTGACTTTAACAGGGCCATAATTTCAGTGCCTAACACCATAAAGCAGTCTTCGGCACAATTGATTTCCTGAATTGCATTCACTGAATATGTGGTTTATTCTAAGGGTTTCCGAATGTTATTTGTTCAGAAAGTACCCACGGCGGCTTCTGGCTTCTCTTTTCTTTCCTTTGTAACAACTAATCTCATTGTTATCATTTAACTAATTAATTCAAGGGTTTGCCTGGATAAAGGATGGAATAATAACCTGTAACTCACAATGGCACAAAATTACCAGTACTAAGGTCCCATAGGATTCTCAATACATTAGCAACTGAAATTTCGCAATCATAAAAAATCCCACTGCATGCCCCAAAAGCAGGGCACAGAACTTTCCTCCTCAGTAGAAGTGGGTTTTAGGATCAAGAGGCTGAGCCAACACCAAGCTAAAAACCTTTACCAGTTACTTCAGGCATCAGGGCTGACCCTGAACCTGAGCCTTTATTTTGAAGTTTTGTTGAACTTGAACTGGAATTGAATCAGGACAAGCTCATTCTCAGCTGGCCCCACATCTGAAGTCAGTAACAAAATTTGCTGGTTTGATTTCCTCCATGAAAATCAGATAGGTGCATCTCAAGTTACTTTATCAGTAACACTTCAATCTGGACATGCTTGCTGAACCTCATGAGGTTCAACAAGGCCAAGTGCAGGGCAAGCCCCAGTATCAATAGAGGCTGAGAGACGAAGGGATTGAGAGCAGCCCTGCCGAGAAGGACCTGGGGGTACTGGTGGATGAAAAGCTGGACATGAGCCGGCAAAGTGCGCTCACAACCCAGAAAGCCAACCACACCCTGGGCTGCATCAAAAGAAGCACAGCCAGCAGCTCAAGGAAGATGATTCTGCCCCTCTGCTCTTCTCTGGTGAGATCCCACCTGGAGTACTGCATCCAGCTCTGGAGTCCTCAGCACAGGAAAGACATGGACCTGTTAGAGTGGGTCCAGAGGAGGGCCACAGAAATGATCAGAGGGCTGGAACACCTCTCCGATGAGGACAGGCTGAGAGAGTTTGTGTCGTTCAGCCTGGAGAAGAGAAGGCTCCAGGGAGACCTTATTGTGGCCTTTCAGTACCTAAAGGAGGCCTACAGGACAGACGGGGACAAACATATTAGCAGGGCCTGTTGTGATAGGACAAAGCGTAATGGCTTTAAACTAACAGAGGGAAGATTTGGACTAGATATAAGGAAGAAATTTTTTACAATGAGGGTGATGAAACACTGGCACAGGTTGCCCAGAAAGGTGGTAGATGCCCCATCCCTGGAAACATTTAAGATCAAGTTGGACGGGTCTCTGAGCAACGTGGTCTAGTTGAAGATGTCCCTGCTTGTTGCAGGGGGGTTGGAGTAGATGACCTTTGAAGGTCCCTTCCAACCCAAACTATTCTATGATTCTATACTGTGGTTAGTGTGAGGAAGCTGATTTATGGTTAGAGTGAGGGAGAATAGAGAAAATTAAGGCTTCTTTAGAATGAGGGTAGAAGAAAACATTTTTGCATGTAGCAAGTAGGAAGGATGGCACAGGGAGATGAGCAACATGAGGCAGAGATGGTCTGACTGTGGGTTCAGGAGCATGTAGTAAGTGAGTAGGACTAAACTGCACCTAAATAGATTTCCAGCTACAGCTATGACCTTCCAGACTCTGTCCCTTACCCAAGAACTGAGAACACTTTATCCAATAACACTGGCTTTTTTAGCAGTCTCACAATGGTACATATTTAGCATGTTATTGCATAATTACATATCACAACATGTTATTACATATTGCAATATGTAATTCTGCGCATTACATAGGATGCAGTTATCCTGTGTAGTGTATAATTCATCTAAGTGGCAAGAAAACTTGTTTAAGAGCTGATAGTTTCTATGTGGATTGTAAGTTCACCTAATATAAATCAATAGTAAAATCAGCATGACATAATTTTGTAGGAAAATGGGTTTGACAAACAAGGTCAATAAAATTTTTATCTGTAAATCTTCCAGAGTAGAACAAATATTGATTTTTGGTTCTGTAAGTCAAAGGACTCAGAAAATGAACTGAGTAACCACTGAAAAACAATTAGCATCTTGGCTGAAAGCACTAATGGACTAAACACAGACTTTTTTCTGAATCATAAAAACATGCGAAAGAGAAACGTCTCACCTGATGTCCGCAAAGCTGTCTAGACATGAAATGTAAAGTCGCTGTTAGTAAATGCATATACCCCTTAATCAAACTACTGCAGGTAGAAACCCACAATTTTGTAAGAAAACATCAAATAAAATTACAGTCTGATTTATCATCAGGCATTCTTTGTGTATCTTTGATTATATTTATTGCAGACATATTCTGCTGAGCTGAATCCGGCTAATAATATTAGGGGAAATATCTATTTGCTTGATTTGTGATAGTAGTCATTTTTATTTGAGTTCCAGCTTCTCAATTGCAGTTGAAGCTTTATTTAATGAAACCTAACAAAAGGACAGAAAGGGACCGCCTCCCTGCCTGACAGCACATTGTAGCTTTGTCTCACCCACATGGTGATGTACAGCACAGGTATGTACAGACAGGGTGGTGTGTGCCGATAGATTTGGTGGGTTATGTGTATTAGAGACAAGGTTTTATAATGCTGCGCTCTCAATTCCAGACGGTGACCAGCTTTCTAGAGAGCAGATTGGAAGTAAACTGTGCTCTGAGCCAAGCTACACAAGATTTCACGTGAACAGGTTAGGAGCTTGTGCCAGACCTAAAGTTGCTAGCTGATTTATCCATCTTGACGATAGGCTATTAGAAGGGAACATATGTTTATTAGACCCCTGGCTGAGCTAAACACAGTAGTTTCTGGAATAAAAGATGCGGTTATTCTTAAAAGAACTGAATGAAATGAAACTCACTGAACTATATAATTCATTTGGTTTCTTCTGGTCTCACTTCACAGCATATAAAACAAGGTAAAAAAGAAGAGGTGGTTGCAGAAAGCTCATGACCTGGTCTCAGCTCTGGCAATCAATGAAGCGTTGACACGTGATGGAAATCAAGTGCTTCCTGAAGCCTCCCCCCATGAAGCTTTACCGAAGCACACCCGTGGCTAAGCTGGCATTTACATGGAGAATCCGTGCGCCCATTAAAACCATCCCCAGATGGGTATGTCTTCAAGCCCGGCCTTGGCAGCAGCCCACCCTGCCCTTGGCAGGAGGGCACAGGGATCTGCTGACCTGGTGGCTGCCCTGAGCTGAGGTGGCACATCCAGCTCTTGAAATGGCCGGTGGTGCAGGCTGCTAAAGTGCAAGATGTTTATGGTCTGGGACAGCTTTATGATGATGTGCTTTATGAGTTTTTTTCTTTTTTCTTTCTCCCCCCCCNATTCTTGTGCCAGGATACAAATCACTCACCTCCCAACAGCTATTCACTTGTCTGCAGCAAAGTGCTTTCTGTGTGGTAATTTGAAAGGCAATGAGGGAAAACTGGTACAGATCAATAATGCAGGATTTTTGGGGTGTTTAGTGCAGAAAATGGAATGAAGGATATTCTTTGAGGATAAAACATCTGTTACAGCCCATTACAAATAGGAGAACTGGGATTTAATGGTAAGTCTGGCACGTGGCACTGTTATTGTCCTAACCAAATAAAGAATATGTGTTTACAAGGAATACATTAATGCTTGATGAGGCATGGATAGCACCATAAAATATCAGTTGCTTCATGTATTTATGAGGTGAACAGTGACTATTACTGATTTTGTGGAAAAGTCTATCTTGCATTAAAAGGCTTGTGACGAGGAATTTTATAGCCACACACACCAATGACATTAAAGAAGACAGAGCTAGATGCTGCAGAGCTCATAAGGAAATACGTCGTCTGAAAAAAATATATGTTTTTATTGCTGTGCTGTGCTTTGAACTTTTTATTTTCTCCCAGTGGGGCTGAGGTGAGCAGACATAAATTTGGCCTCCCCAGGATAGCTGATCAGAGCAGCAGCGCTCTCCTTCACCGCAGTCATGGCCATTTCTATTTCTGAACCCTGCCATCCGTCCCCTTGCAACCCGAGCTGTGGTACCCCTACTGCCACTGCCACCACCCTGGTTAAAACCAGCCGAAGTCTTCCTGGTTCCCTTCTGCAAGAGGTGGCCCCTGAGGTGCCTCCTTGGAGCACTACTGGAAAAGGTAGTGTGGTTTATGGGGTGTTTTTAGAAGAAATAACCCACATTCCAAACATCCGTGCACGAGTGCAAAGGTTGTTTCTGCTTTTAGGGTGTAATGTTATTTAGCTTTTAAAAAGAGCTAAAGAGAAAGCTTTCTTACTTATTAAAACATTTCTTAAATGGACTATCAGGGAACATCAGGTTGCGTCTCCATCTGACCTGCAAAGAGAAGCCCTTTATGCAATTACATCTATTTTTTGTGGGTTTGGGGGGAAGAGAGGTATGGCAGTGTTAGCAGTAGAAGATGGATTTTGAAAAGAGTAATTTGGGCAGTTTTGTGCTGTGCAACCTCTCAGCTTTCTGCTTCCACAACAGTCTAACAGCGGCATGCCCTGCAGTTACTTTTTTTTGTTGTTGCTTTCGGTGGAAGTACGGTGTATTATTGTAACCCTTTTCTTACTCTAAGAAATGAGTCCCCTAAGCTGGCATGGCATGTACTTTCTAGAATACTGTTGAATAAGGGATACAAAATACTTTACTTGACATTTCATATTGCTCCTGATTGCCAGCTTGAAAATTAGAACAGCAGTGACAAAAGCTGAAAGACCCATTCTGCTGGCCTGATTCGTAGGAAAACTATATATTTTTGTGCAAGCTGTCACAGTGAAATCCCCTTGAAACGTTACTCAACATGACTGGATTGCAGAGTCAGGTCCTCTTTGAATAAAAGTCTTCAACTTCCAGGAGAACTGAAGGAGTATGGTTTCATCATTATAGCAAAAATAGATGCCAATGAAGAAAAGATTAATTTTCCCGTCTCTTGCTGAATCCTTGAACACTTTTATATGATTCAGTGTGCTTTATGAGCTGCGTTTCCAGGAATGCTGGCAGAAAACAGGGTAATCGCTATTTCACCATCATGTCAGCTTTATTTTAACTGGCCTCCAATGACTTTTGGAAAAACAAGGAGCAATAGGAGCCATCAACCCACTCTGTTTGTGTGTACCTCTGTCTGGTTACCTGACCTTGCCAGCCCACCTGCTTTATCGAATTTACAGCACACACGGGCCCTGTGAAATTACTCTGGGAAGGAGGAGCCGGGCAAAGCATGGAACAACTTCATCCTCTGAGCAGAGGAGGCGGGAGTCCTCCCAGCAGCCCCAGCCAGCAAAATGGGCCGTTCCCAAATCCGCAGCTCGCTGCGTTTTCGGGCGAGCTGTTGTGGAGCATCACTGCAGAGGCGGCTGTCTGGATTGTAAGCTGGGAGTGAAACCTGCCCCTTCCTCTCCCTCCCCTCCTGCACCTTCCCCGTTTTACATGTTTTTATAGGATGGTGAGATAAAATATAAATTTTTTAGGCTGGCCAAGCCGGAATCTGCTAGCCAGCTCATCCCACAGGAGTGCTGCATGTGTGTAGTCTGTGCATATGTATCCTGTGTTCTTTGGGAGTGATGCAGGTGCACAAATATAAATCTCCAGTGCCTTCTTAAATTCCTTATACAGCCAAGCTGTCCCCAGGGGGTCGGCAGAAAGGACCAGGAGCTTTTAAGCCCTCCAGAGTGGTTGCTGGGTTATTCTTCCCTCTGTGTTCAGACACTTTACAGCAAAATAATCTTACGAATGTTCAAGAGCATATGCATTCTGTTTTAAATGCTGTGGTTTTGGTAATTCTAGAAATCTCTCCTGTAATGGCGGATGCTGAAGAAAAAGGTGACAGGAGAAGGATGTGAAGAGGGTGACCTTGAATTTGCTGTACTCCTCAGCTCCCAGAAATCAGCTGCTTTGGGGTTTTGGAGACGAGAGTTGCATGCAGATGATGGTAGAGGTGCCGCCTATCCCATGTTCACTCAGTCAATTGCTTGCTAAACCCTTTTTCCCGTGAGTGACTCCCACCACAGACTGTCAGTGAATAGCACAGTACTACTCCATGCCATATGAAATAGGACTTCCTTCTGCTCACTTTTAAAATCACTCTGGGTAAATTCACCAGGAAGTCTTTAGTTCTCATATTATGAGAAATGATAAGAATTGTGACCCATTTCATCTGCTCCATAGTACTTAGGGTTTTGCAGACCTTTGTCACATCCTCCTGGATATGCTTTTCTCCAGTCATGGTCTATAGGGGTGACCCTTAATATGGGAGCTACTTCATCCTTCTGATGATCCTTATTGCCCTTCTCACTACCTTTCACAGCTCTGTTAAACTGGTCTGGAAATGGGATGACAAGAGCTCTGTGAGGTATCTGGACTGTAATTGCACTGTGAAATTACACAGTGGTATAATGATTTTTTTCTGTACTCTTTTTTAACAACTGCTGAATGTTGCAATGCAGACTAAGTATCTGAGCAGACTTGCCTAGGACCAGGTATCCAGCCAAACAGGTTCCAAAGACTTTCTTGTAATTATTTAAATAATGTTAGTTTTTTCCATACAAAATAGAATCTGTTTTTTTTATATGCTTTAGCTTATACCTAAAATACAGCACTGGGAATAGAGAAAATTGTGATTCCTGGTTTTCTGGTGGGACAGAGCTTGCATTTGCAGCCTGGATGAGTTGTACTGTGTTGGATTTTATACCTGCAACTGTTCCAGAACTAAATATTACTCATCCCAGACCTCAGGAACATGTAGTTATATGGAATAAAGCCCACATTTGAAGGGGGAGCTGGAAAACGTATTCTTAAGCCATTTGTTGAAAGCTGGGTAGAGTTTGAAACATTAAGAGGTAATCCCGGGGAAGATGGATTAATAACCAGAATTCAAGAAAAGCAGTCAGATGTGAATAATAAATTGTATTTGTTACAGTCTCTGTGGTTTCTCACATGGGCACTTACGTGGTACATATAAAACTATACATATGAGCTATAGTTTCCAGACTTTTTTTTCTTTACTTTTTGTAACTCTGTTTTATAGGCTGAATTAATGTCATGTGTTTCGTTCACCTGAGCACATCTATATATCACAGCACAGCTCCAAGTGTCATGGACAATTTATATTGCAATATTTATAGCCAATATGCAAAACATTAATGCAATGGCCATCGACCTTGACCGGGCCCATGGGCAGCGATGCTGAGAAAGTAACCACACTACTATTGACATTATACTTTGCTCTGCCTGTCAGTCTGAGCAGTAGCATGGCAGATCAGTGGTTTACTTTTAAAATTGTTTGTTGCCAGGAGCAACGTCACAGGGCATTGCTGCCTGCAGGCTGGCGTGGGGACCATAAGTCAGGGAGCTATAATCTTTGTGCTTATGAATAATAAGGTGTGTGCCTGCCCTCTGACAAAGATCACTTTTTCAGATTTATTATTTTTTCCTTTTCCGTGCCACTAAGGACTGATGGGGTACATTGCAGCAGTCCCAGGAATGAAGACTTGCAGACTGTGTATGATCCAGCTGTTTTGGGTAGCTGTATTTTGGAGTCTCATTGCTTAGAAAGAGTAGCAGACAGCAGATCTACCCCTCGGACGTGTACTTTTGGGATCCAGAGATAAGACACCAGTCCCAAACCTAGAGTGTCTGAAAATATATGGGATTTGAAAATTCCATGCAAAACAGCAATTCAAACAAACCCACTTGAAATTTTATTTCTGTGGAAATTATAGGCACTTTCAATAGACTACTTTTATTGGATAAAGTTTTAATGAAATATGTATACTTCCCATGGAAAACACTGATATTTTATTTTAAAGAACCTCTTGTGCCTGAAATCATAGAATCATAGAATGATTTAGGTTGGAAGGGACCTTAAAGATCATCTAGTTCCAACCCCCCTGCCATGGGCAGGAACACCTCCCACTAGACCAGGCTGCTCAAAGCCCCATCCAGCCTGGCCTTGAACACTGCCAGGGATGGGGTATCCACAACTTCTCCGGGCAACATGTTCCAGTGCCTCACCACATTCAGAGTGATTTTTTTTTCCTAATTTCTAATCTAAATCTCCTCTGTTCCAGTTTGAATCCATTACTCCTTGGCCTATCACTACAAGCCCCAGCTTTCTTGTAGGCACCCTTCAGGTGCCGCTATAAGGTCTCCCTGGAGTCTTCTCTTCTCCAGGCTGAACAACACAAACTCTCTCAGCCTGTCCTCATCGGAGACATGTTCCAGCCCTCTGATCATCTCCTTGGCCCTCCTCTGGACCTGCACCAACAGGTCCATGTCCTTCTGTTGAGGGCTCCAGAGCTGGATGCAATATTCGAGGTGGGGTCTCACCAGAATAGAGTAGAGGGGCAGAATCGCCTCCCTCGACCTGCTGGCCATGCTTCTTTTGACAAAGCCCAGGATACAGTTGGCCTTCTGGGCTGTGAACACACATTACTGGCTCATGTTGAGCTTCTCATCCCCCAGCACCCCCAAGTCCTTCCCCTCAGGGCTGCTCCAAATCCCTTCATCCCCCAGCCTGTGTTTGTGCTTGGGATTGCCCCGGCTCACGTGCAGGACCTTGCACTTGGCCTTGTTGAAGTTCCTGACGTTTGCACAGGCCCACCTCTCCAGCCTGTCCAGGTCCCTCTGCATGGCATTCCTCCTCTCCACTGTGTTGACTGCTCCACACAGCTTGGTGTTGTTGCCCAGCTTGCTCAATCCCAACATCCATGTCGCCAACAAAGATGTTAAAGTGCACTGGTCCCAGTACTGACCCCTGAGAAACACCACTTGTCACTGCTCGCCACTTGGACATGGAACCGTTGACCATAACTCTTTGAGCGCGACCATCCAGTCAGTTCCTTACCTACCAAGTGGTTCCATTGGTCAAATTCGTGTCTCTCCAATTTAGAGATCAGAATGTCGTGCAGAGCAGAGTCATATCCTTTGCACAAGTCCAGGTAGATGATGTCTGTTGCTCTCCTCTTATCCACCACCGTTATCCACAAAATTCCTGAAGTTTTGGTAGAAGAGAAAGGTATTTTTAAAAGGTTTTTCAAAGAGAGATGAAAGCAAACTAACAAACAGTCCAGTTTTCTGACCAGCACTAATCCCTTATTTGGAAGGCATCAGTAGGCTCTTTGAGACTGTCCCACATATTTTCTCCTGTTTTCTCTTTTGCTCCTAAGTGGGTTTAGGACTACTTTGTTTGATACTAAGTAAACTCTCCCTTTGTAATAGGTGATGTTTTTTTATGTATTCTTGACATGAATTCAGGCAAACAGAGATCAAAGCTCTGAAAACTTTTCCACTTGAGGTTCCTGGTGTCCTGCATGCTCATGGATAGATGCATTTTCTTATCTCATCACATTTCTGTGTCGGTGGCTGCTACTACAAGAGGGTCAAAAGGGTCAGTAAAGTTAGGTCATACAATTGATACAAATTGTCTCATACGACCTTCCCAATTTTTATTTTTAATGTATTATGTTATTGCAGTCTTCTGCAAGTCTGCAGGCTCAAACTTCATGTGCTTGACAGCTTTTCCATTCCCTTACTTGGCCCATTCTTTGCTACTCTCCAAAGTGACCTGTTCTGGGCTCATTCCCTTCTCAGAGCCGAGTCAAGCATAGGTAGGATAGCAATACTCTCTGAAGGCTCCCCTAGTGTCATCCTTTGTCCACCTCAAAATAGAAAAAAATTACATTAAATTCAAAAGATGTCTCTACACAGCTTCCACAGCCACTTGACAGTGCAAAGACCCAAGCATCTCCAGGAGATGACTGGATGTGTGCCCCATTGCAGTGTAAGGATCTTAAAATCTTAACCTCCCATAAACAGTTTTCTTTGCATCTGCAGTGCCTACAGATAGGCACTTCACAGAAGACATGTCCCTTTCCTCAGGGGTCCTCTTAATCTTTGGGTTATTAGGAATAACTCACCATAAAGATATGAGGGAGATGGATTGCTGGGGGACAAAAAATCATTACATGATTCAGGCAAGTTCCTGTCATGTAGTCATCCCTACTGCTACACAGTTTGAAGCTGGTTGACTGCAGATTGAATACAGGGAAATTCTATTACTAATTATATTACAGTGTGTAAGACCATCAAGCGTGGTTTGTTATACTGGTCATGTACTGCTAATTGCACTGTTCGGGCTCAGAGATGTGAACATCTTCCAGGTTTGTGGCTAACTTAAATGAATAAATTTCTTCTTAGCAATATAAATCATAAAATAGGTTGGCTAGGAACATCTGCCAAACAGTGAGCCAGGCCCTCAGGTGGAGTTAGCCTTCCCTTTTAGTCCAGCCATACACAAGTAATATTCTGATAAGAAATCTGAGGGATAACAGAGTAAATCATTATGGTTTCATTAATCAGTACAGATAGCAATTATTTGTTAATTTCAGCTGTTCTAACAAAAGGATAGACAGAAAATTCTGCAGATTATATTTATCTTATGTTCCTGAGGATATTTCTGTTCTCCTTGGTTGAAAATTATAATTTCTGTGGTTACATCGCTATAGAGCTCATCACTGAATACACCATTACTCTTTGTAAAACTTTGATGTTTTACATAGAATATCCTAACATTTTTGCCATTCTGTTTCTCCCTGTTTTCCTTCCCTCTGGACAGGACTAAAATATGCCAGATAAAAAAATTGTAATGACAACACTGAAGGATTATGTTCTGATAAAGACAGAAAATGAGGTTTGTCTTTCTGGTTTCTTTACTTAAACAATATCCATGTCTCTCTTCCTGAGTGCCATGAAATGTTAATAATGCCAAAAGTCTTGCTGTGATAGCTTGATTTAAAATCTTTCTATATTTCAGCCCTGGCTGTGATCTGAAGCTCTGAACTCTCTAGATTAGTAAAATCCAGAGGTGGAGTGCATGCGGAGATAACATCTGTTTGCAGCTGATGTCATCTTTTAAAGGGTAATCTCTTATGCATGGAGCTGAGTGGGGCTGTATTTCACTGCATCTCTTGCTGTGATAGCTGATCATGTAGATGTACCTCAAGCTAACTTTAAATGTCTCATTTAGGCAGGTCTATCAGCAAAGCAGGAGACACTTGAGGTTCAGCACAGGCTGAACCAACTGAATGTTTTTCTCATTGCTGGGTGGATTTTGCTATCAGACAGAGGTAGCTTAAAACAAGGTTGAACATGTCTATGTGTGTTTCAGTTATGGCTTTGACAAACACAAATATGGATTCCGACTAGCACAAAAGTCAGTAAAAAAACTCTGAATAGAAAAGTTGTCTTTATAAGTGCTCTTATAGAAATACTACATTGCTGTATTGATGTCCAAAATACCACTTTTACTGCCTATCTCCCAGCAGTACATTAAAGACCCGATTCTTCATTCCTTTATACCACTTAGTGAAGTTGCTCATTATTTACTTTTGTGTACAGCAGATAAGAACCAGGTGTCAGCCCTTTTGGCATGTGGCTGCATAGGGTGCCCCAGCATGCCATCCTTTTCTAAATGTTTTTTTTCCAGCTGACCTTGAAAGAAAGCTCATTTTAATGAGTGCAGGAAAATGCATATGAAGGAGCTGAGCGGGTTTTCTTAACAAATTTGTCCCACATAATTTCACCAGCTGGAAAATAGTATTTTGTTCCTTCCCCCTCTCCCCCTCTTTTTCTCCAGAATAATCTTTAACCAAAAATGCTTGCTGAGAAGCCAGGGAAGCTTTATGCCTTTTTACAGGCCTTGAGGCCATGCTTCTTTTGCTGCCTACAGTGCCTCCTCTGGAGCTGGTTGTTTCAAGACTGCCTCCTTCCTTTTCCACATTATCTTTGCAGGAAAATGAAGGGCAATTGCCATCTTGCTGCCCTCTCAGTGCTCTTGCCAGAACTTGTGTTTATCTACTCTCCTTCCGCCTGCAGGTCCAGCATTGTAGAGGAGAGGAAATGAGCTGAGGGAAGATTGCTTCTCCTTTCCCGATATAGGCAGGGGTAGCTCTGCAAACATGGGTTTCCTCTCTGTCTCTGGCTTCTTATAGCAGAATCACAGGAAAAAAGAATAACTCAGGCTGGAAGGGACATCTGCCTCTAGTCCAGCCTTCTGCTCAAAGCAGAGACAACTTCAAAGACCAGCTTCAAAGATCTCTGTTCTCTCCCATGAGGTAGTTGCAGACAGCAATAATCTCTTTTCTTGAAGCCAAACAGTCCCCAGTCTCGTAGTTTCTCCTCATATGTCATGTGCTCCATCCCCCAGCCAGGCTGGTCTCCCCAGCTGGGCTAACTCCAGTATGTCCATGTCTCCCTTGCACTGGGGACCCCAGAACTGGACCCCACACTTTGGACGTGTCTTGCCTGGGCTGAGCAGAGGGGAAAGACCACCTCCTGAGACGTGCTGGCAAAGCTCCCGTTAATGTAGCCAAAGATATTGTTGGCCACCTTTGTCACAGGGGCACGTTAGTGGCCTGTGGTTAATGGGGTGTCCAAAAAGACCTCCCTTTCCTTCTCTGCAAACTGCTTTCCAGCTGGTGGGTCCTCAGTGTGTACTGTTGCGTGGGTTTATTCCTCCGCAATGTACAGCTTTGCATTTCCCTCTGTTGACTTTCACAAGTTCCTACCTGACCACTTTTCCAACTTGCTAAGGTTCTTCTGAATGGCAGCCCTGCCTCCCAGTATACTGACTGCTTGCTCAAGTCCCCAACTTTAGTGTCATCTGCGAGCTTCTGAGTTTCCTTTTGGGTTAATTTTATTTTATGTTATTTTTTTTTATTTGGGGGAAGATTCAAAGAATTTGGACACTCTGTACAGCTAGATTAGACATGGCCTTTACTGTTCTAAAGCATGGTGGCCAGCTGACACAGAAAGGTTTCCTAAAAGTGGTGGCTGCATTTATGTACAGCAGTCATCCTTGGACCAAATTACATCTTGAGTTGTGCCTGGAATTTGTCTGGGAGTATTTTAGCTGGCCTGGGCCAAAGCAACACCAAAGAGTCCTCCAACAATTTAGCAGTGTAGGTGACTGAGCTCGAGTGCCCAGAGATACTGCCTGGAGATGTTTAGCTTTTTAGTACAGACACAGCATCCAAGTTCAGTCACATGTATCAACTGGACAGTCTTCTTGTGTTAGCAAAGATCAGAACTTTGCCCTCTTGAAAGCTAATTTAAAGCTTTAAAGTAGCAACAAAACAATAACTTAGATGCAACCTCATCTAAGTGTAGCAAGGTCAGATGAAGAATTTAGTGTTTTCAATCCCATTGTTGAGGTCATGAAAGAGAAGGTTTTGTGTGTTAATTCTGCCACTCTTAGCCAAAGCATGGAACAGTGAGTCCTTGCTAATGTGCTGTAGTTATAGCTGGTCTAGACTTAGTTCTTGGTGAACCGGCCAAGTGAGCTCAATACATGCTAAATCTGAAGGCTTGCTTCACTAAGAACCAATTGCTACTGTAGCTTTTCTCTCCATTCTAACTTTCTTCTCTTTCCTACCCTTTCCTTTTCCCTCCCAAATGGCCTGGGAACTCTTCCTAACACCACACACCTGAGGCCCATACTCTCCCACCACACATACACAAACGCTTTCTCTCCTACTGCAGGTGACTCAGGACATCCTCGCTTTCCCCCGGAGATGACACCTAGCTTTACAGCCTTAATCTCTTCTTTGCTGCCCTTGCTTTAGTTTATGACCGGTCTCATGTTTTCCAGTATAGGTGATATTTTTCTAGCGTTAGCAAAACCAAGCTGATTTCCTTCCAGAAGAACTGGCACAGTATTTCTCTTGGAACCTGGCATTAATTTGATGGAAACGGTTAAGGAAATAATAATTAAAGTAGATCTGCAACTAGATAGGAGGGAAGAGTAACCCTTGACTGGTGGGGATGGGAAGCAGAAAAAGTCTGGAAAACAGAGGAAGTGGAATAGGGGGTAGTAATGTCTTCAGCGGGAAAATCTCTAGAAGAATGTTCTGAGGGTCTTTGTTCAGGGCCTTACGAGTCCTATGTTTGCATTACAGTTCTGAGGCAAACAAGAAGCATCCGTCCAGTTCCATCACTCCCCCAGTGCCTACTGTCCTGCTTCCATTCAGCAAAAGTGGCCTTTTCAGTCCTCACGTGTTGTACTTCCAACTTTTTCAGCTCTTTGTCCACAGCAAGCATGAAATGAAATTAAAAATAAAAGAGAAGCATAAGCTAAACTGCACCCTATTGTATTACAACCATGTGTCCTATAACCACAATAAAATACTACTGTTATAAATCTTTAAGTAGGGGTCAATAAAGCAATAATACTGTACAGTGGAAACTGATCATTTAACATAATGACTGATTTATTACACCATTAACTTGTCCTTAGCTTTGTCTTAGGGCAGTTTACTAAGTGAGTGCTTGTTAACTACTGTAATAAACTGTTCCTTGGGAGAAAAATAAGAGTCTGTAAGTTATTGACAGTTGTGAGATCAGTCCTTCAGTCTACCAGAACAGGAAAGTCTCTAGCGCAAAACACATATAATTTGATCATTTCCAGTCATTATGGTATCAAAGACAACATTCAAATGTATGAAAGTAAATACAATGAGTAAATAGTAGGCTATAGTAACTGATGTTAAAAAATTAAGCCTTCCGGAGATGTATTTTTTGGTTTTATTTACCTGCGGCAGATTGGAAGTTAGTGTAAGTGGCAAAATCCTGGCAGACAATGCCTTCGGCCAGTGGAGACCTGTCATGGCACTCCTGATTGTGTCACTGGAGACATGTTGCAGGAGGGTAGAGGATGGGGCGTGACAAGGGTGAGAATAACTTGAAAGCTTTATGAAAGGAGATAATATGACTGTGGTAACAGAGCACAGGACTCAGAGACCCAGTAGCTGCTGTCCCAGAGTCCCATACTTTCCTTCGGGTGGTCAGGAGGAACCAGTCCCTGACCAGTCCCCTCCCTGGTTGGAGAGTAGTCCCTTCACCAGTACCTATCCTGTCTTTGTCACTGACACTGGAGTGATTCAGAATGTTCTTTGGCTGAAGAAGCGTGGACTAGTCCATACCCAGGACTGGACCTAGACCTTGGGACGGATTACCCTACATCGAGATGTGCTTACCAAGACAACTATTTATTTGCTCCAGAGTGGAGTCTTAGTGAACTAACATATGTGCAATGGAGATAGGACCTCAGTGTGGAACAGTGCGCTGACTGTAGGGATGTACCTTTAAGAACATATATGCAATGGAATCAAATGTGTTTGTGACAGTTTTCTGACATGGAGGCCAGCTGGCGTGGAATGGCCTTTGACCGTGCACGATTAAACTTTTTAGCTTCCAAACCAGGTGTCAGCTCTCAAACTGAGCATGGTCCCTGGCTTGTGCTCAGGAGAGAACTATTTTGGGAGAGTGCTATTTTGTATTGAAACCATGCCAGGGTCTGCTCCAACAGTATTGGGAGATGATAGAATTCTATTGCCCTGAAACATTTCCTGACACAAACTAATTTATTTTATATATGTAGTTTTAGAGCTTTAGAGCGCTGAGGCAAGTTAATCTGGTGTCTGTACAACCATCATGATATTTTTATTTCATGCTAGCAGAGCTCCACTGAATTCAGTGAGGTTAATCTAGATTCACCCTGGTGTGATCAAGATAGACATTTTTCTCACATGCTTTTGGAAGCAAAAATGTCCACTTTCTCCTGCTTATAACTCTGTCTTCTAAAATTTAATACATGGGTAAAGCCCAGCTTGCTAGTAAGCTGGTTAAATGATGAACATATCCCTACACAGGAAAACTATCTATACCTTGGACATCAGCAGAAATGGGCTTGTTACAGAGAAAGTTTTCAGTAATGATATAGAAATCATCAAAGATGAATATGGCAGAGAAAATATCAGAAGAAGGAAGAGGAGAAGTATCTTGTGAGGGAGAGATGTGTGGAGAGATAGGAAAGAGCAGAAACAGGTAGAACAGGAAATAGTGATACTGGAACTAGAAATACACATGGAAAGAGCCAAGATCAAGCAGAAATAAAACAAAGATTGAGACAGCATAGACATTATTACAGGTAGTAGATAGGAGACCTGGAAATACAAAAACGTTAATGGAAAGGGAGATAAAGTAAGTGAGCCTATAAGGTAGTGATGGGAGAAACTGGGGTAGTAGGCGAAAGAACAAGATGTATGCCTAGTTTGAAGCACGCACTTGAGGCTTGAGAGTGGGGAGACAGAGAAGACAATGGAGTGACTGAGATGCGGGGCTCAGATAAGGAACTAGAGGAGTCAGAGTGCTTGGGAAAGACAAGGGAGAGGGAAGCAGACCTTGACACTGGGGAAAATGTTGCCAGAAAAAACCCTGGCATGAGGATAACGGACGCATTGATGGATGCTCTGGCATATGCATGAGTTGATCATGTTGGGGGAGACAAATGCAGATAATCTGCCATGGTACAGGGTGTGAGAGGGTGCTCTGAAACAGCAAGAGAGGGGAAGGTAGGAGGTAGGCTCTGCTGGAGGGAAGAAGGAGAGGAAACTTAGACAGAGTCCCAGTTGGATGCAATGATGTGTGTGACATACTAGACTTTTAAACCCTTATAAATCAGTGTCAGGAACAAGTCTGCCAACAAATGCAGGATGAGCAAAATAGAAACTGAAAACCTCACTATCATCCTGGGAAAAAACACATTTTTAAATGCTGCCTGCCTCCTACATGAAGCTGAATACATCTGAAAATATCTGCTAATTTGCATACAAATAGCTACAAAAATTGGACTTGATCTTGCTTTTGGTTGTAAACAGAGGCATGGAAACAGGAGGCAGCACAGTGCAGTAAACATTATGCTGGACTCGGTTTGCAGCTCTGCTCCAGCATCACTTTCTGACCTTGGGTGGGAGGCCCCTTGGATAAAAAATGGCAGAAACAATCTTTTCATGTTCCAGAGCGGCGTAGGAGCAGCTAGCGGGGACAGGGAGACCATATCCTTGAGAGAGCTGTCTTTCTGGGATATTTAGAATAGGACTGTCTTCCTTAATTTTGGATATTGAAAAGTTATGCACCAAAGTCTGAGACAATTACCTTAGGCTTGATTGATACTGAATGGAGGAAAATAGGTGGAAAGCCATTCTTCTGACCTATTATAAATGCCTGTCTTAGCATAAGATGAATTGCCCTTGGGAGATGGGATCCCTTAACAGTTATAAAAGGAACATAGTGTAAGTCCATGGGATTCAAATGTCCGAATGGTAGGCGACCGAATTACAGCAGATGACTCCAACCTAAATTGTCTTTCTTTCAGGAATTTGTCTGAAAATACATACTAGCAATACTTAACATACCCTGTAAATGTTTTTGAGAGCTTGAAACGTGACATGTAAACCTATGTATTATTAGTAGTACAAATATCCCCAAATTTCACATTTTTAGCCCTCGAAAGATCAGGTTTTGTGACAACTAATACATTGAAATCTCAACATTTCAAAGTGTTTTTCTCACTCCTTTTTTCCTCCAACTTTAATAAGTGAAAACAAAAATATTTATGTGTAACTTTTATGCAGATGAAGTCACACTGTGTGCAGATGATGAAGTCCTTCTAGGAATATTAAGTCTATTATTAGAAAGTAGCTTCTTTGGCACAGTTATTCAAAATCTCAAACAAAAAAAAAATCTTTTTATGATATAAGCTTTCACATATACTGGAAATTAACATTTTTTGGATTAAGTTATTTCCCAGCCACCACTTGGAAATGGTTTTACTGAAAGATGACATCATGTGTGGGATCTATGTCAGTTTTGTTCAGCCATCTACAATTTCTTGTCTAAATCTAAACCATTTGCTTCCACCTACAGCTAATAGAGAGGTGTCTCTGAAAAGGCCGCTCATCCCATACTAAAATGGGCACCCAAGGCAAATGAGATAAATCGTTCTTTGTAGGTACATCTTCTTCCCATTGACTAGAATTTAGACTAAGAGGACATTTACATGGCTACTGTGAAGACAAACATCTTGTGCAGAGTGCTCTACTTGAAAAGTCATTGCCATTGATTTCCAAAGATCCCAGGATCACCAATATTACTCCTGCCTCTCACAGAATCTTTTCCCGGAATATGAAAGTGGTGAGACTGCCTGCACCACTGAATCTGCTCCTGCATCACAAGCAGTCATGACAAAAACACATGGTTTCAGACCCCTCCTTAAATGAAGCCAGGCTCTGTATCTCCTCATTCCTGCAGCATATTCCCCCTTTTGGGAGGCTGGTCTACAGCATCAGTTTTATTTGGTTTTAGTTTTGTCAGTATTGCTTGTTCCAGCATGAAGAATGATCAGCAGATCTTTGCTGTTCCTTCTCTGGTCCTTTCCTGCTTGAGGGCCACATTGCATGCTGTGTTCTTGGCAGACTGCACAGCCCTCTGCGCTCTGGATGTGCTCGGCTGACAAACCTGAAGGATCTCCTTAGTGAGAGCCTATAACCATGCTCAGGCTTCTTTTTTTTTTCTGATACTTGTATGCACGTATTGCCCTTTCTCTTCCTCTCTGCCTTGTGCCTGTACATCTCCTTATCTTCTGTTTTGATGCTGAATAGTTCATTTCAGTTCATGTTCTTCTCCAGTTTCTGGTTCTCAAATATCTCAGTCATTTCCCATTGTTTTACCACAGGGCTAGTATCTCTCATACTCATTGTCACCTTGTATCCTTTTTTTGCCTATTTATCCTTTTTATTCTCCAGTGTAGTGAATCTGCTCCTCAGCACAGAGTGTACAGCATGCTGCTTTTTATCATTTGTTATCACACTCATGCTCTCATTTGTGGGTAACCATCTTCATGTAAATGATACCTGTGTCTTTGTGAACTCCTGTATTTTCCTACTTCTCAAACAGAGATACTTCCAATAAAGCATGTCCAAAAGCCTCTTTCCCTAGACAAATATCTGAATAATCTGTCAGTGCAATTTTTGTGAGGAGGTCTCTGATGTCTGTGTAGAAAAGTTCCATAAAACACCATAATAGTTTCTTAAGTTATCTCTATTGAAGGGTGGTTGTTACACCCATAAGTTTCCAGGAGGTCCAGCCCTACCCATAACAATAAATAATTCCCTTGCTAGAACTCATAGGTTGTTGTTCCTTTGTTGGAGCTGACCTGTATCAGAGCCACAAGAAGTCAGAACCTTTTAACTGTGCAAAACACTAAACTGTTGCAGGTGGTTAAATGTTTTGCCCAGATAGTGTTACAGACTTGGAATCAGTTAGTGCAAATACTGCCCCGTCATCAGCTGAGGACACAGACTTTGATGTTCACATCATAATGCACATAGATACTCACATCATAGGTCAAAAACCAGGAAAAACCCCAGGAAGTGTACAGGAAAGCCCCCACTGAAAAAAATCAGGGAGAAATACAGAAAGGAGCTGGGCAGCAACCACTTCTGCTATGTTTGTTTGGGAGGGTTGGGTCTCTCCTACAGGACCCCTCTGATGGACTGGATGTTGTGCTGCCCCTTTCCCTGGCAGCAGACCCCGACTCTTGAGTATTGCCTCAGCCTTGCGGAGATTTCTTCTGATACTACAGAGCCTGCAGGGCTGTGGCAGCAGAGCAACCTTCCTTGCTCACTTCATGAGATGGCTTCAGGTTGAGAGTTAAGGGAGTTTGTATGCAAGGGGCTCAAGAATATGTGTGCAAGCTTTTAGAAAACTTCATGGGAAATTTGCCAAAAGGTTAGCAGCTTTAGACTAGATGATTAATTTTCCTTAACCTCTAATTTTAAGATAAAATCAAGTTTCTACTAGTGGCAGCCACTGAAAGATGACATAGATCTGCAGCTGTAGCAGAGTAGGAGGTTGGTATGGAGGGTAAAGGGGCAGATGGTGTTTGGGCTGAGAGGCAGAGGTACTCTGAGACTGCACCTAGTCACTTTCTGTTTCTAGCACGAAATTTATGACTTGAAAACATTCAAAATTCAACTTGAAACCAGTGGCAAATTCAGGTCAAATTGAAAGAACAGTTCTGATTGAAGAAAAGTAAGCAAAAAAACCCCCAAACCAAAAAAGTGTTGGCAATGTCAAAAGGATTAGTTTCAGCATTCTCCAGACACAATGTTTCAATTTTTTTGACCTCGATTCAAAGAAAGCATCTGCTGAAGGAATTCCATCTCTCATAATCCTGGTGATTAGGGCACCAGCCTAACATGCTGAAGACCCCAAAGCCCATCCCTATCTAATTATGAAAGGCAGTTTGGATGTCTACTCTCTTCTTCTAAAGAGACCTTTCCCACTGAGCAATCAAGTATCACATCTTCAGTTATTCTTTCTCTCTGTTGGACCTGTTCCACTTTGAAATCAAGTTGTTATAAACAAATATTCACTGGGAAGGAGAGAGATTCCATAGGCTGGGGGTCTAGAGGAGGGAAACCTGAGCTCAACTGCTTTTTCCAAGTCACGTGGCAAGGGGGATTTGGACCCAGATGAGCGCTTTAATTAGCTCACTCTGGAGAGAGGCGACAAACACTGCCGCATCTTTTTCGTGGTTTTGTGAATGGCTCCACAGACTGGCTTTTCATGCATGCTATTTTCTTTCTTTTCTTTCCCTTTTTTTTTTTTTTTTTATTAAATGCTGCAATATCTGGAAATAAAAAGTAACCCGTTGTTTCCAACTGAATGACATTTTTCATGTTTTATTCTGTCCAAACACTGTTTCATTCATTTTGTGACTCTTTTTTCCCTCCAAATTTTCATTTTGCTTCCTCAACTTTTCAGTTCGCATGCTGAACCAAATCATAAATCATTCTTGTGGCACGTACTCAGCCTCCTACTGGACTTCCAATCCAGTGGAAATTTGTGAAAGAGAAACATATATTTTACATTGTCTTTTCTTCACAGGAGTGAGTGACTGAATCTTCCTTTTATTTAGGTCCTTCTTTAATAGCACTCCACCAATTTGTAAAATCATCAGTTCTGCATCAGAAATAATGACCTCATGATCTGACCCATTAAAAATAACTCATAAAAAGCACAAACCCCACAGATTATATTACTCTCCCATTATTCCATTTTTCTGGGAACTTCTTCTTTCTGTCATGCTTTATTTTACAAGACAGAGAATAAAATAGTTTTGCAACCATTTCTAGGCTGTTTTGCATAGTGCGTTGTGCATAATTTTTTAATGTTTCAAATCCTTTAATCCTTCAAGCAAGAAACATATCCTAACTTTACAGCATTTGCCTTCCAGGAACTTGTGGGAATGAGGGATTTAGAAAGTCTATGGTAAAGGGATTACTACACATTACTATAGCTTAATGACTATTACTATGTGCAAATTCAGATGCCAGTGTGAAATCAACACATTCAGCAACTAGTAGGGGAGATATAATAGAGAGGAAAAATTAGGGTCAGTAAATTTTTTAACTAGGAGCCAGGCTATTTGCAGGAGGATATAATTTCTTTTATTAACATGTGGCAACCCAGATCTCAGACATATTAAATCTTTTTCTTGATGCAATGAACTATTTGCTGACTATCAAAGGAGGGAAAAACACAACTTGGGTACTTATTTGGCTAAATAAGGATAACACTGCCTATTACCTGTTATCTGCATATTTGATGTGGAGAAGACCTCAAGCGAAGAACGCTGGGGATGCTCATCTAAGGCCTTCCTTATTACCATGGTGGTTCTTAGCAGTGGACTAGATGCAGGAGCCCAGTGACTGAGGTAGAGTTTTCCATGCAGCTGTGCACACTATCTCTAGCTACTGGGCAGCCAACAATTGTGATGCAGAACCACAGCTCAAAATAGAGGAATAATGATGGAGATGAGGAAGAGGGGCTCTTGAGCTCTGGCTTGCTGCATGCTCTCACTTTCCCGCGTTTCACGTTTTCTCATGAATTGAAATAAAGATGATGGTAATTAACTGCCTACCTTGCATAGGTGGTGTGAAGTTTAATTAGTGCATGTGCTCTTCAGTTGCAAGATAGCTTAGTGCTGTATTGCTGTAGTGCCACTCTTTAATCTTGTGTGAGAAACAAGGCACACTACTCAGAAGCTGCTCGTACCTGAAAAGTGGGAGAGGCAGAGGAGGGTGAAGGAGTTCTTGCGGGCATGGCTTTCAGTGTGTTGATAGTAATGGTTTAGAAAGAAAAGGCTAATCACTAAAACCATCCTTGTTAAGTCTGTCTATTAGGAATAAAATAATTTTGAACCATTACCAAATGTACAGAGATATACTTGTATGTCTAGTGACCTACTGGATGTAATACAGTAAGACTACCTCAATAGCAATAACATATTTTACAAGAAACGTAACTCTAAAATCTTCTGCTCTTGGTGTAAACAGTGCACTTATAGTCTGCTTGGCAGTGACGGTAATTATCTCCTAATGAACAAAGAATTGTGGTTAGGAAAAAATCATGATAAAGGAAGAGAAGTAACTAATTTTTTAAATGGAATTATACATGTCTTGCTTTTATTATCATAATTAGCTTTTCTGCTGCTATGCTTTTTTTTTTCTATAGTCCAGTAAACTATTAAATCAATAACAGTCTCTACAGTGTCTGAAAAAAAGTTCAAGGCAAATGAACTTTCCCATATGGATGCAATATTTGCAGCCATAAATAAATTCTTTAGGTTTTTGTCAGGCTTTTCACACACCCACAGATTCTGCTATCAGCCAGTAAATCTTTGTTTAAGACACTATGAGATCAGGTTTCCTTGGATGAAGTGTTCACCAAAATGGGGAGAAAATAACATTGCAGGGAAACTAGTATTTCCAAATTCTGCCTTCCCTTCCACCCCAAGCAGAGTATTCTCTTCCCCTCTGCTTTTCTTCAGGATTTCCTACCATGTTGTCTAGTTGGAGTTGGGAAGGAGAAGCAGATAGTATCCTCAGTGTGCATTTTTTTCTAATAGCAAACGGGATCTAACTGTTGGACAAATGGGATTTTAAAAGTCAAAAGTGCAACGGGTCATCTGGAATCATTGCTGTCTTTTCCTCTTCTAGCGGGACATCTGTTCAGCTAGCTCAGTTTTGTAGCTCAGTCCCTGTGCAATAGCACAGAAAAAGCCTCCATGATTTCTCTAGCAATGTTTGAGAGTATCTCTTGAGATTCCTCTCCAGCATACACAGGGATCCTATGAATGCTTTCAAAAAAGGTCTGCGTGCAGCTATTCATGTAATACCTCATATAATAGTGTACTTTCCTACAGACCATAGTTCTTCACCTCTAAAAACTCTCCCTGGGAGTCAGATATACAGATACTAAAGCAGTGTGGTTGCAGAGAATACTATGGTCTCATCAGTAACTCTGTTTAACAAAATAAAATGGTAGCCATTTTATCAGACAGAGGAAGAATAGGACGTATAGAACCTCATCGTCTTCCTGGAAGCCAGAACAGTGCTCCGTATGGTGTTTAATCCTGAATAATCCTGAATACCCGGTTTATTTTTGCATCTGGGGGTGTTACTTATTTCTTATTTTGGGGGAGTTGTTTCTTTTCCATGAAATACTTCCATTAGACTTCTTTCCTTTTGAAGCCATGGCAACTGTAGCCATGGCATTTACCACCTATAAGAATTATTAATGCTCCGCAGTTGACCTGGCTTTAGTAATTAACAGATGAAAGGCAATGGCTCAATAACAATAATACCTCTAATCAGCAGGATGCATCTTACATGTACACTGGACTTCTGTACACAAGGAGAATCTGATGATGTCAGCTACAGATTAGTTCCTATGATCACAGAAAAATAAATACCACTGAGGGAGTTCCTACTTATCCTCCTGCCCTGAAGCAGGGTAAATTACAGAATTAATTATTGCTCTGCTGACATCCTGACTGAATTTTTCACAACCTGTTCTTACAATGTTCCCATGATTGGAGATTCCCCCACCTGCCTAGGTGGGTTTGGCAGTCTCATTCCAGTGCTCTGTTGTCCTCACTCTCTGCCCTTTTCATCCTGATGCTCAGCTGGAGTTGCACTGGAGTTTGCACCCCTTACTTCTTGTCCCATCCCCCACAGACATGGAGAACAGCTTTGATACCCTTTCCTTAAGGCAGTCTTCTATGAATTGAGTGCTGTAGTGGGAAAACAGAAAAAAAAGGAGAGGCATATGCCTGCAAACCATCTCTCATATGAATGGTTTATTGGCATCAATGAATCAGTTTACGTGATTCAAGGTCTTGCTCACAAGTAGAGTTTTGTAGCCTGACTGGCATGGCTAGCTAAATCTCCAGCTGGTGGTTTCTCCAGGTTCTGTATGAGGCTAATTGCAGTAACTTGTGATAGAATTAAGAAACACGAAGTGGTACACAGGGTATAACTCCTTCAGCAAACACTGATGGGACTTATACCTTACCTGAATAAACATAAATCATGGTAGGCCTATTTCCAGATGAAATCTTATATGGATTATTTTTCCATTATTTTAATAAATCATCTAGTGCATCTTCAGCAGCAGTTCATAGCACTTAGGAATTGGGGCATTATTGAAATTTACCTTTGAAATTTACTTTAATTAAATGAAATATGTCAGTAAGACTGGGAAGAGGTGGTATAAATATATTTACTGAATGTCCTTCTGCTTACCTTTTGATCACCATGCTTGGTCTTGATAGAATCACACTCAGTGAATTATGTAAAGTGGCAGGATGGACTTTTGCCTCTCTGACCTTTCAGGTGATGCTGAGTGAATTATTAATCAGGACACTTCCTCCCCCCCCCCCAAAAATCCAGAATGGTTTGCTTTTGAATTCTCAACACACATTGCAAATCAACTTTCAATAACTGCTAAACAAATTTGCATACAAGATTTTTGTGTGTGTGTGAATAACCCCAAAAGACTGATTATTCACACATAAAAATTCAGAAAAAGGAATCTGGATTCAGGACATGGGATTTTCACCAGGAGCATGCAAACTTCCCAAATTCACTGGCTCACATTAAAGTACTTTAGTTGTAACACTTTGGTGGGATTCATCATTTTGCTCAGGGAGAAAACGGAGCCTCTTGAAGCTTAAGCAGATGAGGGTGCATCAAGTTCCTTTCAGAACTAGGATTCAAGACATCAGGCCTGTACATTCAACACAGGGTAAATGAATAATTGTCTCAGATATGGTTTTATGCATTTGAGCTCATCACCTAACCCCTTGTTCTGTGTTTATACACTAGAAAGTAGGGTCTAAATTCTACCCCTCCTTCATTAGTTACATAAAATTCAGGACTTAAGACTTTCCAAGGTAGCAATGGCTGGAGACAGCTGGCATCTCTGTTTATATTCATATCTTGCCCATTAAGAGAATCATGACAGATTCAAAAGCAGAGGCAGTATAACTGGGCATTACCTAGATAATGTGCCAGATGTGCAATTAAGTTTGATGCAGTATTAAAGTCCCTATTCATTAATTAACAAATTTGGATATCTCAGCTATACGCTGCTCAAGAATTAGCCAATCAGTGCCCCAAAGTGCAGTGCATGTTTTGAAAGTGCCCGTTAGCAAAAGCCATTAACGGATAGACATACATTAAGAGCTCTGTCATGGGACTGAGCATCCAAATACCTCTCACAGCCCTATCATAGTATGGATAAGGCTGTATCTACACAGCAGAATTAAGACAGGATTATAGCTTGAGCTGGAGTACCTGTGCTAATGTAATTTCAGCAGCTCCAGTAACAACCAAGACAAGTAACAATGCTGTCAAGTTTGTACTGTGCTGTAGCCACAAAAGTCTGCAATGCTGCACCTTGCTACTGTTTTTTTATCTCTTCTAGCAAAACCAAGGTAGGACAGATGTGCCAGCTTCTGCTGCAAACACACGTCCACTTAACTGTGAGGCATGCACTGAAACATTGATTCCAATGCTGAAAAAATGCGGTGGGCTGGAGCGAGCTGTGTAATTCAGGAAGAGGAAAGAGGCCAGTTGGCAACTAATTTTCTGCTGCCTTTATTGCTCTAAAAACTAAATCAATTTTCGTGTCTGGATGTGGTTGCTGAAAAGCACAACCTTTTTAAAAGCTACTTTTCTCCCCCTTTCAAACTCCTGAATCTGAACAAGTTCCACAGACTTCTCTCTAAAAGCACAATGTTAGAAAAACAAATGGATTGAAGTAGCCCAAGCCCGCATAAGAGTAAGAATTTCCATTTGGTGAGTATTACTTAGATAAAAATAACTTGGTTAATGGGGAAAAAAAGTAGGAGGAAAATGATTCCTTAACAGAAAAACAGCCCGTATACTCTATTTCTCATTAATGGTGGAGCTTTGTAGGCAGAGCAGTACATTACATCTTTTCATTCTCTCTGTAAACCATGGAACCATGAAATAAATTATGTGTATTTTCCTCCTTGAACATCCTCCTCAGTTGCACTTTACCAACTAATCTCTGCTAGAATTACTTCTAATATTCCAAACCTCTATTGAGATGTCAAACAGCCTCTTCTTCTGATAGAAAAGAAAGAACTACCACAAAAATATTTCCTTCTTTTCCTCCAAAACCATAATTTTTGCATATGGGGTTTGGAAATGACAGTTGGCTCTGGGGTTTATCTCTGACATGAATGGGTTCTAGATTCACAGTATTTTTAAGATCCAGTAATTTGGGAAACAAAAGAACTAATTGAAGCTGGTGCCTTGTTAAGATACAGATCTGACAGCTTCTTGAGCTGGGGATGTGGAATTGATTTTTTTAGCTGGAGAAAAAAAGCCTGTGCCTGTATAATTTTTACAGCTTTTTTTTTTTTGTCTGTGTTTTTGCCAAATAGGACTAGTGGCATGGAAAAAAGTCTGTGTGAGTGTGTCTGTTGAGGAAAGGCAGAGTGAGTCTGCCATTAGATCCATCAGTATTCCCACAGGAGACTAATTGACACATGCAAGTTGTGGTAGCTTTGGGGAAAGAAAGAAAAAAACCCACAAAAGGAGTAGCACTTTCTGTCAAAGATACTAGAGACACCTGAGAAATAAGATGAGGCTAAAGTCAAGGGCTCTGAGTCATTCAGAAGAATGCAAGTACACTGTACCATCCCTGTTGGCGTAAAGGAAAGCTTTTTACTGTAAGTTTATAGCAGTGGTGATTTAGGGAAGACTAACCATGAAACTGGGCTAGTTTGTTGCTTTAATATGTCCCTTTCACCTCTTATGTCTAGATGCTTTCTTATAAATATGAAGTAAACTACACCTAGGTTTCGAAATACCATTGGTCATAGCGTCTCTGGTTGCAGATTCTCAGAATGATCAAGGCACTTGAAACCACTTGGATTTACCTGGTAAAACAAAGCAGGGATAATTCTGCGTACAGCAGCCAGATCCCAGTCTCAGGGCAGTGTGAGGGCTTTGTGAAGGCTGTCACAAAGCGACCCGAAGGAAATATTGGAGCTCTGTAAATGTGGCACAAACATGCTCCCATCTAGAAATAGCTAATACAGCTCACCCATTTTAAAGTATCATAGATTGAATGCCTTTTTTAAATTCTTCAGGATTAATGAGATTTACTGAAGACTAAGGGTAAATCAGCCTTGCACAATCCCTATGGATGAAGGCGAGAAGCTTTTTTTGATGAGTACCATAGTGGTATGAGCATGTGAATTATCTTTCAGGTTATTTTTCATTGTCCCCAGGACTCAGAGAAATTGCCGAATGAGTGAAATTTGCATAAGAATTTAGAAATGTTGCCCTATTGTTTTCTTAGAAGCTCGGTTTCAAGTAGAAAACATCTGTCTGCCTTTGAGTGCTCTGTGGATCAATTGGTTGTTTGAGAAATCCCATTTCACTCCTTCCTCCATTGCCTGGCTGCGATGTGCTTGCTCTTGGTACCTGTCAGCCAAGAGAAAGAAGCAACAGGGGGGATAAAAAGAAAGAAAAAAGAAAAAAGCTCTTTTATGCACTTATCAACACACATTTTTCCTCTGGGCATGGGAGTAATCAGAACGTGGCACATTCTGCGTCAGAGCAGTCCTAAGCACTTGTGACAGTATTCAAGGCCAAATGTAACAGAGATAATAATAGATACTAATTAGAGTCTTCAGAAAAACTATTTTGATTTCAATGGTGCTATTAGTAATATAAATAGTAGCATAGAACCTCTAAGCCTCATATTGAGGACCACATCCTTAGTCTGAACACTGTGGTTTGGAGCAAGGCTGTTCCTCCCCAGAATTTTCTTCCCCTCTGAGGAATTAATTCCTCTTTCTGTCTTCCAGTACTTAAGTCTAACAGCCCTTTAGAGCTTATGGAATATGCACTAGTTTTGTTTAACATTTGCTTAGCAGTTTTTACATCATTATATTTCTGTAATTAGAACATCTAGTGGCTATGATGATAGACACTATACAAATTAGTGATATAGACAAGTAATTTCCTCTTCACACTCCTAAAAGGACAATACCTTTGCTTTGCTACTTTATGCTGGCTGTCGTACTATGACTCTGAACACACTTTTCCCCATACCTTTTTTATTAACAAAAGGGAATAATTTTTCCATATTCTATTATTTGGCTTTTCATTGTTCCCCAAAGGGTACACTTGAAATCAAGTTATTCTGCTTTCTGTGGTGATTTTTTCTCTTTTCTATATCTTCCATAAAGGTGTATAAGAAAAATGTTACTACACTTCTCCTTATAGGCAGAACATTCATCTTTATTTGATTGTGTGGCAGAAGCTACGCTTTCCTTTCAGAATTTTTCACAGGAAAAGGATGCATTAGCAACTTTCCTCCAGGTTAAAAGGTACTTTGGTACCTAATACTTTAAGATTTTCAAGAGCGTCCTGCTTATCCAGACAGCTGCAGGTCTTCTGGGATTCCCATGTCATGTCTTAGGTAACCAACAGGATTTCAAATTGCATGACACATCTAAGTTTAGGTACCTGAATCACTTCCCAATAGTCCAGATCTGGGACTCATCCTATTACTTTTCTATTATTATGTCATCTGGATCTCACCATGAGAGACACACTAATCACGTAAACATAGGCCTCTATTGCCATCTGGGGCACCGTGGGGTGCCTGAGGCACCTGTGTAGGTAGGTAGACATTACCCAGGATCTACAGGACACCGTGCCCTCCAGGACCGGCAGCTGAATACAAAGTGAGAGACCCTGTGGTATTTAAAACCACAATAGGCACCTATATTTAGGCATTGTGTCCCACACTTGGTGCGTGTTTTGCTTTTTTATGGTCTGTAATAAATCCTTAACTCTGTGGATATGCTATGTAGCTGAAAGGGCTTTGTAATATTTTTCCTACTTGACCTGTTAATTTTAGATTGTCATATTTCTTGCAATGCCTTTTTCTCTCTCTCAGGTTTGTTTTTTTTCCCCTCAGTAGTTGCAAAGCATTTCATGAGAGATTCCCCAAAGGGGAAAGGTGTTGAATTTTTGACATAGACTTTTTTAATCAGTGTTTATTAAGCATTGAAATTAAATATGTGTTAAGAATAAGCATTTGTTTAGAGTTTTAAAACTTTAAACATTTTCCTTTCTCTGTCAGCTCTCTTTGCTCATTTCATGCTGTATTTTTAAGCTTTTTTACAATCACAGATGTACTTTTATGATAACTATGGTCTTTCTTTTAATCTACCACACCTACTGTATTTTATACAACACGAAGAAATGCAGTGAGAATGAGACTGTTGCAGTGACACAGCCCAACTGACCTACTTGATATCTCCCACTGGGTCCATGTGAGGTTCCTTGTGCTTCCACTCTCCCCTGTTTGCTAGCTAATAAGCAAACACAGCGCTGAGGTTGAAGTACAGGGCTTTAACTCACCTTAAAAGATCTGAGTGCTGAGTGTTGGGAGATCTGCTGTTAAGGGTGTGAAGTGTGCTGCTTTCTTCTCTGCCGTATGCTTCCCGTGTGACCTTGGGAAAGTCACTCACTTTGAATTTCAGAAAAGGCTGTAGGAACTCAAGGTTCAGGCAAAAGCAGAAGGTGGCAAAGCTCTTGCTGAACCACCAGCAGCAAATGAGTCCCTGAGATACCAGATCCAGAAGGCGTCAATGACACTGCTAAATCTTCAGATGACCTTGTGTACCCAGGGTAGGACCAGCCAGGGTGAAGCAGATGATATGTCTAAGCCATGTCCTGTCTCCTCCATTTGCCTGGGGCATCAGATCCACTGGGACAACCTCTGTAGTCGGGTAGCACAAGAAATGGTATTCTGGCTTCCCAGGCTTGAGCTACCCTTCATGGTGTGGTCTTTCATGCCATCTGTACCAAAAAAAAGGGGCTGTTGGCAAAGTGTCCTTGGTGAATGCTGTGCATTTTAGACCACCCAAATATCCAGAAATAAAAAGCCACTTGAGGATAGCAAAGTGTTATCTAAATATGGCCAGGAGTATGTAGCATGGTGTGGAAGGTAGTATTACACTTCTGGTTTCTACTGTAAAGGAATACATGCATTTTTATTCTTACAAATATTCACATTTATTATATTATTCTAAACATGGAAGTACTGTCCTTTTCATTGTTGTTGTTTTCTGGAAGCTTGGCTAACACACTGTTCCAAATGGTAACATTTCAACTATCCCTTCACCCAGAAAACAGATATCCTGGCTTGCAACTCAGGAGAAAATTCTTACCTGCTTATTTTTCTAGTAAATTCAGGTTCATCAAACCTGTTTAGGGAGGAAGCCCCATGTATGAGCAACAAGACCATGGCCTGTTATCAAATTGGTACAAACTATACAGAGCACTGAGAGAGAATTTAAAATGTTAGAAGGAGAAACAGCGCTCTTTTCACCCTTCATGTTGAACAGATTGAGTTTGTGCACTCGCATTTTAATAAACCACAAAAAGATCATCCAGTCAATGTTTTTATGCGGCCTTGACAGTCTTCAGAAATATTCTGGTGGCCTGGGGCCTGAGGGAGAAAAGCTGCATCCTTCAGAAGACACAGGGTGTCAGATGCCCAAAGGGACTGAAACACTCTGCTGCAAGAGAAAGTTGACGGCACATGTTGACAAGCAGAACATCTTTTTTTCATGTGTATTTGTCAATATCCTGGAAGTTGTGGGTTTTTTTATGTTAAAAGCTGTAGAGGCTGTGGATGCTATTGTGTGAAATATTGGGTCTACGAGGCTTGGCCACACGCAGCAGCTCACCCCAAACTAACTGATCTACCTGGCTGCCCTGGGTGTAGAAGACTGAGATGAAGAGGTGCCTGAGAGCTCTAGGAAAGAAGGATAGATATCTCCTCTTTTGGCTAGTTTGCTGATGACACAAAAACGGGAGGGGTGGCTGACATGCCAGAAGGCTGTGCCGTCATACAGCGTGACGTGGACAGACTAGAGAGTTGGGCCAAGAGGAACCTAACAAAATTCAACAAGGGCAAGTGTAGGGTATTGCATCTGGGGAGGAATAACCCCATGCATCAGCACAGGTTAGGGGCTGACCTGCTGGAGAGCAGCTCTGCAGAGAGGGACCTGGGAGTCCTGGTGGACAACAAGATGACCATGAGCCAGCAATGTGCCCTTGTGTCCAAGAAAGGCATTGGCATCCTGAGGTGCATCAAGAAGAGTGTGTCCAGCAGATCGAGGGAGGTCATCCTTCCCCTCTACTCTGCCCTGGTGAGGCTGCATCTGGAGTATTGTGTCCAGTTCTGGGCTCCCCAGTTCAAGAAGGACAGGGAACTGGTGGAGTGCCCCAGCAAAGGGCTACTGAGATGATTAGGGGACCTGAGCATCTTTCTTAAGAGGAAAGGCTTAGGCACTTGGGTCTTTTTAGTCTAGCCAAAAGACGACTGAGGGGGGATCTTATCAATACTTATAAATAGTTAAAGGGAGGATGTCAGGTAGATGGGACCAGTCTTTTTTCAGTGGTGCCCAGTGACAGAACAAGAGGTAACGAGCACAAACTTGAACCCAGGAAGTTCCATCTAAACATGAGGAGGGACTTCTTTACTTTGAGGGTGGCAGAGCACTGCAACAGGCTGCCCAGAAAGGTTGTGGAGTCTCCCACTCTGGAGACATTCAAAACTCACCTGGATGCCGTCCTGTGCAACCTGCTGCAGGTGACCCTGCTCTGGCAGGGGGGTTGGACTAGATGATCTCCAGAGGTCCTTTCCAACCTTGACTATTCTGTGATTCTGTGATCCTTCTTGAATTCAGAGGTTTTATAAAGGCCCTGCACATGCTGGGGTGAGACCTGCAGCCTGGCTGATAGACCAGAGCAGTGAGCGTGTCCCAGGAGGCTGCACACTTTGCTAATGCTGTCAGGCATCTGCCTCCTGCGGTTGATGGGTGACAGCGTTGCAGCAGAGCAGGGTGACCATCAAGATCAACAGCAGCTATACTGAAACCTTTTTATACGGCAGCCTAACCATAGCATAGTTTGTTGGGTCCCAGAAGCTTGATGCACCCCATAAAGTCAACAAGCTGTGAATTAAGTGCAACTGAAGAGGAAAATAGTGACAAGCTGTGCCAGAAGTCACTGGTAGTTAATAGGAGGAGGATTTGATTTAAACAATAGTTCTGGGGCCAACTCATAACATGTATTGTATTTTCCTTTCCTCTCTCTTCTTTCCTTCACCCCCAGCAGTTCCTTTTGGTTAAATGATTTAATTCACAGCTTGTGAGCTAGGAAGTATTGCTTATGGTTCAGCTGAATTTCTCAGATTTCAAGCAGAGTCGGTGGATTTTTTGGTAAATACTGTTCATGACTGAAACCAGGCATGTTGCCTGGCAGAGAGGATAGAGGCATTTTTAGCAAGATGGGAATTAATAGGATGAGTGATACTCCTTCTTCTGGGATCTGGGCATTTTCTGTAGTCACTGAAATGAAAACTGTGAGCCTCGGTTGCGAAATGCATTGCTTTACTGTGAAATGCACTAACTTAATCTACACCCTGCTCGGTGTATATTCCAATACATACTTTGGTGTTCATGCTTTTCTGCATCTGACATGGGACACTGGCAAGCTTGTTAGGGAACATGCATTCGCATGATATTCCCTGGATTCATCTATATGCTTGCTTTTCTAATCTCACTTACCTGCTAGTATAATTATTATTCCTTCAGCTAGGTAATCAGTGAATTTTTCTGTGTATTTTCCAGTAGAAAAAACATATAAAAGGAGCCAGTTTTGAATTTAAAAGCACTATTTTACTTCACAAAATGAGCTTCCATCTACATTAACAACTTTGTAATTCTGCTGGAGATGTAACTGGGGGAGGATACAGTCTGCTACTTAAATCACACCTTCACTTTAGGCGCTTGGTTAACCAGTACACCTAAAATAGGATCCTTACAAAGCCAATTAAGGAAGACAAGTGTCTTTTAATGCCTCCAGGGAAAAATCCTGTCCACATAACTTTGATACCTAACCATAGATGGACGGGATTTCTGGAACACTGGAGGGCTTTGAAGGCACGAGGAGTAGGATTTATTTGACTAAGTGTCAAATATATAAGGACTAAATGTATTGTATGCATCAGAGAAAGGTCATCACATTTCCTGTGCAGTGAATAGAGAGAATTAAACATTCCTATAGCACAACTCACCTCAAGGTATTTTAACATGATCTGATCTGTGTTACAGAGGCAACTCTTTCTTTTCATTTACTAAGGTAGGGGTACTAGTTTGGATTAGGTGTTTTGCCCCCTGCCCGTAGTATGGGCATAAAGGATTTTTTGGTTTGATTNGAGAGGAAACAGAACACACCAACTTCAAACAATTTAAAACACTTCTCCCCAGGCAGATGTTTTTTTCCTGTATTTTGTCATTTGATCTTTTCTTCAACGTCTCTTTAAAAATCTAAATAAAAGATGAAAGTAAAATATTTTGAAACAAAAAATCTTGGCACTCAGGGAACTAACTATTCTGCCAAAAATAGGGTTGTTCAGTGATTTTGGTGTCTGAGGAGTTGAGGGCTGCTGGAGAATAGCCAGTTTCAACATTGCTAGGCACATCATTGGATTTTCCATGCTGAATTCCTAATTTAGGCAACTTGGTTTTTGCTTTCAGTTTTTGGTGTTGGATTTTTCCAAACTGAATTTTCTTGGTTTCTCTTTTCATTGGCTTCTTTTACAATTACACACTTTTCCCTGCCTTCTTACTTACTGAAAGATGATTAAGATGAAAAGATAGAAAGTACCCCCCCAAAAAACTCCTCTTCAGTATATTCAGTATAAAATACTGGAAAAAGATAAAGTCAAAGCATGTGGTAGTAGGGGAACAGATACACACATCTCTACGTTCTTCACAGTTGAAGAAGTAGGAAAAGTAGAAAATACTTAAAAAGAAACAGAAATTAGGCCTATTGGTTCAAAGCTGTTTATTGAAACTTGTCCCTAGGAATGAATTCACACACTCAGGGAGACAAATAGTGTAATAAGGAGTTTCGGAGATAAAGAATAAAGGAGAGATGAAAGCTTTGGGTGCAAGGGCTGAAAGTCCCAAATAACTATGGCTCTGATTCCCTCTATCTGGGCAGTTCTCCCTGGGGAGAGCTGAACTGCTTGTAAGTGGATCCTTCTTTTACACCAGTGACTCTTAGGTGGGTTAGGCTGCTGGCTTTGTAAGAAACAATAGCTTTAATTGTTTCTTAATATAGACATCCCTTCAGTGCTTTAAAATGAAACAAAAAGACCCCATTTAATTCCACCGGGCTTTTTTGTGTCATGACCTTTCTGCAGTGCTCGAGTTATACAGTAGAGAAAAGGTGTCCCTTTCTTGCATTACAGATTCATGAATTTTTAAACTCTCAGTATGGGGCAGCTGCTGTCAAGTAACAATGGAAAACTGGTATTCCGTCCAGTGGTGCATAAATCCCAAGAGAGCAGACAAGAAGCAGTAGGACCTGAAATGAAAGGTGCATCTCTGATGTTACAAAAAAAAAAAAAAGCAGGAGAAAATCTTCCTACTTTCTTACCCTTCCCTGTTGCTTGTCTCACCACTTTTACCTCATTAGCTTTGTGTACCTAAATGTTGTTTCTGTCCAAAAGAAGAGACAGGAAGCACTTATGTTAATTAACAAATATTAGCATCAATGGGAATCTATTGGATGATATGCCTCCGGCAGGGAAACGTGTTGAAATATAAAACCATAAAAGCTAGGCACTCTGTTGCATCTCCAACAAGAACCTTTTAAAAATAGCTGCCAGAGTTAATTTCTTATGCTAGTTATAGTACTAGTTATAAACAAATAAAATCTTTCCAGTCATCAAAGTCTGGTAATCACATCTGTGCCTGTACCAATATTTTTCTTTTTAACTGAGAGGAGCAAATAATCTGGACACTCCTCCGTATAACTGCAGGACTTCCTTTTGCCTACTTTGTACATCTGAATTGTGGCCTTGCATATGCATGAAGCATTTCCAGCACTAGGTGGACTCTGCCACCCTTCCTGCTTCTAACAGAGGCTTCATCTTGTTAAACCAAGGCATGAGCATCATCGTGAAGGACCAATGTGGAGCTGATGAAAAATCTCTTAACACCAGAATATCTCTATTGAGTCCAGTCATCCCGGGGGAGTTGCAGTTAATTTCCCGTTGCCTTTTTGAGATCAAGCTCAGGATCACTGTGTCTAAATATGCTTTATTAGATTGATTACTGAAGGCAGTAATCTCTCTAGGGCTATAGACTTAAGCAGAAAATGTTGACAATTCATGAAATACATTAATGTTGTGAATCTTTCTTATCTGATTTGTAATCCTGTGAGCTGTTATACCCTAATCATAAAAGAAAAGGACTCTAGAAAGAAAGTTGCCTCTTCAAAAGACCATGATATTAATCAAGCTAGTAAAAAAAGAATTTGCTAGTGTGTTTTTTATAGCAATTAACAAAATTCATGTTTAGATTTTAGGTAAATTTTGGAAAATACTTTTTCATAGTTTCCTGATATAAAACAAAGATGAGGACCTGAAAAATGTTTAGTTTTCCTTTTTAAAATACTTTACATAAAATGTTCAGTTTGCCATTTTTTCCCATCAGAGTCCTTTTTCTCTTAGAATGCAGTAACTGAAAATTTATGTTTGATAATGATTTTTTCTGTAAAGGTATATACAGTGAATATGCAGTAGACTATATGCAGAGAAGAGGGCTGAGGGGAAAAGTTTGTTTGCTAATGACTGCAGGTAAAGCCAAGTGAAAGTGAAGAAATCCGATCTGTTCTTTTATTAGTTTCGGCTTGCTCTGTATTAAGATCACAGCATCTCTTTATCTTTCCATATCACATTCCCCCTTTAATATTCCAGCACAATGTAAATTAACAGAAAATACTAATGGTTTCTAAGTGGTGGCAACAATTTAGAAGGAAGATTGGACATCACTGTGGTCAGCTGGTAAAGAAAGGGAAGATGTTATTCTGTTCAATGAGCATCTGGAGGGCAACATCTTCTAATAACATTGGAAGGAAAATAAAATCCTGTTAACTTCTCGTAAAGATTTAGAAAACTGGCACACATTTGTTGCTTCCACTCTGCCCTCAAAGACACAACACTAGGACAATCAACTACCTACCTCTGAGGAGGGTTTATCCTTGTGAGTATAATAGGCAAATGGAAATCAATATTTATATCTAATAGTGAATGTGTACATACAGGATAAGCACTACTTTCAGCGGATTGCATCCTTCTCAGTTTCACTTTTCCCTCTCAAGGGGAAACTCCCTTTATCATTCATAGATAAGATAACAGATGTTCCGGACACTTTCTTCCAGCTCTTTTATCTATCTATTTATTTATTTATTTACTCCAGGGAGATTTTCTACTGAATACAATTAGTTATGATCTTGCTATTTTTTTCCATACCATTCCCTCACTTTTAACTTCTGTTGATGAAACCATGGTAAAAACATGGTAAGAAACTAGTAATGGCACCAGAGAAGAATGCTTCTACGAAAGAAACTATATGTAAAGGAAAGGAACAGATGGGAACAAAAGCAGTGTCTAGTTTTTGGCTGAGTTTTGGAGTTCATACTGCTGCAATGACTTGCTCTGAAAAAGAACCAGAAATGTTACTAAGTCTTTTTACTTAGACTATCACTGATACTGCTGGGGCAATTTAACTGTTCTACAGTATTTTCTGCATGCGGACGGACTTGCAGTGAGTGGACAAAGGATTTTGGGCCTATTTCTTTAATGCTCAAGGTTGAAATTTTAACATAAGTTTATTTCCTGGGAAATTAATTAAATGAAGTTGGATAGTGGTAATATGTCCTAGATTCATCCAGTCAATATTTCAATAGGAAACCAATTCAGCTTTTTGAATCAGTGTACTACACCATTTATTCTTGAGTGGCTCTTTAAATCTATATGCATTAATAGCTAAGCTGAAGGAGTTGGAGCTTGTACCAAGTGCCCTTCTGGAAAGAATTGTCAGGATTTACCTAATAATTTCAGTCCTTTGTTGACTTCAGAAGAAATGTTCTGCCATTTTTGAAGGCTGAGACTATTAGAAGTAACTACTTTACTGAGTAAACTTGTGCATTACCTAGAGATTTCTAGCTTTCTTTTCTAACCATGTACAAAAGAAAGTACCAGATATTGTCAAGCTTGGACTTAAATTATGAAGGGAGGATGATAGAGATGGGATAGATGGGATATTGTAGGGGGAATTCTGCAGATGCCAAACAGGGGTTCTGGTAACTCACAGTTACCATAGTTATTAAACAGGAATCCTCTCCCACAAAATGTGCATATGAGCATAGGGAGGACAAACCTTGCCCAGTTATAACTATAGCCTGCATCATCCAGTAGTATTGCCCCAAACAATTTCTCATGAATTGTCTAGAAATCCCACATTATTCTTGCTTTAAGATGCTAGAGATTTGCATGAAGGTTTGCCTTTAGATATGTTTTGCAGTCCTGTTTGCTTATAGTAACCTGCTTGGAGGTCTATAGCACTGAATTTTGAGGATTATTTGCAGTGAATGCTTGTACCTTTTTCAAAGTTGTGGTTCAGGAAAGAATTTTTCATCTGGTAATTCTGATCAGCTGTTGTGTTCTCAAGTCCTGTGCAAAATGTGTTTATGCAGAGGGAAGGATGAGCTTACTGAGGTGTAGCAGCCATGGAGAATGTGGGAAGTGGAAATGAACGAGTTAGCAACTCTGCTTCCCCTTAATAAAGGAAAACAGCGTTGCTTGGAGGAAGGATGATTCTTGGCTGATGGAAGGAGAATTGGCAAGGTTTATCTCATGGGCACAGGGTATCCTGTAGTCTCTGGAGAGCGCAGGAAAGTTGATTTGTGAGATGTTTGGGACCATGATGTTTGGATGTAATCTGAAGCATCTCCAGTATTTGCACTGAGGAAAGATATAAAATACACAATCAGGAGTGGTTTCAGCTCACAAAGCATTCCATATCAGGTGAGGGTGAGTCCAACACCAGTATCACTGGGGCAGCTTCACAGCTGCAGGACCACAAGCATATCAAAGAGACAGGATCCTGCGCAGACCACCAAGGGCCACTGAGGAAGGCTGGTGTCCTTTTAACTTGCCATGAAAAATCTGTGCTTACTAGAGGTCTTCTCAAGGGATAACTAACCACCATGCTGCCTTAGTGTGAACAAATCATAAACAGAAAAGGTCTGACATAGAAGGCAGTGAGGAAAGAAATAACAATTCTGAAAAAGTCTTAAATGGGATTAGCTGATTAACTTCCATTCTGGGATTAATCATGCTTATGGGTCTGATGTGTTGTCCAATGAGGTCAATGAAAACACATTTACTTCTATGGATCTTTAATCAGGTAATCTATTCGTGAAGTGTACTCTTTATTGGGCTTCTGTCATCCTGAGGTAGGCAAACCACTTATATACAGGAATATCCCAGCTATTGTAGTGGATTGAACCAGGTCTATAATATAAACATGTTAAAAGTCAGAAATCGTAGAACAGTAGAATTCTTGAAAACACGGTTCTTTTGACAGTCTTGTATGTGGCATTCAAAATCAGAGCTTCCCCTGTAACCTCTCCTTTTGGAAATTGTGGGCAATATCCACAAAAGATGCTGTCTTTTTTCTTGTCATGCTCTGAGCTCAACACATTTTAAATGGTACAAAGGTATGTAACAAACATTTGCCCCCAGTGCACTAAAAATTTGCTGGGGAAGTTTCAAAACCCTGCTACTTTTCTTCGTTTGAAATGTGCCTGCTACAGTGTTGCCTTGTGAGTGGGACATGCATAGTGGCATAAAGCTTACCTGAAAAATATCTAACGATAAGCCCGGGAAGAATGTGTACTCATTTACATGCATAAAAAGTTGCAGCAGCTGCTGGTGTTCAGATAAAATTATTTCTCATGAAAATGATTACAAACAGGTTTGGTGTGGGTTCTTTTTTTAGTGTAATCAGCCCAAGATACTGCATCTGGGAAAGATTTGTCGCTATCAAAAGTAGGCACCAAAAGGGACATAAGAAATACAGTTCTCTAAGTGGAAATAACTTGCATTAATATGACTGTACCTACAGGTGAATGGATACTGCCTCCTCTGTTCCATCATGCTGCGAGGGCAGCTGTTACATATGAATTTGTGAGGTATCTGTTTGTTATATATGTATCATCTTGTCTCCTAAGGGACATCTGTGGAATTAAATGGTTGGATCTAGGTTTAATTCTACAGCCTAGTTAGTATTGTTCTCAGAGTAGATCTGGGAAAAAAATCAAACTGTACTACATGCTGGTTCATAGAATAATCTACTATTAGACCTAACTTACACAAAAGATTTACTGAAACTCCCTGAAGGGATAGGAAAATCTTCAGAATACTCATTCATCCTCAGTCAATTATTGCGAAGGATCTGACTACTGAAGCACACTCTGCACAGCCTTAGCGTTGTCGGCTGGGATAGTCTGAGACGCATTCATTCACCTTCATGTTAGTTAAAGGTAAGCGTTCGCACATTTCTATTAGCAGTTAAGAGAGATTCAAACCAAATCCAACATTACTGAGATCTTTGCAAATACTAAACACAAAGCTTTAATCTCTCCAGTTTCAATTTTGTTTTAAGCCTAAATATACAAGTAATATACCTGTGTTGTTGAATGAATATTTCTAGCAGTAGAGAGCATTAACTGGTCTGCCAAAAAGCTTGATCGCCTACCTGCCTACACTAGTTTCACCATGAAATACAGTGTTTCTAAAATGATATGTGTGATTAGAGACATGCTGTCAGGTTTGGAATTGAAACCAGGCTGCAGTAGGGAGTGCAGAAGAACTCCAGTTTACAGCTTTGTGCTTAAACTGAGCTTTTTGTTTCGGGCAAAAGTAAAAAATCCTGATGTTAAGATGAAATTCATTTCACCTTCATCACAACTGAAGTGTGCTCAAGGTAGGGAAGATGCACACAGACTGCAGATGCAACTTAGATGCTCTCAGCCCGTGGGACCACAAAGAGAAGTCACAGCACAGTCCCTGGTCTGCCTTTTCTGCGTGTTACTCTTTTTGCTCTAGTGCTAGTTCCATCAGCTCCTTTTCGCCAAGTGTGTGATGTGTCATTGCCATGAATATGTGTGTGTAACATCCGTGCAGGTTGTCCTCTTGTCCTCCTTTGGCTTGACTCCACTTTCCTTTCCCACCCCATCGCCTGCAGAGCTCCTTCCAATTTAGCAGGGCATCCTTCGGTCTCTCACTGCTCCAACCTCAGCAGATGCTAAGTGTTACAGTTGGAGATTTTAGTTGGCCTTCAGCTCTACAGCTAAATTTCTCAGGATGTGGTTACAAAAAGAAAGCACCCTGGAAAATCTGAGAAGACAAACCTGACAAAGTGCTTGGGTATACCATCATCTGCAGCGTATGTTAGACAGGAGCAGCATGCAGAGATTCTGTCACCTTGCTCTCCACCCCTTTTTGAGATCACTTTCAAACATGTTAGAGTTTTACTCGTGAACCCACAAACTGGGAGTACTTAATGAGGCAGGGTTAGGTGTTGTGAAACTAATATAAATTTCTGCCTTTTCAGTTTATTTCCATGTCTGAGACTGACCCTTACTTTTTTGCAATCCTTTCCTGCAAAATTTGGAGGGAAAAAAAAAAGAATAAAATGGAACCCAATACTCAATGTACTTGAGAAAAAGAAGCTTAACACATTTTTTGAAGAAATAATTACTCTGTACCTTAAGCATTTTGATGTGTTGGATTGGTCTGGTGATAGAAGTAGAAAGGTGCTTAAGTTCATAAACCCTTCTTATTCTTACTCTCTCTGTGTTGCTTCATAGAGCACACCATAATTTACAGATGTAGTTTTCTTTCTTGCTGTCGTGGCTGAAAAGTAACATAACCATCCTCTCTGAGTTGGCTCAATGTTCTTCAGCGTTAAAGTAGTCCAAGTACTAGAAAACCTCATTTGGAACATCTTGGACACTTCATAGGATAATCACTTGTAGGAGCTTTGTTTTCAGACAATGTCATCTAAAGGACTGATATTTAACAAGCAATTAAAACAGAACTGAGAGGGTTTTATTTTTTTACCACAGCACCATGGGGACAATTCCCTGTCTTCAGTCACGTAATTCAGATCCATAGTTTAAGGCAGAAAAAGATAGCAGCTTGTTAGAAGCAAAGCATTATTTATCTTTCTAATAATCTGTAACGCTTTAGGTTTCTTTTTTTTTTAATACGATGCTGATTCTTTTCTTATGTTAGTGATAACAAGGCCAAGTGCAAGGTCCTGCAGCTGTGTCAGGGCAATCCTAAGCACAAATACAGGCTGGGTGGAAAAATGGATTGAGAGCAGCCCTGAGGAGAAGGACTTGGTGGTGTTGGTGGATGAGAAGCTCAACATGAGCCAGCAATGTGCGTTCACAGCCCAGAAAGCCAACTACATCTTGGCCTTCATTAAAGGAAGCGTGGCCAGTGGGTCGAGGGAGGTGATTCTGCCCCTCTACTCTGCTCTCATGAGACCGCGCCTGGAGTACTGTGTCCAGCTCTGGAGCCCTCAACATAAGAAGGACATGGATCTGTTGGAGCGGGTCCAGAGGAGGGCCATGAAGATGATCAGAGGGCTGGAGCACCTGTCCTATGAAGACAAGCTGAGAGAGTTGGGAGCCTGGAGAAGAGGAAGCTCTAGGGAGACCTTGTAGAGGTCTTCCAGTACCTAAAGGGGGCCTACAGGAAAGCCAGAAAGGGACTTTTTACAAGGGCATGTAGTGATAGGACAAGGGGTAACAGTTTTAAACAGAAAGTGGGTAGGTTTAGACTAGATGTTAGGAAGAAATTCTTTACTCTGAGGGTGGCGAGGCACCAGAGCAGGTTGCCCAGAGAAATCGTGGATGCCCCATCCCTGGAAGTGTTCAGGGCCAGGCTGGATGGGGCTTTGAGCAGCCTGTTCTAGTGGAAGGTGTCCTTGCCCATGGCAGGGGGGGTTGGAACCAGATGATCTTTATGGTCCATTCCAACTCTAACCATTCTATGATTCTATGATAACACAACAAATAGGAGTAACTCATTCACACACCATCCTTGTCTTGTTCATTCTGAGACTATGTTTTGCAAGGATCTTTATAACTCTTTTTGCTCATGTGAACAACATGGGCTTGGAAGTTCACCTAGTATTCAGCAGTTTTCAAATGCTGGCCTCAAATTCATTCTGTTGGGAAAAATACTATTTTCTTAAAAGTCATATTTATTTACTTGTTTTTCATCAGGAAGGGTTACTCATCTCATGATGCAAACCTCTTGGGAAACCTATCTTGTTCCACAAATATTTCTGCTGTCATTAGAAACAACAATAGAATCTATGTAAGTCATAAAATGTTTAGTTAGTGCTCTGTGAAAGGGAAATCTGTATTTCATTACAGCAGTCACATTTTTTTTAAAAAGTATTTATCTTGAAGAGAAGCCTCACAGTGGTGCTTGATTCAGTTCATCAAACTTCCAGTTTCTCTGAAAAATACCAGTTATAACAGCACAATTCCAGCTTTGATCCATTAGCTGTTAGAGGCGTTCTTATTTCTGATTTCAGGATGAGCTGTGTCATTTATATTGCTGAAATGTTGGCTGTGGTGAACAAAAGCAAAGGATTTTTATAATGATCTAAGTAGTTATGGCCAAACTTTTTCTTAACTGGCACAGATTAGCATTGTGTAGAAAAATGGCTGATATTGCAGAAAGACATGATAAATGAAACTTTGGAACATTCCACTGTGTACGTAAGCAGTCCTGAAAAATTTCAAGCTGGGACCCCCTACCTCCATCACACTTGGGTCGATTAAGCTTCTGTTTCTCCTCTTTTTTACTTTTCATTTTTAAGTCATCACAGTATATGATTTACTCAGACCACACCAGCACACTGCAACAGTTATTAAAGTTTAGCCTGTGGTTTTGTATGAGAAATGCTCTATTTTTAGAAGCTTCTAAGTTGACTATAAAAATAACTTTGGACAGACTTGGAGTTAGAAAGCCTCTGCATAGGCATTGTGTTAAAAAAATGTAATTAAAAATAGCAGGCTGTATTTGGAAACAAGTCAATGCGACTAATTTATGTAACTGCACTCTATTCACCCTCTGTGTACTGTGACTTCCCTATCAAAGCAATATCTCAGTAAGACTTTGCTTGTACAGGTTTAACATTTCTTTACCAGCTTTATGCATGGTTCTTCTATATATCTGCTGTATTCCCAGCTTTTTTTTTTAATTTATCTTCCCATGTACCTTGATCCACATATTGCCCTCTTTACCCTGAAAGAACTGTATTATTAAAGAAGTGCAGGTTAGGTGAGTGGTGGGTGATGCACACACAACCACGGAAGCTGGTAGCTTACTTAGTCTTTCTAGTAGATAGTTGGAGGGCTTTTTGATTGCTCTGTACCTTCCCAGTTGCATTTATGAGTGTCTGCAGCAACTACGAAGAAGTTGTGAGGGACTGTTGTGCAGGCCCTTTGCCATTCCTTTCATCTGCTGCAGGGATGTTGGCAGGAGGGATGGCGCTTGAGTGGAGCTGTGCCAGGATTCAGACACTGCAAAGATGAGAGCACCATTAGCCTTCACTAAGCCAATAAAATATCTACAGAGTGTGGAGAGGAAAAGAGCGAAGATAGGAGCTCTGTGACCTAAATTTTCCATGTCTAAATAAATCTAAGCGAGTTGTGCTTGCAGGGCGCTTTATTTTCTTTTCAAAGGAGGCTGTGGAGAGTGGGGGATGACTTGTGAGTGTCGTGTCTGTGTTGTTAGAAAGCCGCCAGCTCTGTTTTGGTTAGGTTGGTTTTTATTTCTTCTGCTGTCTTTGCTTGCATGTTGGCCTGATTCTTCGCATCGTGGAGGCACAGACAACAGAGGAACGGATGTGATTGCTGCATCACTGGAGCACAATTGCTTTAAGCAGTGAGCTGGCTCCTGTTACTCAGGTTTGGTACAATAGGCAGCAGGTCACTTCAGAAGCAAAGAAGTCACCTACCTGTGGTCTGTTTTTTTCCAGATCAGCCTACAAAAAATGTAACCTGACAGAGGAACCAGAAGGTTATAAAAAAGGATAATGGACCATTTTTAGCAGCTCGAGCTGAAGAAGAAGTATCTGCTCCAGGAGCTCAGTAGGGTGGAAGGGAAACTGAATACAAACAGACCTGGAGGGAAGAACAAGATGTAGGGCACATGTAGGGCACAGTTTTCAGGTATTAGGGGTGGATTCCACCCACCTGACTTAGGTGCCTAACTTTCTGTTGTCTGATGAAGCAGCCCTAATGGAGACACTTTAGATCCCTCTCCAGTCACGGGGAGAGGCAGCTGCTTGTGGTGATTTCCAGAGGCAGATCACAGTTCTGTGAAATGCTGCAGGCTGAGTGGGCGGGATTCTACCCTTGGCAGATTAATAACCTTCAGTAACAACTTATAATTTGTCCTTTAAGTAAAAGGAGCTGCATTTCAATTCCTTGCAAAGCTTCTGTGTACATGCAGACATGTCTGCTAAAGGGCTAACTTGCAAGGATGGAAGGCTCCTATTTCTGGCATGCAAGAGGAACCTGAGAAATCGGTACTTTGCCCCGGGACATGCAACTGCATTTTGAGTTCTTCATCTCAGGAGATTTGCAAGACAGAGGATGTGCTCTTTGGGAATATACCATAGGGATTTAGGGGCTCCTAGATGTAGCTTAGGCTCCAGAGGCTTGCAAGTGCTACATATGCAAAGTCTGAGCTCCCAGTAGACCATCTAAGCTTTCAACAGAGGGTGTGTGATTAAGTTTTGTCTCTCAGTATAGTGAGAGTCTCCATTTCCTCCATGCATATTCAACATTTATGTTCTTTTAGGCTTGATTCCTGTTTTCTTTTTATATGGATAAAAGAAATATAGGGTCCTTGTTATTAACTTGAGAGTCTCCAGAATCTGGCTTTAAAATACATATTTTTCTAGGTTCTTTAAAATATTGTTCCATAGCATGTAAGGGTGTAGTTACACGAATATTTTCTTCAGCAGAAAAGCAAGTTTAAACTATACCCTCAAGCAAACAAAACATCTGTAATGACACTGCTGGAAATTTCATAAACAATTTCAATTGCATATTTACAAGGAATATGATCATTTTAAGACAAAGGAGAGGTTAGTACTGAGTTATGTGTGGAAGTATCTATTAATCAAAACAGCAATAGATGATCGCAAAGCAAAACACTTTTTCAAACTTGCCAAAGAAAACCTGGCAGACAAAACCAGCAGATCTGTTTGAACGTTTATATTTCAGTGTTTCAGGCTGTTAATCACTTTGTCCCATTCTGAATTGAATGCTCTTTCAGATGAGAAGAATGCAGAAGTAACCAATGTTTCAGAATGGGAAGGCATATTTCCAAGGTATACTAGGACTATCATTCAGCTACATCCTAATGAAATGCCTGTATACTCTTCATTTACAGAATTAAATCTGCACTGTGTTCATGAATCTCTTCCTCCCTTTTAGAAGCTAACAGGCTTCTGCTTCTAACACTTGTGGACAACTCTTTAAAATATGAACCTAATGTAAACTCACACAATGTTGTTTTCCTGAGTTACCTGGTAGCCTGAAATTATAAGGCTTGGCCAATTTCTTTATTAAAGGGCTTGACTGAGAAACCCTGGAAACTGCTGAAATACCAACACAGGCTCTTGCTGCAGAAATACATAGTTAAGGTATACCTCCTAGAATCCAAATATATATCTGTGCCTTGTGAGTTTCCAGCAAATCTCAGCCTGAATGTGCTCAGCTGCCAAGATCTTCATCTTCCTGTTCCCCACCCTGTCCCCTGTCCTGCAGAATGGCAGGCTAGGTAAGAGATGAAAATGTCTTCTTCTCCATCCCAATAATGATGATGGAAAATGAGCTTGGACTACCTCTGGTAGCAGGCTCTCTGACCTTTTTTTAAAAGACCTCTACTGCAGGGGATGAGTAATTTCCAGTGTAAAAAATCCCCCAAACTCCTTAAAAAAATAAGAAATCTGCTATATCAGTGTGGGATCCCGCTATCCTTACTGCAGCATTTAGCTGTGCTTATTAAGGACAAAATGGGGATGGGATTATGGTAATTCAGTCTTAACCCTTTAGTCTGCTCAGATAAAGCTGTAGTCTGACTCAGGAAGGCAGCTCCTACACTCCTTTGTTGCTAACATTTTAGTTATACCGCAACGAGAGCATTCACTAATACTACGTGACCATTGCAGGATTAGTCACATCAATAAGGACAAGAGGTTTGGGTAAAATTAGAAACTAAGCAATGGAACATATTTTGTTGTACTACAAAAAGCCATGGGTCCACCCTAAAGCAGTGCTGGAAGTATAAAATTTGGGTTTGTTTAAGTTTGTTGAATTCCAATTTCCTTTTTCTCTATGAAGCTGAACCACATTATATTTTTGTTTGGGGGGAAGGGGGAGGAAAATAAAGACTCAGCCTGTCCAGATGATTTCTGAATTGTATTCTGTAAGTGGGTTTAAACAATATCAAGGGTTTCAGTGCTGCTGCTGCTCAAGCTCTCAGCACTTTGGCTGTCCCTCAGCTGCCCAGGTAGGATGCTGGGGTGCAAACTGGGAGGCGATGGGGCTGGCAGGTACTCCCATCCCCTCCCCATCCCTGCCAGAGACCACGGAAAGGGAGTGCCTCTCTGGAGGCAGCCTGCGGGGAATTTCTGATCGCCTCCAATAATTAGTCCTGCACGTTTGGCAGCAGTCAGAGAGATGAAAGAGTAATTGTACCATCTCAAAGTCATTTTCTGTTGCTAATGGTCTGGTTTTGTCACATGTGTAACAGGACTAGGAAGCAGCATAGCTTTCTTATTAACTCATATGTCTTGACCCCTCATTTTTTCTGAGTTGAACCTTATTCAGCTTAATCCTTTTCCACCATATTCCCGAATATTTATTGTGAATGATCACTGAATGTTTTTGTTCTTAGCACCTTATTTCTACCTTGGTGCACAACTCTAATGAGGTTTGTTGTAAATATTTGAACCGAATCCTTTTTCTTCCCCAGCAAAACTCGCAGCTGACTAAGAACTGTGTCATCTTATAGCATTATTTTTTTTTCTGTCATGTGGTTTCAGAGTTGATAGCTCCATCATAAAGTTAATTGGAAGGTTTACACCTACTTCTGGACAAACAAGGTCTCTGCATGGGAAGGGTTTCTTCCCCCCTCCACACCCAAGGCTGTTAGAAGTTAAATAAGTTTACGTAAAGATCAAATTATGTTTAAACAGCATTAAGTCATGCAAAGAATATTACTGTTACTGATGCCTCCACAACTCATGCCTCTCACTTATGTAGGACCAGGATGTGGCTTAGACCATCCAATAAAAAAAATGTAAAATCTAACACTTGGAAAGGAGCACTGTAAAAATAGCGTAAATCTATAAAGCTTATTGTCTTTGTTTCTAGATCATTATGTTTGTGCTGTGCTAGAGCTTATGTCCTTTGCTTCCACCTAGTTTACTAGGAGATTCAGATTGCTCTGTGTCTTTGACCTTTCCTCTTCATTATTTCTCAGTCCACCAATCTTTGTGTCATCTGTAAATTTGATCAGCAATGATTTTTGGTTGTTTTTTTTTTTTTTTCTTGCCAGGTTCCTGAAAGGTCCAAAACTCAATCTGTGCAGGACTCCATCAGCAACACTCCCATATAGTAGTGAGTCCCTGTTTACAATTACATTTTGAAACCTATCAGTTAGCCAGCTCTTAATTAATTTAATGTTGTGTCTGCTATATTGATTTTACATCATTTGAGTTTCCTGGTCAAAATATGATGTGGTACTAAGTAAAATGCCTTACAGAAACCTAAGTATATTACATTATCACTATTACTTTTATGAATCAGATTTGTAACCTAATCAAAAAATATAGGAAATTTTCTCTTACACAGTCTATTTTCCATAAAACCAGGGTGATTGGCATTAATTGCATTATTCTCCTTTAATGTTGTATTAATCAAGTCCTCTCTCTTTTCCTGTTTCGTTTTACCACGGACTGCAGTCTTGCTGACAGCCTTATTGTGGACCCAGGTCTCATTAATCCTTTTAAGGATTATGGCACAGCATAATTTTTCCTTGCAGCCATCTGGAACTTTCCCAATATTCCCAGAATTACTGAAAATTGGCTTTAGCACACAGATAGATGTGGGGGAAAGGACACAAAACACTATTTTTATTCCTTTCTTTCTTGGAAAAATACCAGAACCATTGCCATTTCCCTAAACCCACTGTGTCCAGTGTGAAGTCATGGTGCAAGAGATGATACAAGGAGCCCTTTTTTGCAGAAAAAGTCACTTCTCTGGCAGCCTGCCCACTTCTCCTGGCCAGTGGGGTGAAAACCCAGATGAAATCATATGTCTGTCTTTGCAGCACTCCTTGCAGCTGCCCATGCCCAGGGATCACAGTTGTTACTGTGATTGCCTGGGAGGAACAGAGAGATTTCTTGGACCAAGAGCAGGAGGATTGCATTAGAAATCACAAAATACCCAAGTTTGCACAGGATCGATCCCATTTTTCAGATTGTTTTGTAGGATTTTTTGATTTAGGCTGGGCAGGCTGATTAAATAATATATTGACTTAAATTAAATGGCTGAAAAGAATGTCACTGTACCAGTGGATGTGACATGGGCTATGACTACTCTTGGGGAAAAAGAATCAGAGAGATAGTTGATTATCTGCAAAAAGGCAGAAAAGAAAGCAAGTAGTCCTGAAACACTTGGATTTTCTAAATCTTTGAGTTGAAAATTTCTTTTTGCTTGCTGAAACGTTATTTCTGGCACCCATTCCTGCAAGGAAATGGAGTGAGTGGGTGCCACAAAGCCTCGGAGCATTACACAGGCAGCTACTTGAACGGCAACCTTAGCTACTGACATGTGAACGAGAGGCTGCTGGGCAGCCAAAAGCTCCATAGCACTGATGGGGGCAGAGCATTTGGTGCCTTTCACAGGACCTGGACTTTTTTAGATTAAAAATTGTCAAACGAGGCAGGAAAACAGGCTATGTTGAAGTTTGGGGAGGCAAATGGCAGCCACCCTAATGCAATGCTCAAGGGTCTGTATGGAAGAACTGGACAGCTGAAGTGGCATTAATATGGGAGATGTTGTGCAAAGTGACCTTAATGGAATATTACCCATTCCCCTAGACTTCACTTCATACATTGAGATCCCCCATCCCATTCCCCACCCCATGTTTTGAGAGAACAATAGGGCATCAGTGCAACCTCCTAGAGCGCTGCAGAGTTCTGCAGAAGACACTGCAAATTGGATTTACATGGTGTTTTGTAGGCAAGGGCAAGCAAATTCAGGCTACGCTCTGGAAAAGAGAAGTGTAAATCACTTCTGAACACAAAGCCATGGAGCGCTAGTTAGACTGGTGCTGAGCCTGAATCAATAAACTTTACAAAGAGGCAGTTTTTTCTCTCTCTTGGATCTCTTACCACTGACAATTGAGTGGTTTATAAGGTGCATTTACCTTAGAAGCTATTACAGCCATTATAAAGAATTAAACCAAAGACTCTCTAGAGTGTTTTAATCAGATGAATTTGAACTGGTTAACTTTTCAATGAAGAAATGTAGCTTTCAAAATGCTAGACTACTCCATGTTGTTAGTTTAAAGAGTGAAATAAAAAAAAAAAATTTTGATTTAGCATAGTTTTACACAGAAAGGTTTGATAATGAAAAACTTGCAGTTTATTGAAAAAAACCCAATGTGAAAAGCAAATTTTGAATGCTCCAGAATTATTTTCTGAGCAAGCTTTCACAAGGCTGCCTTTTAATGATTCAAAGTGATTTTTTTTTTCCAGGGCCACAAAATTTGTTGCTATTTACTGATTAGTCAAGTTGAAATATACTCTTACTGACATGTAATTTCTATGATCTTAGCAACAGTACACTTTTTGGGTGGAGAGCAAAAACTAACCTGACAAAAAGGTATGTGTCTGAAAGGAATGGGTAGGGTGTGACGCCAAAATTCATGCATTACCCATTTTTCAAGGCTTACTTTGAAATTCACAATTGGGTTTCAACCTATGCTGAGTCTAAAAATGTTAGAAAAAATTTTGATTGCTTCACATATATTCCATCAAGAGGCAAGACTCCTACGTGAGAGACAATTCACACAGACACTAAGGCCTTCCCATGGATTTCTTGGCATGTGGTCTTTACCATTTGGCGAAAAAACTAAGGTGAAAGCAAGCTGCATAACATTCTTGCTGTGCAGTCCCTGAATAGACACAATCAGCCATTACAGCAAAGTTTGTGCAGAGAAATACTGCTTAAACAGCAGTCCTAGACATTCAGCTTTTGAAATTGCTACACATTTAGAGAAAACTGACCAGCATGTTCTCATGAATGAACCAAAAAGATTTCCAAAGTGCTGGCTATGATTTTATACTGCTTGTGTAATTGTACTGAAGGAAAATCTAAGAAATGCCTCCACTGTCAATAGCATTCCTTACTGCTTGTTATGATGTAGAGGAATTAGGGTCAAATTCTAGAATTTTCATCTGTTTTTTTGTAACAGAAATGTTTTTAGCTACTATTATTTCATAGCCAGGCTGGTGGGACTGAATGGAGAGCTAAAACTGCAAAGACAGTGCAGAGACCTGAGGTTCACTTTTCTTGTTGTGGAAGACATAATTGGCTCTCATTAGATGCATCTTCCATAAAGGCAAACATTGTCATTCCTCTAGCAATGTATCTAGAGATGCCGCCTGTTAGTGAGGAATGCAGCCTTAGGGAAAGCTGTTTCCATACTGTACTGCCAACATCTACAAGTATTTTTTCTGAACTGTGCCTCAGGTATTGGAAGGGACAGAGCTGAGACATCCACCAGCATGCATCCATTAGTCATTTCTTCCATGGAAATGCTGGAAAATGAAGTTGAAAATGAAGCCCAAGATTCAAATCAGTGCTTTGCTGCTTGGTGCATGTATTCCTGCTCCTTGTCTCCAAAGACCTGCCTGTTACGCAGTTTACTTCGTTAGTAGGCAAAAGAAGAGATTTAGAATATGTTGGAGGTGTGTGAATTTTTTAAAATGTTATTAGTAAGTAAATGCTGTCACTTGAAAGACTCCTGTTTCTGATTTTTCTTTGCTAGCTGCCTTCCTTCCCAAAAGGTTCTCCGTGCTTTATTGCCCAGACTTTGATTACAGGCCTGTAGGAAGTAGACCTGTGCATGAGTGACCTCCTTCCCCCAATCTGAACAGTGTTCCAAGTTTGAAAAACCTGTAGTTAGCAATGTATTTGTGAGGACACTCATGGAATTACTAATGAAAGTCAATAGCTGAAAGCCCATTTATGTCTAATTCAAATAACAGGAGCTTTGATAACACATTTCTCCCTTTTTTATGATAGTGTGTTTTTAGCCTTATTCAGAGAGGAAAAAGAAACCTGCTTGAAGGCATATAGAATTCTGAGATAAATAATTAAATAGATTCTGATCTTGAAATATTTTCTCATACCATGCTGCCTTCCTTTTGACAATTTGGTGTGAAATTCCACCATTCAAATGAGGTAGCAGTTTGCATTTACTTCACATGGAATAAAATCACTCGTTCAGGTGCAATGCCAGAGGGGGGTGCAAAACTAGGAGAACCAGTGGTCAAGATCCAGTGCTAGTTTTTTCTGATGGAATGAACCAACACAGCTGGCTGTCTTTTTGGTTAGTATCTTCTAGCATGAAGGGAAGCTTTTGCATAAAATACTAGGACAATGGTTGAATCTCTTGGGAGAGCCATATAAATTTATTAAAAGCCATCATGCATCTATCAATCTTTTTTTTTTTAATTAAATAATGCAGAACATATAAACCCAAATTCATTTTCTTCTCTCTATTTTGCAGCTTCCCTCTCTCCCCGCCTTCTTTTACTTCCTCCTGCCCCAAGCCTAAGAAGAATGGAAATTCTTACTGAGATCAGTCCATTATAAGAAGATTGCATATAGATTAAGAAACAGAGGATTTATGGAGGACTCAAATTTGTAGAAGATTGAGGACTCATTTAAGGGCGTTTGGAAGCCTTTTATGGATTATATATACAAAACAGATGTTACATCTTAGAAAAACTTGTAATTCATTGTTATTTCCTACTTGACTATGGGGTGGGAGAAAGACTACATTTTATAGTATTGTGAACTGAGACAATTTTTTTTCACACAATAGAGTTGCTTTGCTTCCTTTCCTTTTCTCTGTTGGGGTGTGTGTTCTCAATTACAGAATACAGCACCTCTTATGACAAATAATTATTTTTTCACAAAGAGAATAATTATTCAAAAGCCACCAAAAACAATAAAGAAGAACAGGAGTAGGAACACAATGCCTTGGTTCTAAAAAAGCAAGTTCTTATTTAAGTAGAAACCACAGAAATATTGATAGAAACCATGTTAACTCTTCTTTGGGAATAGTCCATCATTTGGCTGATATGAAACAGGACTGAGGTTTGTGCCTTCTCTTTATTGGGATAATTAGGGACCTTGCTAGGTCTTCACTTAAGTCAGCTGAAAAATGACCTGTCAGAATAACGCCTGTGAACCTTATTCTTTTTGAGGATGCCGTCGGCGTGGTTACTCTATAAGGGGTCTGGGGTGTGCTGTTTCCAGAGATTCCTCTGTCCATAACAATTATCTTCTGATCTGCTTTCTGAGCTTTTCTCCGAGATTGCACACAGGGTCTGTAGGGCCATGGGTGGGAGATCCCTTTGGGTTCCCACATTAAGCCCAGACCCATCATGGGAAAAACTTTTAATTGCAACAACCATTTCTCCTTCAGAGGTCTTGCTAGCCCTCCACTTTCCTCAAGGCAATTTGTATATCCCAGGGAGCTGGAAGAAATCCTCAGAACATTTGGAGGCCAAAGACTGTGTCTTGAGATGGTAGAATTAAGGCAAAGTTAATTTGCTGCTCAGATGCAGTGAAGGGCAGTGGTTTTTGAACTTTTTGTTTTCTGTCTTTATACTTGCATTTCCTGCCACTAGGTTTGCTCCATCACTCTCCTTTTCATTTATGCTTTTTAAGCTAGCTATGATTGTTATTTGGCACCTTGCCTTTTCTGGAGTGCTGCCATTTATTCCTTATATTTGCTTATCTCTGTTTAAGTATGTTAAATGGTTAATTTGGAGGATCTGATTTTTATCTGTGACTTTTACCAGCTAATTGCTTGTTGCTGGTGCATAGTGGCTAGCTGTCAGTAGCTAATTCCTGTATTCCTAACACTTTTTGATGCAGAAATAATGGTCTTAAAAGAAACATACTATGTGCAAGTCTTCCGTTCTTTTTTTAAAGGAAGACTTCTTTGACATATATTTTTCTCAAGGTTAAATTCAGTCATAGTAAATGCCAGTAATAGTATGTGTTTTCTTTCCATGAATTTAAATATTGCAAAATTTCAAGGGGGAAATATGAAAAAGTGGTCTCGGAATTAGGACAAAGTGGTGTTGGAATTAGCACAGAAGAAGAATAACAAAAAAACTCACATTCAGTTTCTTTATCTAGCATTAAATTGGTGTTTAACCAGTCCAAGACCCAAACCTCTCTGCCTTTGTGCTTACATTTGTAAATAAGACTTCTTTTTAGTTTTTATTATGTATTTAGTTTTTTTTAATTATGTCTTTGATGAGATTATTATCTCTTATTAAACATATATCAAGGGCAAAAGAGCATTTTGAACATTTAGGTATGACTGTGCTGTGTATTATTTATTACATATTGAGATTTATGGATTTCCAAAACAACCGAGCCACTGCGTAAGTTCTCCAGGCATGCTTAGCATAGTTAAAATATGTTTCTAAACATGCCACTCTGCTCCTGTTAATGGATGTTCTTACAATCATATTTTCATAATGTTTATATAAAAAGGACCTTCCCGTATGGCTGAAAAAGCTCAGGCTCTTTCAGAAGAAAGAAAGGAATTTGGTTGGACTCACAGAACTAATTAAGGGTTTCCCTGGGTTTTTGTTGTTGTTGTCATCCCTTCCTTGTGGCCATTGTAAATATCTATGGTAGTTTATTTGCCAGAGTTGGAGAGTAGCCTAGATGTGGTAAAGGAAATTTTGGGGTGATTATAGCTTGATGGAGATATGTCAGGGCTGTGGGTCTGATAAAATTTTTGGGAAGGGGAAAGGGAGCAGCAAAATACTATGTTTGCCAATTAACTGCTACTGCTGCACAGGAGTTCTAGCTGGAAAGAAGAAATACCCGTAGCAAATCTTGCTCTGATGGATGCCCTGTTAGGCTGGAGGGTTGCAGGCAGGCGGGGTGGGTTCCCTTAGCAAAAGAGAAGCCTTCACTAAAACTGAGGCTGAAGAGATCCAGAAGCCTTCTTGAGTGTTTGTTTGAGGTTTCCGTGTTCTACTGGACGAGTGTATCATTAAAATAGCTCTTTATCTCACTAGGAAATCCTGTGCAGTATGTTACACATGATTCATAAAGATAGCAGAAGAATTAAGATAGTATTGAAACTATTGTTCTAGGCTAATCAAGCGTGACTGATTTTAATCATTACAGCTTTTTGGCCGGTACCTGGGGCAAATACTGTTTTTCTAAATTAGCACTCAGCCTGTGTAAGAAGTTATTGAGAAGTGTCTGCAGAAAGTTACACCCAAATTTTTTTTTTATTTTCACTTGGGTATTCAAGTACTGCTGTAAGTTTCTTCAGTAACACTTGTAATGAAATATATAACGCAGATGAACTGGATCCCAAATCTAGACAGTATATCTGATTTTGTAGTGATTTACAGGGCTAAGTATGACATCAATTTGACATATAACCTAGCTCACCAGACTGACAAAATACCGGAGGAGGGTGGGAAAAGTAGAATATATAACCGCCTTCGACATGTCAAAGCTGTGCTGTCAAATTATCCTGGTCTCATGGTCCCAGGAACTGACAGACTGGCCTGCTCCATGGTCTGTATTGGCTGGAGAATTGACTCGTTGGGCTTCCTGGAAGTTCATTTTTCTGAAAAGCAGGAATGAACTAAGGCTAGGCTGATCTCTTCTTGAAATATTTGCTGAGCTTGAACAACAATTCTTCTCAGATGATGCTTCAAGACCGTTGCTCCCCTTTCCTTTTTTTCATCTGTCCCTACACCATCTACTTGTACTTTGAACTGCTTCAGCACCACTGAAATCATTATCAAAGCATTATTTCTTATGGTTCAGCCCAACTTCAGCCACAGCGAACCAGCAAGCTGACTGGTTTCGGGATCTATTGCAAAACACATCAGGTTCATTTCAGGTAAGCAAATGAAAATAACTTGATGTTGTGATATCACCTCAACTTGAGGAAACTCTGTGCAGTGGCAATGGCCCTTAAACTTGCTGCAGTAGGGGACTTCTGCCAATCCTCCATTACATACCCAGCTGGGTGGGCCAAGACCAAAATTTAAAGTATATCTTTTAGGGAAGAAATGTTCCCATTATCCGCCAGAGCCAGAATACAGTATCCACCATTTAGAAAGAGAGCAACTCTTCTCCGTATTAGCCAATTATTGCTGTTGACTCATGTGTAAGTTTGCAGTGATCATAGCTACCTTAAGAGTGTTTATTGGGTAGCAAAACACTTCAGAGCAAGCAAAAGCAAGCTGCCTATGCAGACATATTGCATGCATATTTTTTAATGCTTTAGTTCTTGAAAATGCAGACTTTACCAAAGAATTTTTCACACAGGTATTTTTAAAGGAGGTGAGTTTGAGGATGAAAGCTACTCTTGTCTAAGCCAAGAGCTTCTTCCAGAAAAGCACAGTGAAACATTAAAAGAGTGCCTCATTGTCACCTGGTAAGTTGAAACTCTCAAGTAGCATCTTCTGGAGATTGCTCTGCTTATTCTGACTAGTACTGCCATGATAAAAATGACTGCAGTGCTGTATTTATAGCCTGTCTCTGCTCCTGGACTACACAAGTAATTGCTGCCTTATCTCATGAAATCACAAGACTTATGGCTGTTGAAGAGTCTTTTGTTTCATGAAGAGGTGAACGGTGATGAAGGAAGAGTTTTACAATAGAATGTAAGGATCTACAAAAGTAGCTGCTTCTGCACTGTTTGCTTAAAAAATCATTAAGGTGCCAGGGATCAGCTAAAATTATTCCCAGCTGAAAGATGTAAGTAGCCCCTTAGCTGCACTCTGGTTTTCCCAGAGAAGTCTAATGTGTGAAATAAGAATTACAAGGACTACCAGGAGCAGCAGGCTTTGCTCTTTCCTGACTCAGCCAAGGGTTAATATTTTTTTTACTTGAAAATAAAGTCAGTTTAAAGGACTGCCTGTTGAACAGACTGTTGGCAGTTTATTTATCTGGGCTGGTGAACACGGAGCCTATGAGGTCCTAAACTAATTTATGGCTCTGTTAGTCAAAATCAACAACTTAAACTTTACCTGCAAGCTCACAAACACATAATATAGCTTGTGGAGTGCTGGCTTAATATTTACAATGGGGTATTCGGCATAGCAGTCAGCTTCATATGCTCTGAGCCAGCTTCAGTTTCTATATGGATCCAAGCCATAAATATCTGAACACTTGTTTTAGGAGCATAACATCAACACAACTATGTCTGCCTCTGAAAGAGCTGTCACAATGTCCTGCCTGTGCCTTGATAACCAAGCGAGGATACTTGTTCCTTCTTACTCAACAGTGCATGGTCATGAGTTTCCTTTTTTCTTGTACTATTATGACCATTTATAAAATCAGTCCTGCTGAAAAAGCATAAATTCTGAGCACTTAGTTTTTCTAGAATTCACAATATGATCTCTGGGGCTCTTTGTAGTTGTGACTGAACAATCAGGGCAATAGTATTCTTCATGTCTTCCTTAAATTTAAAATCACTATTTGTAAAAAATAGTAACTTAGCTTCCTCTCATCCCAGCTGTCCTTGACATATGAGTTTAGCTGAAATGGACAGTGACATTAGCAAGCCTTTTGGTGGGATATGCAACTTGGGCGTTTAGCATTTGCGTTCTACATGTTTGAGTAATCAATCTCTCTTAGCTTTATACATTTCCATACTCCTATTTATTGTAAAGGAAAATCATAATACTCTAATAATTCTGTGAAACTAATTTTTAACGCCTATGTCCTACTAGAAGCTGAGCTCAGAAGAATAACCTTATTTCACTTGAGAAATTTACAGATAAGATTCAGATTGTTTACATGTAGCTGTATAGAAGTTTCTTCTATAGCTGATAGACTTGGCCAGAAGGTGGTTTGTTTTCCTCTAAGGTAAGGACCCAGCTGTGTTAGATATTTGTCTGTCTCCCCTGTTTAAAGAATGAGTTCAGATGACGATCTCAAGAAACATACATACGATCAAATAACTTAATTTTGCTCCTGGGTCTGGTCCTTTATAGCCTGCATAATGACTCGCAGATCACAAGGTATGACCAGTTTTGAAAAACCTGCCAGAGACACGCATGAGTATAGATTTAAGCATTAGGTACCAGCTTTTAAAATCTTATTGTAGTGATGTTAACTTGAAAAATGAGTGACTGGAGTCAATCAATTTTTTTTGATGTAAAAATCAGTGTTTATAATACTGATTCAAGTTTTGCATCTGGTGGGTATCTTTTCTGTAGTGACTATAACATTTGGATGAAAGATTAGCTGAGTTATTTCATTCTCCTACCTGATAAGAATGAAAAAACACTTTCAGATTAAATTGCAATAAACATGGTAAAATAATAAGGAAATGGAAACTTACTGTTCCAGGGCTCTTGATCTTAGACTTTGTCTCAAAGCATACACCTGTTGTTGACAATATTTTTCTATTATTTCTAAATAAGAATTGTTAGAAATATTTTTTTCTAACTGTCATTTCTTTTCAAACTTAGAAACCTATCTTACGAATGATTTATTTTTCAAATTTACGAAGTGGAATTTCATAACAGAGGTGTACTTCTGCCATTTGTCTTGGTAAGATCACTGTATATTTACTAAGTGCTTCAGGTTGCATTTATAGTACATTTATAGCAGCTGAATAATGGGGATCAGTACACATCCTTGATGAAAAGCGTTAACATTTTTCCACTGGAATATACCATCCCAGATGGTTTTGGCATTGACAGCGTAGGCAGTTTTATTAATATCTATGACAGCATCTCATTAACTGCACCTCACTGTTCATTGTAAAGAACTGATAGTAAGGCCATCGTGGTTTCAAGAAAACAAATGAATGTGAACTCAAGGTTTCAGAAATTTTTAGTGAAACCTAAAAAAATGTTCTATTCATAGCTCAGCAAAATATTAAATGTAGTAAAAAACAACATCTTTGTGCACTTATTATGGGTTAACTTCAAAGTTATATATATATTCACTTATCAAAGAGGTTCTGAGCCAATATGTCTGTGCCTTTATTCCTAAAGCATAAGTCCAAGAGATAGATAGCCTCATTGTGTCCAGGTGCCACGGACTAGCCCACACCATACTGCTGAGCACTACCCTCCTCTGTAAGAGATTTGTATTGTAGGGAGAATAGTAAAAAAAAAATTAAAGAATGACCTGGCAGTTAGGTAGCATGGACAAGCAGAGGCCAGCTGGCCCTTTTTTACTTAGCAGTAATAGTTTGCATGGTGGGATGATATCGCATTAGGTACCATTAACATTATCCTAACTGAACAAATTATGCTGTAAGGTATGTGGCAAATGAATTGGAAATTGGAAATGAAATGCAGCTCAGTGGAGGTTAAACAGTCTCACTGAGGAGAGGAAGGGAAGAGGAGGGGGGATTATGCTAAAAATACCATGCAAGAGTGTCTCATTTAACTAAGCTGAATAAAAGCTTATCAGCCATATTTCCCCTTTCATTTGGATGGGTACTTAGCAAACTAGATAAATATACACCTATACCTCTACCCTGTTTTTGATTACACTGATATGCCACTAAAATTGTTTGCTGTGTTGCCAATAGTAACAGTGAGGAGAATTTGAAGAAAATTCGGTTGAGGTTTCTGAAATGATTTGCCTTAGAGACAGTGTCTGTAGTTAGAGGTTTTGGTTAATATTATCATAAGAAATCAGTTTTGTACACTCAAAGTGCTTTTCCTACTAAATATAAATTCATGTTTTCATACTAGGAGGGCCACTAATATTATGAACAATATTTTATTCAGAAAGGTATATCTCAAAAAAGGAGCACTCATTTCCTTTTCTAGTAATTGTGTAGAGGAGAATTGTATTATCACAAAGTCCATTTGGCAAAGCAGACATAAAAGCTAGTGGTCATTGCTGTACCATACCAGCTGATGCTATCAGCAAGCTCTTTTGCACAGTGCTTGAGCAAATGCTTTTTTCTTTTGAGTTCTCAAATGAGTATTGTTTCTGAGTTTTGGTTTGTTTTTTTTTTTTTAACACATACAGTTCAAAATGATTAACTGTTAGAGGTTATAACTAGTGGCTTGTTGTGCAACTTTGGTGAGAGCAATAAATATGACAAAGATGGGAATAAGAGAAGCTGATACTTTGTTTCAATAATAACAACCACATTAAAATAAATTAGCTATTGTGGCCCCTTCCTCACCAAACCATGAAGAGTTCTCCACCCAAGTTACTTCCTTTCCCTGTGCAGCCCTGGTTTTGCTCTTAAATCTTTACATGTGAAAGGTAAATGGTTCTTTTAATGCATTGTAGGGAAATATCTGGGCAGCACCATTCATTTTGCTGTGCGGCTGGAAAACTGTAGGCAGCATGTGATTCTTATTGAGTATGATTTAGGTGACACATCTGGCCACCAGCCTGGAGCTTGACTTTGAGAAGGCATCTCTGATGTGGAGAGTTGATATCTGTGAGGCAAACCCAGCATATGTGCGCACACACACACAGAGGGGGAAAAAAAAAGAGGCTGCAACTCTTGGGTAAACATGGTCAGAACTGAGTAGGGTGATATCTACACAAAGTTTTGCTGGTACTTTTGGTTTTGCTCTGACAATATGAGCAGATGGCACATAAGATTGCCCAGGAAAGAGAATACTGAGGTTTAGCTGTTGCTTGTTCTACTCCTAGGGGAAATTATACCAGTCTAGGCAGTACAAACACCGTCAACTCCAAGAGGCAACACCCGGTTTTCTCTTGAAAAGTCACTATTTGGGTGAAACTCCAGTGGTAACTCCTCAGTAGATCAGTACATAGGGGATTCTAGTCTAGGCAGCTTGTGCATGTCCCTGGGGCAATGAAAATGCCCTTGTAGTCCTAGGACTATAAAATATAAACTCTGAAGAATGCAAAAGATGAATGAAACGGCCATTTTCTGGGCTTTTCCAAATGACTTAGAACAGAACATTTTTTTATGATGTTACAATAAATTGAGGCTCCTCTACTTTTGAGTGTTAGTTTAAGAGTCAGAAACTACATTACTGCTTTGAAAGAAGGCAGGACATGTCCATAAAAGACCCTGATGAACTTGAAACCCTCATACTGGTATTTTCATCAATGCAAGTCTTGCGAGCAAGTGGAACAACATGAATGGATTTTCATCCTTGATTCTACAGAGGGAATGTGGTGTGATCTGGTACAGTTGTATATATTCATGCTGTTGTAGCAATTATTGGCCAGTTTTTGTACTCGTGATATTCCCGCAGTGCAATTTATATCCACCACTATGAGAAGATATTACTGTAGACGGAGTAAGGTCCAGAAGAAAAACCAACAACACAGTAGCACTTAATTGAAAGAAGTTGTTTGGGAGAAAGAAATTATGCCATAAAATACCTGAGAAAGGTAGATAGTACTGCAAACAGCCAATAAAGCTTAGCACACTCTGAACAATTATAGTTTAAAGATGTCCACACATCTTCAGCAACCTGCTTACCTGATCATTGTGCTGCTAGGTATTTCCATTTCAAAATGACTATTACTGGAATTCAAATTGAACGTCCAGCCAAGGCTGGCCAATGTATAAAATATTCCCTACTAAATAATATTCTAATAAACATATATTCTAATAATATACATGGCGAGCAAACAGAGTATTTAATAAGATAGCTGGGTTCAAGATTGGTCACTAAATGTCTTGTATCTCATGTGTGTGATTAGGTGGTTTTATTAGATGTGCAGAACTGCCCCTGGATGTTCTGATGTACATTTTGAATATGAGTTCTCAGAAGAATTAACCTAGCACTTAATTCAAATTTCTACTTGCCTTTTGGGCAGTAGATCTCACGTTTTGGAATTATTCCATATTATGTGCAGATGGCACTAGGTAAAGCAGAGAAAATTCTCATCTTGGAAGGTGGAAGGCAGATTGGTGTCCTTTAGTATAACAGTTCTTTTCTGCACTTGAGTTTTCTATGCTTTTGTTCACTGACATGTCTAAGGATCAACAGACATCATCTACCTGGAATTGTGGAAAGCATTTGACACTGTTCCACATGACATTCTGGTCTCTAAATTGGAGAGACATGGATTTGAGTGATGGACCACTCGGTGGATAAGGAACTGACTGGATGGTCGCACTCAAAGGGTTGTGGTCAACTACTCCGTGACCAAGTGGCAAGCTGTGACAAATGGTGTTCCTCAGGGGTCGGTACTGGGACCAGTGCTGTTTAACATCATTGTTGGTGACATGGATGTGGGGATAGAGTGCACCCTCAGAAAGTTTTCTGACAACACCAAGCTGCGTGGAGCTGTTGATACACTGGAAGGGAAGGATGCCATGCAGAGGGACCTGGACAGGCTGGAGAGGTGGGCCTGTGCAAACGTCAGGAACTTCAAGAAGGCCAAGTGCAAGGTCCTGCATGTGGTCTGGGGCAATCCCAAGCACAAATACAGGCTGGGGGATGAAGGGATTGGGAGCAGCCCTGAGGAGAAGGACTTGGGGGTGTTGGTAGATGAGAAGCTCAACATGAACCAGCAATGTGTGCTCACAGACCAGAAAGCCAACCGTGTCCTGGGCTGCATCAAAAGAAGGGAGGCCAGCAGGTTGAAGGAGGTGATTCTGCCCCTCTACTCTGCTCTGGTGAGATCCCAGCTGGAGTACCGCATCCAGCTTTCGAGCCCTCAACACAAGAAAGACATGGACCTGTTGGAGCAGGTCCAGAGGAGGGCCATGAATATGATCAGAGGGCTGGAGCACCTGTCCTATGAAGACAAGCTGAGAGAGTTGGGATTGTTCAGCCTGGAGAAAAGAAGGCTCCAGGGAGACCTTATAGCAGCTTTCCAGTATTTGAAGGGCCCCTACAAGAAAGCTGGACAGGGACTTTTTACAAGGGCTTGTAGTGATAGGACAAGGGGTAGTGGGTTCAAACTGGAAGAAGGGAGATTTAGATTAGATATTAGGAAGAAATTTTTTACTTTGAGGCTGGTGAGGCACTGGAACAAATTGCCCAGAGAAGCTGTGGATGCCCCATCCCTTGGAGGTGTTCAAGGCCAGGCTGGATGGGGCTTTGAGCAACCTGGTCTAGTGGGAGATGTCCCTGCTTGTGACAGGTGGTTTGGGACCAGATGATCTTTAAGGTCCTTTCCAACCTAAACCATTCTATGATTCTATGAAATATTTCCTCTAGAAGTTTGGCTGACATGGTGAAGCCTTCTTCAAGCTTCATAAATCCTGTGTCATGCTTTTTGTGTAAGGAAATACTTCACTGGAATAGGTGCTGTGTATAATATCTATATGTAATTTCTGTTTTAATCTAAGCTTTTAAGTGAAACATGACACTCTAAGAAGCAATCGGTTGCCATTCTTTTGTGTTCACAGCTGTAGGACAACTAGAAATTGAACTTTACTGTAGTCATTACTTTTATATTAGACAAGTACATAAAAAATAATGGCATAAACTTCTTCCTGTTAAAAATGATACTTTGCTTGTCACCTTAGCCACAGAATATCTAAGACAGTATCATGTTTGTTAATGAACTGCCTTGATTTCTCCTTCTCTGGATGTGCCACACTCCTGGTGGCAGTGCTGGATGGTGAGAAGTATACAGATTGTCACTGTGTATCACTGAATCCTCAGTGGCTTTTTATGTTAATTCCTCAGCCAAACTGATGTTGGCTGAGAGGATGCTGACATTTGTATGTCCTATTATGTCCTCAGGATCACCCTGAAGTTATTTATTACTAGTGGCCAGTGGGAGAATTCCTTGTCACTGTGAATCTCAGAAGGGAGAACAAAATCTGTTATCTCTTTTTCTTCTTAGTGAGGTTGTAGGTACCTGAAGAAGCACCCAGAAATATTTCAGAAGAAAGGTCCTGTGTAGGTGTGTCACCCCTGATTCCAATCTCCTTCTGTTTCTCTGATATGGAAGTAGATCTTTGAACTGATCCGATCAGCGAAAACTGTTATTTGAACTTTAGTCATAATACAATCAAGCAATGGATCAGCTGGTATTAAATCTCCTTTGCTCTTCCATGTCCATCTCTCACTTTTACGAACTGCTATATGAGGTAAAAACTATTCATTTGAACTTTTTTTAAAGTATGTGTAACTCACAAATCTGTCTGTTTTTCTTTAAATTTATTTTGGCATCCAGAGAATGTGACAATTCTGTGTTTTGTTTCAGTAGTTATTTTATCAAATAATCAGACACCACTGGAATTGATTCAAACCTGCTCCACTGCTCCCATAACATGCTATGTTATCGCTGTTCTCGCATCAGTAAGGTATGCTCTCAGTGTTACTGGAATCTATTTCTGTCAGCAAGGAAAACCCTCACATCCCTGGGATGGCATTAATGATCAGCATTCTCGTTCACATGAACTCCTACCAGCTGACCTGTGTAGGTGAATTTCTGCCCGCTCAGATGATGAGCATCCTGCAGCTCCCAGCCTTAAGCAGTGAGATCAAATTTCCCAAAACTGTCTGGCAGCTGTAAGGTTCAGCTTCCAAACCCTACGGACAAAAAGATGTAGCGTCACATCAGCGTGACCTATCTTTTAGAAGGCTAGGCTTTCACATTGAATAAATGTGAAGACAGTTGGGTATTACTTCATTTTAAGGGAACATTAATATTAACTAACAATGGAATCCCAACGGGAATGTGTGGTTGCTGTTTGAATACCAAATCAAGCTGTTATGACTGGTGTTGAACACTAAAATACAAAATAAATCCGGTTACAACCTGGTGAATGTATTAGATTGAGAATTTATGATAAAGGCAAAATATTGTTGCTTTGCGTACATGTCTGAGACTAAGCCACTGAAGGAATAAGTTTTTTCAGTCTGAAGGAATGTGTTTGAAATGAATATAAGGATAATGGCTATGTATAATCATAATATATCCATTTACACAAGTATTTCGATATATGATTTTGCAGTACAAGACAGTTGAGTCTTGTCACTTATTTCACTAAAAAATTTTATTCTCAAAATTAGTTATGTGTCATAACTATAACATTTCAGGAATGTTTCTTACATTGTTTTACATTCAAAGTTATCTCTTTCTTTTTTGCCAGTTTGTATTAATTCTTTTTTAATGTTTCTGTGACACAGAAGTGAAGAGTACACCTATCTTCTTGTTAGACGGACTACTTAATCCTGTTAGCCTTGCAAAATTATAAAGTACAAGGTAGAACATATACCAGTGTGAAACGACTGGATGTCATAACTGAGCAAATAGTGAAAAGTACCTCCTATGAATATTAATTAAATTAGGATACAAGCATAATCAACACCATTTTATGAAAGCTTGTTGGGGTAATTTCATGCCTAGAATTCACTATCAAGAACACTCCAAAAAGTGTATTCTTAGCTGAAAAGCTTGGATTGTCTGTGGAAGTGAATTCTGTTTACAGCTTGATTGTACAAGATGTGCTTTACAGTTTGCACTGGCCTACATAATATGAATTGTAAATACTGTAAACAGCTACAATACTGCTCTGTCAGAGAGACTAAGCTCCCCTAGAGGATGGTCTATTTCCAGCTCACTAGCTAGTTCACACTTAAGTCTCCATGTCTCTGTTCCAGTGTATTCTAGTCCATGATTTTTTTTAAATGTTACGGGACTGCTAAAGTGGGCTAAGCCATGCCATCTTTACTGGTCCATCACCAATGGAAATCCACACAGGGAAATAATTTTAAAAGTTTTTCGCATTCATAGCTTGCTTGGCAATAAACATCCTCATTTATTTGTGTTTGAGGGACTGCATTTCCCTGTTGTGCTGTGTGTGGAGTTATACTAACAGGGCTGTATAGTGCATGGTGGAAAGAAATGTCCAGGCTCTGCCACTTCTTTGAATATCCTATGCACTAGAGAGCTTGATGAAGGGAGTGGTATACATAGGAAGCAGTAAAGGGATGGAAAGAAATGGAAAGAGCTGATAGAACCTAATAGACGGGACAGTTTTCCAAGGCTGGGTCATAACCTAGGGCTTGTAGGGTTTAGACATGAGAAACTGCTCTCAACAGCACCTTTCAACTAGAATTGTTCATACTGAGTCGCTTTCAGTTTCCTCCCTTGCTCTGAGTATCATGTTTCCAAAAATGGTTGCTTACAAATACTCAGAATAAGTTTTCAGTGAAGGCTGACACAGAAATGCAAAACTACCACAACCCCACTCCCAACATGGCAGATTAATTTTTACATTATTGCTTTCTCTTTCAGAACAAAGCAAAGTTATCATTTACAGCATTCATTTACAGATACCTTTTTACTCTCTCAGGTACAAGAAAAAGAACATTTTCATTTGGGGACTTCCTTGGAACTTCTTATGCCCCGTATCTTCCAGTTATGATCTAAAGGGGACACTTCTATTGCTAAGTAAGAGAACAAGGCAGTCATTTCAAGCAATGGGCCTGAGATCATCCACAGCTTCTTCCCTAATTCTGTTTTCTGCCGCTCAATTTAGCTTTCACTAAGACAAATGCACTTAAGGAGGGTGTATGCAAACCAACTGATGCCATTGATGTAGGTATTGGTCTCTGGTCTTGTAGAAATTTATAAAGATATGGTCATAATTGATGATTTCCTCATTTCTTTTTCAAAAGCAGCAGAAAAGTACTGCTGCTTGTACAAAAGTACAAGCTGCTTGTGTGGAATCATATCACATACATGTGTCCAAAGAACAACTAAAAACACTTTAACACTAAAACCACTGCTTACCCAGCAGCCCAGACTTCTACACACCATTACTGTCTACTCTACCCCTTTATGTTCGTTCCTGATACTTTTTAGCAAGATCTGGTCCCATAACCTTGTTTAGAGTCTTGCTCTAGTTCATCTGTTTGCATGATGACTGTCTCATTCATAAAAAACAACAGGCTGACTATGGAGTCATCAGCTGTTGTTTCATGTCTAATTACAAGTTTTTCTTCCCCAAGTCCCATATGGAAAATAAAATATGTTCACAGTAACAAGTAACAAGAAGCTTCTTATGCCTTACTCCACTGAAACATATGCAAAATCTTTCCTCTCCCTGTCTATTGAGTAAAAAATATCAAGAGCTGCTATTTATAGGCTCTGAAGTCCGAAACAAATTAATGAGTAATTTTGAATGACAATAAACCCGAGGCTTGTTATGCAATCTGTTCTCCAACACCAAGAAAAAAGGGGAAATATTTGAACCAAATTTTTCACTGTGAATCACTCACTCACCTTTTGCTGTATTATTATGCATTGATATTTCATTTTGAAAATAGTTTCCTCATTTGTTTTTCAAAAGCAGCAGAAAAGTACTGCTGCTTGTACAAAAGTACAAGCTGCTTGTGTGGAATCGTATCACATACACGTGTCCAAAGAACAACTAAAAACACTTTAAAAATATTTTAAATGGAGGCAATGGGAGTTCTTAAGAAAATGTAACAGAAAATTGTTTATAAATGCTCCATTTGGGTTATGTACAGAAATGTGAAAGCACATTTATTTTTGCAACAGACTGCCTGCCTCACAGGCTCCTAATTTCTCTGTGTTCTTTCTTTAATTTCTCCATCTGCTACTTACTTTCTTGATCTAATTAGGACACCAAGGTCTAGATTTCAACATAATTTGGACTCAATGCAGACTTGGTGACGTTATTAAGACCACTGGAACTGGCTTGCCAGTACTTCTGATATTAGACATAGGAAAGTAAGCAGAACCCCTCCCAAATCTTCAGTATCTGCCATCTAATGCCATTTCATCTATATTAAATCTAGTAAATTTCACTCCTCACTCACCTCTGTCAACTACTGCATTTTCCCTAGTGTTGTCCTTTAAGCCTGAAACATCTCTCCCTCAATCACAAAAGCTCCAAGTCTCTGTTTAGGAGTCTTAAACACTGTGTTGCCCTTCCTTCCTACAAGCTACTATGGAGTAATAAATGCCTTCTGATACGCCACTGTTTTGTTCCAGTTTCATTCTCGCTAAATCATATCTCCTGAAAGAAGGTCCTAAAATTGCATTATTGAATTGCTCCTTGAAAATAGGTAACCACCAAAACTAATTCAGCCTAAGTCTGTTTTTCCTGATGCAAGTGCTTATCGTGGGGACTTTCTCCTATTTGCATTAGACTGACATATACAGGATGCCACTGAGATGTTATGTTCCCAATTACAAATGTTGTCCTCACACAAGAGTGGGAGACAGCAACATGACTACCCAGACTTTTCTGACAAGAGTGATACATCATCTTGGGATATTTTCAATCAGTATTACACTGCTTTTGGCTCACCCTCTTATGAAACTACGCTCATTCTGCTTGCCAATGGTGATAAAAGGGCAAAATCTCCACCAGCCTGGAGTACTGATTTTGCCCTAACCTTGCTGTGACCCTGCTTATTGACAACTTTTAACAGGTAGTGAATGAATTGAGAAGAGGTGGGAGGTTTTTTTTGAGATCATGCAAGAAATCTCTGTCAAAGCTAGTAGTCAAACTGATGATATTTAGGTCACTGTCTAGTGGAAATGTCTTCTGTTGTTAATTTCTCATGAAGCTATTTAGACTCCTGTTGTAAGCCAGTGGAATGTCCCCAATGGGACAAAACATCATTCTAAGCAGGGAGACATGTAAAATAGCTAATAAGAAACTCTGAGGAATAGCCTGTGGACTCTGGACTGAAGGAAATCATCAGTCTTCACTCACTGTGCTAAATATTTTATAATTTCCTTGCTTTAAAAGTCAAGAGGGTCTTTTCCAAAAGGAAACATAGAATCAATAGATCCAATAATTCACGTATGCTTAGGGGAGGGCTGTCCTTTGAGTTTGGAGACTTGACTTCAAATCCCTATTTTTCCTTTTTGTATTTGGACCATGAGTTTAAAGACTGCTTTCCTGTGTCCCGGGTGGATGTCCCAACTTTGGTCTATGAGTGCTATTGAGTGGGACTATCTTCAGCTCCTTCTGGTCAATGTTTCTATTACATAAATATTTATATAGTACTTGATATGGGAATTAGAGCATGACACCCCAGGTGAGCGCCCTACCAAGCTGCATGCAAACTTCTTTCCCTTTTCCTCAGTAAAAAATCAGGGTTCTTTAGTCTGATATTGAGAGTCCTCCTAAAGCTGAAGTGTGAACCTGGGATTCAAGGTTGCTGATCTAGGTGATTTTGTAAATGTCCACCAGCACAAGATAGGGCCTTAGCAGGTGAGACACTATTTCAGTGCTGGTTTTGAAGATCTCTGTAGTGTTTGAGTGTGGGACTTAGGCACTCAAAGGGCAGGTAAGCACCTAATTTGGCCCATTGTTAATATAGAAAAAGTGGTTATCATCACCTTGTCCAGCGCTTCAGCTTAGCTCTGGGAGTCAGGCTCCGAACCTCAGAGGTTTGCTCCAAGACCAATGCAAACCATCACTGAGTTTCACTAAGAGCTGATGCATACCTTTGGGCCTTACTGGTTTACAGCTGATAACTTAGCAGAAGGAAAAGCAGAAGGAAAACCTAAGAAATTAATGTCTTTAAATGTTTAATGAATGCAAAGGCTCCAAATACACAGATATTTGGAAACTGCAGACTCTACTTCTATGCTATATCAGTGAAAGCCTTTTGAGTCTTACTGAAATACAAAGGACCTTGAGATGTACAGGCTGCCTGCTGCTTTGCCTCCTGCTAAATCTTCCAGCTATTAAACAAAATGTAAGAGACCATGTCTTCATAAAAACATGTTCCTAATACTTGGAACACGTAAATTTTTTCCTCTCCAGCCTCTGCCAGAGTTTAGGCAGAAGGCTATTAATAGTTGATGGGGCTACCAGTCTCTCCTGTTTTAGCAGGACAAGGTTATTCAAATGTTAATGGTCTTGTTAGGTCTCTCTGGCACTGGCTGCTTTTTCCCATAAAATGGAAGATTTAATCCACACTGAAGGATTTGGTCAGAGGTAAAGTTCAGAAAATCAAGCAGAATTCATAAATATATGGCGACAGATTCCCTGGGCTGTCTCAGCCACTTCAGCTGCTGTGGCCTTACCTTGCAACATCACCCAGATGCATTTGTGAACTATCCCTCAAGCATTGTCATTCCTTAATCAGTCTTAATGATACAGTTTCTGTTGTAATTTAAGCTCAGGTAGTTCTATTTCAGCATAAGTCGAGCTGGTGAAAGCTGTAGTGTGTAGATTTTTTACAACAACCTTGCCCTGGGAGAAAATAAGGGAGCTGACCTAGAATGTTTCCTTTCTTCCAAGGCTGTGATAACTGAGCAATTTCAAATTGATGTATAAAATGTTCCTTTACTTATTTGCAAACAGAAGGATGTCCGTCTGCCATGGAGCAAGAAATTGCAATGTCAACATGCTATAGGGATGTATGAATAGTTGATAAAAACAGGTGTGCATGAAAGAAGTGTGATATATTTTTCTCTAACAAAGTCATGACAATATCTTTATCAGTCGTTTAGACAGGCAAGCACCCCCATGCATAAACACACATGCTTTTCTCCTACTGTTTTTAGAGACAGCTTGCCCATTGAAAATCTGCATTTGAAAGTCTTAGGGACTTAATTTTTTAAATAATAATGATATTAATTCAGATCTGCATCTCTAAATGTGGTTTTTATTAAGGGCTTGAAATGGCTTTTTCCCCTAAATATAAGATGTGTTTTATGGATTTAGGAAGATGTGTTAAATTTTAAACAACAGATACTGTCTCTAAGTTAAGTATCATATCTTAATTTGAATCTGCTGATGACTGAACGGCATTTCTTTCAAATGTCACTAGTCTTGCTTGTGAACAATTTGTTCAAGTGTTTACCATTAAGAATCTGTGACAGGTCAGGCTGAGTATGACTAAATTATATTTGATACTGAGAGGAAATGGTCAGAATAACATGACTGGAGCAGAGGAGGGGTGGGGAGGGGAGGGGAGAAGAAAAAAAGTACCTTTCTAACAGCTGCTGGTTTTGTTACCATCTGGGAAATGAAAATGGGACTTCCAGACCTCAAACAAGAAGCTTCTATAGCAGGTGCTGAAGGGCCAAGATCCTTCCCTCTAAAGTCTGGATAATGTACTTCAGTATAAAGAAAGCTTGTCTGAATAATTTTGGTCTTATACTAGCTAAGTCAGGAGAAGTCAGAGGGGTGTAATTGTGTGCTTTGAAATATCTTCCATAGTCCACTTCAAGCTCTGTCCCTTGGTGAAGTCTCAGGAAGCAAAGAAATAGAGTGTTTTATGGAGAAATAATAATGGGAAGAGGCAAAGCACTTATAACAAGAAAAATGTGAGGGGTGTCCCGGAGGAAATCTTACAAGAATATGTAGGGAAAGTGGCTTGTCACCCTCAGTTTAAACAACCCTTTCCCAAGTTTACCATCTGCGGCATCACTTTTATGATGTTTTCCTCTTCCCCCCAGCAAAACTCTGTTGAAAGGAAGTTTCTCTTTCATTAGTAGAGATACAATATCGTTATTAAAGTCATTCTGAGGAACAGAATGAATTTGGAATCATGTAAAAAATTATACAGTGTTACCTTTCCGGTAAAATGAAGCGGAAATCATCTATTACTGTCAAGTAGACTTATTTTACAAGTAATCATTTCAGTGGGGTGAGGCAGCTAACTGTCATTTTGTCATTGGCTTGGCAGATATTTAAGGTCCCCACACCTCTGCGGTAGCATTTTCTTGGGATTATATATGTGAAACTTATCATTTACTGATCCATGGCTATGGTGACACTGGATATGCTGCACGAGAGAGAGCTCGGATATGCTCTGGCTATCTCCCAAGTAACAGCAGGCAATCCACTTTGTACAGTGTGTGTCCGCATGAGTGACTGATAACTGCGGCTCGGTCTCTGAGAGCATTTGTTAGGTACAAACAGTGACCAGCAATACAGTTTTTACTCCGCTGTTTAATACGTGATTCCAACATGTCTGACAAGAAGCCAAAATGTTTCATCTTCCACTGTGTCAGGAAAAGACTGTGTAGTCATAAGGGATGGAAGGCAAATGGCATGGCATCTGTGAAAACATATACTAGCATTAATGAAACAAGCAGACAAGCTCTGACTTTGGCCAGAGCTGCAGTGACAACCTGAACCTCATTGCATTAGCTCACAGATCTTACTGTGCTTCGATCACAGGAGCAATATCAGACAAAAGGAGAAGCAGTGATCGAACACACAGATTTTGGAGAACTTAGGGCTCCTTGAGACCAGCTTTTCCAAGTCAAAGGACTTGGGAATCTTTAATTTCAGAAAAAGCAGCCGGCTTATTCCAAGATTCAAGATGGTGCGTTTTGCAAATATTGTGCACTCTTCCTGCCAATTTGCCTGTCACTGAGTGTGCAGCCTCTAGGACAGCTATGCACATTAGCAGTGAGCAATTGGAAAGACACTGCCAAGAGCTCTGCTGCTTGTGAAAAACGCCAGTGTTGCTAGCAAATATAGAGGATTTGGGAAACCTGTCTAATGTGATACCTAGTAAGCAGCATGAAATTTCCATGCAATTAGAGAGTGAAATAAAATGTCAGAGAGTCAAGAAAGCTGTTATAATTTATGCTTTCCAGAGCCCAGGCCTTGTCTTCAAGGGACAGAGATTCCTGCTGCACCACAATAACAGCCCAAAGAAAAGTGACAGCAAAGTCCATGCTGTTCTTAGCTTATGTGCCAAGACTGATGTAATACTGAGGAAAAAGTTGAAGTTAAATGGCAGAAACAGAAGAAATAGTTCAATGTCTATAATCAAACATTTTAAATATGGAAGTGCCCAATTATCTTGATTTCCATGAAGAAGATCAGCACAAAGAATTGTTATTTTGTGTTCCAGGTATGCGTACAGAGACTGTGAGCTTACAGCACTTGCCTTTGCTCATTGAATACCCTGTGATTGACATTTGTCCTTTGATACCTGACTGTCCTTCTTGCAGTTTGTACGACATGGCAGGGGAAGGTACAGCAGCTTTCACACCAACTGGAGAGAAGTAAGGTGTAGTGACAGTTCTGATGGGACTGCAGCAGCAAACGGCTATTTTAATTGCCTAGAAGCCCATATCAGGAGAACAACTCTGAAGATCCACTGCATCACGCATAATCTAAACTTAGCCATGCCAAACCAACATGACATGACACTCATAAAGAGTTCTTTATCAACCAGGGGTGATATGCCTAAGGTTTTCAAAGCAGCAAACCATGTTGTCCACGTCCAGGGAAGAGATTGCTTCCAGTGCAAAGCAGGCATCTCTGCTTCATAAGCTGGCTGAAGATTAGTGGTTTTGAAGCCACTTTCCTTGAGCTTCCTGACCCTTTTAAGAATCTCACAGAGTGAGAAGACAGAGTATCGTTCTTCCAAGCTAAAAGCTCATTTCAAGCAAACATGCTGTGATGGAAGAATATTTCTTCCTGTTCATGCTGACTGTAAAATAGGTGATTGGCTGCAGTGTCCAACTCTGCAGGTCCTTGCAGCAAATCTAGAAGAAACCAGTCTTACCGAAGACCATCACCGATGGGATAAAAGCCCTAAAAGCTCTGGTACTGAATTGTATGGTATTTTCCCCAACATTTCCAAACACTTAACAGCCTGGATTTTTCATCAGCTCCTTGCAACTTTCACTGGGAGAGACACAACACTGTAATAAGGCCTTAAGGTTATAAGAGTAACACTATCAAACAGCAATTTTGTCTCATTTTTAGAGGTATTTATCATTCCTCTTCAGGCAAGATTTACTGGTAAAAAGTCAGGTTTTAAAAGGCTTTTGGTGTCTGTCACCCTGTGAGCCCCTCCCCACATTAGATGATTAGTGACTTGAGCAGTCTAACGCACCTGACAGGCAGAGATCGCAAGAAGAACCTGGAGCTAATCTGAAGCTCTCATACAGGACATTTAATGAGGTGATAAGACAGACCATGTAAGAGTGCACACAGAGGTTATGAGAGCTTGTCACACTGGAATTCTTCCCAGTGCCTTAAAATTACTGTAGATAAGGGACTAGTTTGTTAGAGGAAAATGTATCATGCAGGATCCGACAGCCTGAGAGAGGTGAGGCTGCCACTGCTCTGTGTCCCTGAGTCCAGCCAGTAGCCATGAAGAAGATGTATTCCCAGCAGGCACACGCACACAGAGCTCACACATAAACACGACATACATACATGTATGTGTCATCAACCACACAAATTACAGACAGACAGAGCACCCAGGCGAACACAGGCAGCTCCAATGTCCTCATCTGCTCCCCTCTCCAGCTGGACAGGATGGAGGTTCAGGAGTGAGAATATGTAAACGTACAAGTGGATCCCTCCAGCAGCTGTGTCCAGACAGTCTGCCCCAGTCTACCCCATTGCTGGCAACCCCCCTTAGCCCAAAAAGTGATCTGGAACCTGTTGTAGGTGACCCTGCTCTGGCAGGGGGGTTGGACTAGATGATCTCCAAAGGTCCCTTCCAACCCTGACTATTCTGTGATTCTGTGAGAGCTGCTCCCGATGACTCACAATGATGGGCTCCACACTTGGACCACGGGGCTGATAGCTTTCCTGGGAAAGCCCTGTGAGGGGCTGGGACAAGGCATTCCTTCCTTGGGAGTCCTTGATTTGGGTTCCTGCTTGCCATTGTGCCCCTGTGCTCCTCTGGGCTTGTGGGAATGTGCCTTTGATGGACTGATGGCCCCTGTGATAAGCCCTGGAGTAGCCTGGCAGGGTACTATTTGGGGGCGCCTCCTGACATTGTCTCTCTGAGCTCCTTTTGTGGGTGTGCAGACGAGCTTTATCACATAACCTAACACAGCTGTGCCAATAAGCAACTCAAAACTTAATTGTGCATTTCAGCTTAAGAAACCAATGTGAATGGAGCGTTATTTCTGAATGTGCACTGAGAAATGATATATTGTAAAGAAATCACACAAGTAGAACCTGTACTGGTGCAACAAGAGGTGAAGTATGAACAATCAGTTTAGATGTGTATTAATACTGTTTTCTTCTTCTTTTTTTTTTTTTTTTTCCACTGATGTGGCTAGTTACCCATTTTGTTATATTTAAAGAGGTTCATGCAGCTTTTACCACTCCTGTCCTCTTTAGATAATACTGCCTAATTCCAAATCTGCAAGATCTCACTGAACTAAAGCTAATAAGTTCTGGATGTCCTCAAGACGATCCTGTGTGGTCCATCTTTCTGCTGTGATTCATAGTCAGGTATGCAGTACCATTGAAATGTCCTGAGTTATCTGGGACAGCTGCATAGGGCTGGTAGGCGTGACATAAGACCTGGATAATATTCATGACTCTCTGGAAGGACAGCTAGGGACTATGACATCCCAAACAGCACTAGACATCCGCATCTAGATATTTGAATGAAGAAGTCCCTGCTTCCCAAAATACTCAAAGAAATGTCAGAATGCTGTGAGGTTACCTACAGTTTTCTGCTTTAGGATAAGGTGAATAGCTCCTTGGATGTCACTGGGTTTGAGCAACATTAAGATATAGCTTTCCAGTACTGTTCAAGACTCCCTAGGATTTAAGAGACAGCCCAATAGGACTGGCAGATATTGCACAAGATCTACAGATGTTCCATGCCGTTCTGGAGTAGTGACTAGAGGCTGGAGAGGTTACTTAGACCATTACAATGGTACTAGACTAGATATTCTGTTGACTGAACTGATTTTCAGTTCCTAACTCTCATTTAGCTCACCTAAATTGTAGACATTTAGTTACTTATTCCTGATCTAAGAGATTAAGAAGAATGGGAGAGGTGGAATTATTTAAATAGGTTTTACCAAGTGCACAACAGCAAGATATCTTCCAGCAAAAAAATCTGAGAAGTTTAACAATAGTTTGTTCCCAGCTGTATAGAAAGCTTTTCAATGACATTCAAAAAGCAATCACCAAAAAAGTGAAATAGGACATAGTACTAAGTACTAAAAATAACACAAGTAAGTGGGCAGAAAAACAAACAGAATACAAAATAGTAAAAATACAGCATTACTTCAGTGAAGTAGGAACACACAAGGTGATAAGGAAACTTTTATAAACATAGAAGTAGGACACAAAGGCAAGGAAAGGGTTTATTGTAAAACAGTGAAGGAGAGTGAATTACAGGAGGAGCAGAAGCATTCAGTGCCTCCTTTGCCTTATTTGTACTCAAAACCTGAGGTGTGATATTGTTACCTACAAGACGACAATATGGTAACTAACACATAGAATCATAGAACGGTTTAGGTTGGAAGGGACCTTGAAGATCATCTGGTTCCAAACCACCTGTCACAAGCAGGGACACCTCCCACTAGACCAGGTTGCTCAAAGGCCCATGCAGCCTGGCCTTAAACACCTCCAGGGATGGGGCAATTTGTTCCAGTGCTTCACCAAAGTGAAAAATTTCTTCCTAATATCTATTCTAAATCTACCCTCTTCCAGCCTGAAGCTATTCCCCCTTGTCCTATCAGTACATGCCCTTGTAAAAAGTCCCTTTCTGGCTTTCCTGTCGGCCCCCTTTAGGTACTGGAAGGCTACTATAAGGTCTCCCCGGAGCCTTCTCTTCTCCAGGCTGAACAATCCCAACTCTCTCAGCCTGTCCTCATAGGAGAGGTGCTCCAGCCCTCTGATCATCTTTGTGTCTCTCCTCTGGACCCGCTCCAACAGGTCCATGTCTTTCCTATGTTGGGGGCTCCAGAGCTGGACGCCATGTTCCAGGTGGGGTCTCACCAGAGCAGAGGGGAAGAATCACCTCCCTTGGCCCTCTGGCCACACTTCTGATGCAGCCATCAGAAGCTGTCTATTAAAACAAAGCATGTTTTAATAGACAGGTAGGACAACACAGCAGAACAAGGAAAAACGAGCTTAAAGAGTGTTTAGGTCAGTCAGGTTATTAATTCAGAAGCACCTGAAAACTTGTCCTTGATTGTTAGACATCCTTAGAGATCCAGCTGAAATCATCTCTGAACCACTTGAAACTTGGGTATTCAAGGGTTCCTGTGTTATACCGGCTAGAAAGCATGAGTTGACATGAGATTCTGTAGCAGAAAAACATATCTTGAGCTGTGTTGCAGAAGCATTAACGTATGGCAAGGGAAATAGTAATTATCCTGTAGTTAACATTGTAAGGCCTCAGTTGGAGCATCGTGTCTGGTTTTGGTGATTGTACTTTATGAGGTTCATATGCAAATTGGAGAGAGTGCAGAGGAAAGCACACAGAACGATAAAACGCTGAGAAATCTGGTAACTTCCTTTGATGGATTGATTCCCTGTAGAAGGACAAGAAGAAATCCCTTTGGTTTTCAAACAAAATAGTTTTGGTAAAATTCAAGAGGGAAAAAGCCTTCTGTAAGGACAGGAGACGTGAACCACTGAAACAGCCGCATCAAAGGAATGTTGTCAAGGCTCCTTCACTCCCAGCATTTAAACAGGAGCTATACAATAGTCTGTCAGGAATGCTGTAGTCAAAATGACCGGTTTAACTAGAGACAGCTGGCGTAGTGGATCATGGCATGCTCCCTCCAGCCCTCCGCTCCCTGACTCTGCAAGGTCTTTGGTTGCCTTCCTGCAACTAACAATAAGGGAGCCAATTAATGCTAATTGGGATGCAGCCACCTTCCCACTAGGAATCAGATGAAGTCTAAGAAGGCGTTTCATACAGGCCACAAAACAGCTGTCAGACAGTAACCGTGTTCAGTTGCTACTGACCTGGACTGCATTTATATTTTAGTGACTTGCCGTGAAAACTCTGTATGCCATTATCAATCCCCTGGGCAATGTAGTCCCTGTTTTAGAGTTGCTTGACAAATGAGATTTAGTTTCCAGAGAAATGTTGCTAGGTAGCGCCTTTTTATTCCTAGATATTAACTTATCACACCTCCCACTGCCTCTCTTTTCTCCCTGACAAAGTCAAATAGATATTAAGCAAGAGAAAAAGGAGACAGAAGGGAAGGTATTTTACTGCAATATGGTTTTATGTTGTTATCATAAAAGAAGATTTGAATTGGCCCATTCAAACAAAGAGGGAAATATATACAAAGCTCTGGTATTGTGAAATTACCAGGAGTATTTAATTTTCATGGAAAGAAATGTCCTTTAAAAAATATCATTAGAAGTCTGTGTAACTATGGTTTGAGATTCTCAAGCTTTCTGCTGGGAGTCCTTCTGTTTTATTGTTTTGTAGAAGGTTTATATTACCACTCTGTCTACTTATTGCTGATACTAAATATGCCAAACAAAAGACATTACTCATTTTCTCCCTTCCCCCACCAAAAAAAAAGGGAGAAAACAAAAGAGAAGTTGTTGACAGATTTTTGACAGCAAATAATTAACTCAAAAATTAGTTGTATTCATTTGTGAGCCAGACAAAAGTTCTAGGTGTGGTATAAAAAGAAGATGATTTAACAAAAACAGTGAAATCAAGTTGTTATGGTAACTGAATTTTGAAAGGATGTACGTTAAAAAAAAAAAAGGAAGAAAAGATTTATGCTCCATCTGGTCTAATCACTGTGGTAAAACACAATTGTTAAAGAAAAACACCTAATAAGGATAATTTCACATCTGGCACCAAGCCTGTACGATATTTCACATCAACAAGACTCCCAGATGTGAAGCAAATCTTGCTCAAATATCTGCCAGGTTATAGAAAGAAGGGTATATGACTGCAGATCATGCTGAATTACTAACCGAATTTAATAATTTTGAACTACGATACTCTGAAAATTCAATTCAAATGTTTGCATTTAAACATTTGTGCTACATGCATTGTGCTTACTGATTTTGACTAACTTCTATTAGTGCGTGCTAATTATCTGATATAACGGTGTACATTGCTTCTGGTTTTGTGTTAGCGTGCAACACTGGGAAATGAGATGCTTCATCTCACTTGGTGCTGCAGCCTATTAAATAAAATCTCCACTAGCAATCAGAACAGAGAATGTCTGAAAAGGGGCTTTGTCAGAGAAATGGAAGTTTGTACAAGGTGTTGTAGTCCGCGTCATTCAACTCAAGTAAGAAGCACTTCAGATGAAAACCACCAGCACTTCCCCCTGAAAAACAGAGCCTTAGAAAATGTAGGGGGGGACCTAGGCGGTGCAGATCACACATTATACTTCTGTAGCTTCTGTGTTCATTAATAAGTCTGCAGCTACACAAAATCACAAAAAGGAATCAAGCTTTTGGTGGCATACCCCAATGAGTTTCTAATGGCTTCATTTTGCTGTTTCTCTATCTTCTTATCTGCATTTGCTGGCTTTCGAAGCTCCTGACACCAGTTACATCTTCAATGCCAGACATTGAAGATTTTCTGGAGAAACACTTTCTTCTTTATTAATAGCCAAGTTTTCTGATTAGACCAGTATTCTGGTGATTTAAGTTTATTCTGGTGATTTAAGTTTATTCTGGTGATTTAAGGTTTTTCTGGTAATTGAAGTTTGACCACATTTCATCTGTTCTTAACCCTCTCTCCCTGTTTTTTTGCCTTCTATTGGTAATTCAAACTCCGTAGCTTGAACATGCTTTTATAACTGATTGAAATTTAACTAACATGTTTGTTCCACATCCCGTCAGAGACCGTTTCTGTCCTTTTTCACTTCACAACCTACTGAATATTGCTCTTACTGTTGCCCTGTGGTGTCCCTCTCCTCCTGTCAGACACCAGGGCATACCCAACAGGGCTAACATCTGCTTTCCTCCCAAATTATTGGTGACAGCGGCTACCAGAGATCTCCCAGGTTGTGTGAAACACTCTTACAGGGCTGTCTGATATGACACTGACCCTATGGGAGGTGGCATGCAGCGTGGCAGCTGGAGGGTGGCTGAAATACAAGAAGGTATCCCATAATGGCACTAGACCTGCATGCGTCAATTAAACAGGCTGGAATCTGGGGAAGTGTGAACATTAAAGAGGACACCTCTAAGTCAGAGGAATTGCAGTTACAATCTCCATTGACCTTATTGACATGAGCCAGGGGCCGTGATGAAAGCTACTGCACAGTGGGCTGCAAGAATCTGGGCAGAAGATTTAGGGCAGTGATTACTTGCTTCTGTTCAGCACTTGGCTTTTAAAGTCTTCACAGTTTTGTTCCATCTCACTGCTCTTCTCCTCAGAAAGCTGCTGCTGTATCAGATTTGTCACTGATCAAGCACCATTGCTCCTTTCTAATACTTTTAAACAAGCTCCTTCATGCTTTCTGTCATGCCTTCTCTGGGGCTGGGAAGAATTTCCAGAAAACATCTTTACTCTCTTCTTTTGTTGTGAGGTTTGACAGCAATTCAATCCTAGTTGCACCAATACTACTGCCGATCAGAGAGACCAGCATTACCCTCGTAGTCCTTTCCTGCTCCCCCCAACTATTTGCCTGTCCTTACGTTTTGACACATACACTGTAAGAGTTTGTCTCTCTGTGTCTGGGAAGGGTATAGCATGGGCAGTCCCTCACCATGACAGGCATGCACAGGAGCACAGGGTGCTGTCACTTTCCTTTGCATCTCTGCCCACTACCAACTACTGCCTTCTGAGCATGTCTGTCTCACATACACATGCATGCGTGCGCACATGGTGTCTGCAATATTCCTCTCAGAAACAACATTCACATTCAGAACCTTCTCTGGCTGCTAGAACAGCTTCTGGCGATAACTCAGAACTGTCATCCAATCTCGTTTCCTAGCAAGGGGGAATTATTTCATTTTAAACAGCTAAAGAGCATCCATGTGCTTCAGCCAATTAGTCTTCAGTCTCAAAATACTTTGCCTGGAAAGCACAGAAAAAGTGCATGTTTCTTAATGGGGCTGCATAATAAGCGGTGGTATTAATAACATTGTAGTAGGAAATCTCTATATTTTGAATGTCACTTGCCCAGTAGGAATCACACCTGCATCACATATCACTCTATGAACAACTCTATTGGTTTATTTAATTACAGGGAAGACAACATTTATTCGTAAGTTCAGGGTGGAAGAGGGACTTTGGAGTGAAAACTTATCTCGCTGCAAATCCTTTAATAATCTTATATTTATATTCCAAAAAGCTGAAGTGAGGAAAATGAGATATTTTAAAACCTCTCACATTCTTTCAGTGTCAGCATGGCTGTCAAGTCTCCTACCCAGTTGCCTTAGACACATCTCTCCTTAAGCTTTCTTTGGTTTAGGTAATATTGTGCCTAGTTTGCCAACACCCCCTACACCATCGCTGACTCCTCCATGTACTGCTATGTTTTACGTGGCTGAAGCTGATTTTTCCTCTGCAGTAAAGTTCACCTTAGGCAGGTGAGCTGCATTTACAGAACAACAAAGTATGGCATTGCTGCAAAGAATCTATCACTCTAACCTCTCGTAAAACCAAGGTCAGAACACAATTACAGGGTTCAAGTGTTTGGTAAGTTATTTGCTTGCACAGACTGCTGATTGATTGTTCTAAAATTGTTATTAGGTAACTTCTGGCAGCAGTGAGCAAAGGAAAAGCAAAATGAAACAGGAAGCAGTAAGCAAGGAAAGCTTCTACAGGCTAGACTTCGCGCATAAATAAGGGTAATGTCAAGAAAACAAGAAAACACAGGAAAGCAGATTACTTCAAGTGAGACAACCTAGGCGGTGGCAGATAAGCCTAAAACCCAGTATTCCACATCATTCTCTCTTTCTGTGCTGAATAAGAGGTTTTCTGAAAGCTGTGCCTCTGTTAGATTTTTTTTTTTTAAATTACAGCTGTTCACAACATTTAAAATAAATTATTCTTGAACTGTGCAAAACCGCATGTAATTAGATTTACCTAAATAACTGGTTGCACAGGATTGCATTGAGGCTTTAGGAAGGAACACAGAGAACCGTTCCTTTGATGGTGTTTCATCCAAGCTTCTCCAGCAAGGGCAGAAAGACAAAGACGACTCCCAGGCTCTGCAGGCTGTTTATGGCCCTTACTAGTCTTGTTCGGTCCATGGCCAAGGACAGTTTACCCAAAGCCTGTGTCCACCTTCTTACATCGCCCTGTATCAGTTCAGGGTCAAGAAGACTAATCAGTCTGGGATTCTTTAACCCCTGTAATCCTCAGAAATCCTTCAAAGTAATTTTGATCAGTGTAGCAGAGCTTGCACGCATTCCAGATGTTATTTGCTGTGAATCTTCATAGATTTCTACAAATGGAGTATTTAGCCATTTTGTCATTGCATCCTGGTGTGGACTTAGTCCTGGCAAGTAAACTTGATGATGAGGGCAACAGAGCTCAGGAAACAGGTTACGTTGCTTTTGCATGGGCATGATCACAGTTTGTTTTATGCTGCATTGCAATTGACTGTGATTTTTTACGTGGTACGTCACTGTGTTTTAGATATGTGGAGAATTTCTTAGAACATGTTAACCTGATCATTTGCAACATCTGACCATACCAACAGAGAACATCCAAAGCAGCATGTTTTCAAGGTAGATCAGATTTGAACTTCTTCAAAGGTCAGATGTACTGGACTTTGGGGACTTGGATTTGTGCCTAATAATAGTAAAAATTTACAGAAGTTATAACTTAGCCTCCAGCAAATGTACACTGCTCAGCAGTGTACAAAATGTTTGTAAGTGTCAAAAACATTTGTAAGAAAAATAAAGAAGTTTAAGGATCTATTCAACCTGAAGGCAATTTTGTAAGAGAAAAAAAAGTCTCTCATCTGAAAATTGAGACTGGAAAACAATTTTTATATAAACCATTACCTCTCTATCAACACCTACATAGACTTAGATCTTATTTCGTCAGTAAATCATGTAATAGGTCATGTTTACTGTGCCCCCTTGAGTACTGGAGACTGCGGAATTATGATTTTGATGTCGATAATTCCTGCTGTCCAGGAATGGGGAGGTGGGGATGGATCTTTAATTTGTTACTGTCAAGAGGCTGTTTATAACTGGATGACATTCAGGGTCACAAGATATCATGGGGTAGTGCCTAGCTAAAAGCTCCTCCCAGGTAAACAAGACCTTGACTACATCTGCCCAGCTTTGACTAGATTAATTCAGGATGAGCTGCAAAAAACCAATGAAGCAATAGGTGAAGCTTGTTATGCAATTGTGTCTAACTTCACTCTTTCGTGATGCATTTGAGGCAAGAGATCAGAGGGTGATGGAAACCCTGGTGACAACTGCTAAGTGGTCTGAGGTACAGAGGAAGTGAAGTGATCTGGGGCTGTGTGACTAGCAAGGCCCTTGGTGGCTTTTGGCAACCGCCTGATACAGAATGTGTCAAATAATAAAAACTTTATCCGTTTGGGAAGTAGGGGGACAAAACGAGGGATGGCCGGCACCCTGCAAACGGCTGAGCTGGAGACTAGACTGCTGCCCATGACTCAGGCTGGTCTCAACTGTCCCAGGGGCTGGGGTCTCAGATGGTGTGAATCATGGGATGGAAACCTTGGAAAAAAAATCGGTACCCATCCACGCCTCTGGCGGGAGTGGGGGCAGATCCCAAGGCTCTGTGGAGGGTTTAGGATCAACTCAGGTCTTTACTGGACCTCTAATCCTCCATAGCTGCATCCTCCTCCTCTGAGGCTCCTCAGTACCCCCAAACTATTCTCTTTCCCCCAGATTCTTGGCTTTTAAATATCTTCAGTGTTGCACTGGAGAAGCTGTTGACATATACTGAGGAAATACTTTGAAAATATTTTCAAGAAAACGGAAATAAAATTTAGTAAACTGCTGCATTTTCTTACATCATTCAATTTCAGCATAAATTTAAGTGTCCAAGTTAAAATTTTAGGGTTCCTTTATCATTTATGCTTTGAAAAGAGTCAGGCCTCAAAAGAAGAACCTAATTAATATGTTTAAGGAATATATTCTTGAATTCTAGGGCTGGGTGAATACATGACTGAGTCAATTTTCTCTGCTTTTGTTGGAAGGCAGCCAGCATAGCCAGAAGGAGGGTCCAACCTAAGAGAAGGAAGAGACTACAGTCTCCCTGGAGAAACTGAGTATGAAATACAACATAATTTTGCCTTCTATAGTATTTGGAGTCAAGGGCATCTGATACTTATGGAAAACAGAAGATCTAGTTGATAAAATCCAGATGTTCTGGCGTTATGCCTTTCCTGAAGGCTTGGAAGACCCAGCCCAACGTGGGTCATTTAAAAATGTTGGGATTCTGAGCTCATTTGTTTCTTCAGAAATACCTGATCTACTTAAGTGCTGGACAGAATGTAAGCCTTTACCTAAGGAGATGTATGCCTCTGGCTGAATATAGGCATCTACAGAACAGTCATCTAATAATCTGAAATGATCACTGTAAATTGCTTATAATCACTGGAAAAAACAAACATTTCAAAGGCAAGACTGAAATCAGCAAGCAGTTGTTGACCTAAGACAAAATAAACCACAGCTTAAAAATGCTCTTTTTCTCTTCATTGGCAGTGAAGAGAACTTAGGCCAGACATAATTTAATAGTAAATGTCTAGTTAGGCAAGAGAAACCTTCCTCGAATGTATAATGTGAAGACTGGATCAGCATCTAAGAAAAAAAGCTGTTTTTTACATTCTTATAATATTTGCATAACTAAATCCCCTTGGCAGCTATCCTGAGTAGAACCACAGCAAGACAAGCTCCTGTGCTTGTAATGAGAAAAAAGATAACAAGGACAGGTCAGGACATCAGTATGTAGCTGCCTGGTGGCAAAGAAGCAGAATATATCTCCAGTAGCATTTTACTATAGATAGCTAAGCATGTTAGTTACCTGAGATAACAGCATATTTTCCCTCTTTTTCCCTTCCCTTTCCTCTTCCCCTTCTCTCTTCCTTTTCTATGCAGTGGTAGACGAGCAATTTCTGGAAGAAATATAAAAAGAAGTTGCAAAGATCAGACTACCCTAAAAATCTTTAGCACCTCACCACACGTGCAGTGAACATCAGTGGAATATGTGCCACTGCCAGTACGAACTTTTTGTGAGAACAGGGAAATTAAAAAACATCCAGTTTGTTAGAACTGTGTGACGCTTTAATAGTTTGTGAAAAATTAGCAGTTTGCTACCCACATCATGTTAACATTTTCTAAAAGTTGTTTTTGGCAGAAGTTGTCAGAAGTAGAAAAGACAGTAAGAAGAAACACACTAAGATGCCTCGATTCCTAGGACTGTGGAGATGTTTGGCCATTCCAGGTTATGCATAAGTTTTGCAGTGCAAAATGAGGAAGGGAGTAGGAAATATGAAATTAAAAAAAAAAAAAAGCCTCAGCAACTTCCCATGTAATTTGGAAAAGAATGAAAAAATGACATGCTACTGCCCATACCTTGTAAAGGGTAAACTATGTTCCTTTGCAGTCATTAATTTTTATGTCTATTACCTTTACCAAGGGGCATTCCTGGAGAACGAGTGACCAGTGTAACCTAATGGCCTTTGGCTATGCCTCATCCCATCAACACTTCCTTCTAACCATTAATCCCCAGGAAACCTCTTGTGCTTTGCTGGCGTCTATTTTAAAGAGAGAGGGGATAGACTCAGGTTGTGTGAACTGCATCTGTTTATTGCAGGTCTCCTACACTGCCCTCCTGTCATTTCTCTTGTTGACATTTCTTATGTGATGTGGTGTCTTATGATATGGGAAACTGAAACTCAGCAAAAAGTGATGTAATTTTATACGCTGGATACAAGTCCACCAAGAATTTTTTTCAGACCCTTTGACAGAGAACCACTGTTGACTCAAATTTAACAGCGAGTAATGGACTTGAACCTTCACACAGTTGTAAACTCCCTACCTGTGAGTCAGTTATATCTGGAATAAGAGACTTGATGTCTGACCAGCACTTTATTTTTCTGAGGTCTCTTGGAAACTCTGCTACTACCTACATATAAAATTGCTACCTGTTTTTATTGTAGTGCTAACCAAAGGATTTTCTGCTGCCTTTTCCTGCATAAGGCATGCTCAGAAAGTTTGGATGACTTCAGAGAATCTGCTTTTTGCACGTTTCTTCAAGGCATATCATAGTTGAATGAACCAATAATGACTATAAACACTGGAATCTATATTGGACAAAAAAGAAAATCACTTGATCATTGTAGATATCTCTCATTTTTTTTATTGTCACAGAAATCTAAACATCATTTCTTAAATTCATCATTTAAATGGCAAAACTTCATCTAAAACAACACCCTCTAAGATTCACATAAACACAAACAATAAAATTCTTCTGACAGAAACAAAATTAATTCAGCTTTAAAGAACTATATGCAAGAAGCACGTGTCAATCAGTACCATGTGCATTCACCCTACTCATTATAGGAGAGGCACAGCACACAAACCACAAGAGGGCTAATCAAGAACATCTTCCATAGTACAATGAGAAAACATTGTATAGTTTATAAAACCTTCAACCCACTAGTTGGCCTCAGTAATTACTGGAACATACTCTCCTTATTAAGTAAGCTTTTAAATAATTGATCTTTTATTTGCTCCTGCTCACTAAGGAAATACCATACATAAACAGAATTTTTTATGTGTGTGGTATCTTATTTGCAAATTTTGCTATTGAGAAATGTATGATTAGGCTGTGTATCAAGAGACCAGGGTTCTAGTCTCAGTTCTGCAGCTGATGCACTATCTGACCTTGGGAAAGTCATTCCCTGCTGTGCCTTCATTTTGTCTAAGATCTGTTGTCTGTCTTGCATTTCATCTGGTTTAAACTGTCTTAATATCTTTGACTTTCCTATAAACACCTCCTGCAGAATTGCTACATTTTCCAATACATCTGAGATGAGAATGCCTCCCAATTTTCAATTTAAATAATAATAGAAAAAGAAGCCAAATAAAGAAAAAAAACTTTGAGATTAGTGAGAAAAATAGCTTACTGATTTTTTTTTTTTATTTTAGTAAGCTGATTTGGATTTCATTACTTCACCAGGTTCTGTAGTTGGCACGGGCATGGCTCAATGTGGGAAACTTTCTGGAAGATGCTTCCCAAGAAAAAAAAACTGTTTCTCAGGATGTGTTTCTGTTCATGCTGCTGCTGAGGGCATGTTGCTGTTCTCTCTTGTCTCATAGTGAGCGGATAAAAGTTAATACAGCTTCCCTCCACGCAGTGTTGGTACCTAGTTTTTATCACCTCCTTCTCTAAGTGCCGGAAGGGTGGTGTGCCAGCAAGGAGGCAACTGTCCACCGTGATAAAGCTTAAGCACGTCACTCTGGGGAACAGACGGGACATTGGCTGTGCTAGAGGGAAGGTAGAGGACTTTGAACACCCTCTCATCTTTCATCCAGTTCAGATGTAGAAGTGAAGAATAATGTATATGGTTTCACAAAAAAAAAAAAAAAATCAAATAGAAAGGAAAGCTTTGTGCCTTTGCTTTTAGAGATTTTAAGTAATATTCAAAACCCTTCGCAAATTGCCTTGAGCAAACAAATGTACATCGTAAACATATTTCGGTCTATGAATCCTACAGACAAACGTTACTTCTCATACTGTGCTTCTAATGGTAACGTGGATTGTGTAAAAATTATATTATAATGAAGAGACCTGAGGATGTAATACATTTTTAATCTGAAGTATTACAAATAGTGTAATAACCCTTAAGAGGAATGGTTCTAGGAATGTGTCTGCTAGCTTAGCAGGAAGCCGGATAGAAAGAAAAAACATTTTGCATGAATATATTTCAATTAATTAAATATTAGGCATACATATTGTTAGCATATTTACTGGGGAAAAGACCAGAGTTTTCTGTACACCCATGATCTATACACAACATGATTTAGAGTATCCAGAAGCCTTTGAAATTCTGCATGTATAGTGTATATATTTCAGCATTTGATAGATGTTTAAAGGATACAATAAAGGTATATTTTAATATTACATTGTGGAACTGGAGAATCTGGAGTGTTAGCACAGTTAAAACACATTGCAGATGTAAATTCATGCTTTTTTCTGGACTCATGGTAGAGGCTTCTATCACGTGTCTAAATTACAAAGGTAGTCAAACTGAAGAATAAGTGGTTGGGTATGGTCCTTCCCAGTGCAGGTTAATGCTGAGAGGTGTGCTGAACAAAATGCAAAGCCTCAAAGACCTGCAACCTAAGGGCTGCAGCTGGTCTTTAGGGCTTTGATCGCGTAAGATAAGCAAGCAGTCAGAGAAATAGTATTTGATGTTTCCAAAATATTATAAATCATATCTTGGGAACCTGTGAACCGAGGCACCGCAGAATGTGACTGTGGTGAATCACTATGTGCTACATCTCGTCTCTTGAGTTATTTTCCTCAGTTAAGTCATAGGGAGCACTGCTGTGCTTAAGGACTGTGGTTTTGCTGTCCTTGCTGGTTTGTAATTCTTATGACTGTTTTTGGTCCATTTGCAGAATTTTCCTCTTGCAGTTTCAAAGAGGTTCTTTACGCCTCATGGTAAATAGCTGCATAGTGATGCATGATATAAGTCTCAACCCAAGGCCATATGCACCCATATATAGGTGGCAGTGAATGTGGCAACAGTACACACTTAAGAATGAAAAGAAGAAAGAAGGCTGTCAGTCAAAATGCTAAAATAAACAGTTGATGATGCTCTGTGCATATTTAATATTAAGTCGAACATGATGAACATAATTCAGCAATTATTTAATTATTTTAATGCAGAAACTGTACAATAAGAAGAATCTAAATTATCACAAGTTGTTGTGAATCCACTCTGTTGCCTAAATCTTAATATTTAGTCCACAGGATCTGCAGTATAGAATGTTAAAATGATAACAGAATTAATTTATTAATGTCTTTTGCATCAGTGTTTCAAAACACTTTGCAGCAACACAAGAATGTTAAAAGGCTTTCATTACCTTGGATGTATCTAAGTAAATATACGATCAAAAAGTGGGCTGAACACTGTCTTCAAACCATACCACATACCACCATACCACACTTATTACAGAATCAACAATTGGGATAGTGCATCAAAAACATCACCAAAAAATACATCTCATCGTATGTATGTCAGGTCCCTTCATTTGCCTGAGTATTAGAAGCAAATTAAGAATACTTTGTCTTTCTTCTTATCAATGGGAGATGAGAGAAGAAAATGATTTGCCAAAGCACGTCCCAGTCTTACTCAGAAATTTTTTGTGGACAATCTTAGTAGCAATTCCATTTTTCTTCTGTCTGCTTGAATACCTGATATCTACTCTTAAGCCCAAGTACAACTGATATGATTCAGAAAGAATAATTTTGAGGATCCTGTGGGATCAATGCATGACTTTCCAATACGTCAGTGGTGTCTACTCAAAAGTTAACAAAGATACAGACTCCCTTTTTATAAGAACTTTTCTTCACACTGAGAATATTTTCTTGCACTTCTGTTTGGTAAAGAATAAAACCTCAGCAGAATGAATGATGTCTTTCTTACTCAGAGGCAAGTTCAGTGCTGTCTATCCAAGACTTCTTATACTGCTTCCCCAGGAAACATTGCATTTGCTTCGAGATAGCGATCTTCTGGCATTTGACCAAAATTTCTAAAAATTCATTTCTTGTCAGGAGATCATAACATCCGTCCACAGCTAAGTTCTGCAGGCATGATGAGACTGTCAGCTGCAAGGGTCAACTCGCTAAAGCAAGGAACAGGAAAACAAGGCTATGAAATTCCTTCCCAGAGAATGTAACAATTCCTTCTGAGATTTCATCTCTTACTCTTTCACCTCCCACCAAAAATGCAAACATCAAGAAAAAAACAGATGTCTCTTCTATGTTTTCTGTTCCCACTCTCACTACTCACCCCAAATTTGGGAGAATCAATTGGGATGTTACCCAATTCAAGCTATTATGGATTAAGTAGTAGATGGAGTATGCAAAGCGTTCCTGAATTGATGCACCAAGCCTTTACATACACCTCATTCTTAAATCAAGGAACTCCATTGTTTTCTTTCTATAGTAGTATGATCTGCCAAGAGATTCAGTCTTTTAGATAGGTATGTCCTTACCTATGCCTAAGAAACTCCTTGGGCACACCATCTAACTCGAATATTTAGAGAAAAATACAACTTCATCTGGGAAATGATCAAGAACTGTATGGATGTGATGGTAGCGATGGAAAATTTGGATCATCTGAAAAGAGAAATAGCTCTCTGTGTTTCTCAGTCTTGATTCAAAATGTGAATTGGATGGAATTATACAGGAGGGAGGGCTGAACAAAGGGAGATTGATGCTATTTTCTCAGTATTGGACTAAATGGGAAACAACTACCTACTTCACAAAGGGGAAAGAATGGATGTATTTGTAGAATGTCAGTTTAAAATAGGCTGCATCTATTTCTGTCGCACATCATTGTCCCCTGTGATGCCCACTCTGGCATGTATGTCTGTAGATGCTGTGGTAGCTGTATGTCAGAGAATGTCAATGAAGCCAGGATGTCAGAATGCCCAGGATGTCAGCTGTGTCCTGACTCCATGCACAGAACCACTTTTTTCCAACTCGAAGTGAGCACAGTTTTACCACCTCAGGCTTTTTCCAGGTTTCACCAGCTGAATTTCTCCAGGCTCTTTCAGGCTGCAATACTGGTGGTCTCATTTCCCAGCACAACTCTGCCTGCATTGCCTGTCTTATAATTCATCTTTGCTGTTTGTCTGAATAACACTATATTGCTGGCTGGTTTAATGTAATGTAATGACCAAATTCACTCCTTTATTAAATAATTTATTAATAAACTCAGGAGACTGCTCAGATGACTCAAATGAACTTTATTAGCATAGTGTGAATAATTCAGCACTTTCTACAAAAAGAAAAGGCCTCAGGAAAAACAAAATAAGGACGTTATCTTGCCAACTTTCCCAGCTAGGCTTTTCCTGGAGTCAAAGGGCACTGGTCTGCTGCCAAAGTCTGTCCCCATGAGGAGGCTTTCAGGCTTAACTTTTCATAGGAGAGCATATTTCCAGATACAAAAGCTAAAAGTTTTTTCAAAATTATTAGGAAATCCAATAATAGTGATTTCTTGGAGAAGTTTCTTCCATACAGGTAATAACTAGTTGAGACTATTCATCTTTAGATATTTCCAAAATATCAGTCAAGTCTATATAAAAATTAATTTCCCAGTCTGAACAGTAAATTAACTTAACTTTATGCACATGTGACTGAAACTTAAGTAAAACTTTAACTCTGAACTCAGAATGGTGGGTGTGTTGAGGAGAAGCCTCTTGAAGAATCCTGGTTATATATTCAATCTTGATTATAGTCTTGACAAGATTATACAATTATAATTCAAGAATGCTGTATACGCACTGATTTTACACCAAGGACTTCTATGTTATGATATGTTTTCACAACAAATAAAGGAAGTAAAGGAGATTTTTGGGGGATGTGCCCAGCATAGCAGAAATTCTTCTTTAACAGTGTTATAGCTACCGTTTTGGGGGATTTTATCCTCTGCTTGTTTTTCTGAGAAATGTCTTTTCCAACTGCAGTATGCTTGTTATCACCAGGAGATGTTACTCATACGTTCTCACAGGAGAGAAAAGATACATAGAGGAGGAACATGGCATACTATCATGTTGAACTTTGCGGATATTCTAAGATACTGCAGTACTTTGCAACCTTTTATGTGACCGTGATCCTTTTGAAGTCGGTGGCACAGAACTGCCTTAGGCTCCAGTGGACATCAGGGAGTCTATTAGCAGGTGCCTCCATTCTGGCTGTGGAAAACAACGCTGGTTCAAACCCCCTGGAGTCCAGATTCTCCCTGCTTTCATTGTACTATCCCACACAAACAGGCCTACCAGGCTGGAGGAATAAGTACATTTTGGCAGAAGGGCATAAAGAAAGAGGGTCTGGTTGTCCAAGATGTGAATCTGTCAACTTTTAGATTGCTTCCACGTTGAGTCACTTCCTTTTCTGCCTCAGCTCTTCCCTCTTTAAACGGAGAATAAAATGTCATACCTGCTCCGAGTTACCTATCAAGAGTAGTAAGGATTAATTAGCTCAGGTTTGTACACTGCTCTGAACATGTAATGAGCACAATTGTTTATTCTTACAATTTAAGACTTCTGGATGTGAAGATTAGGGCTCTGTATATACTGATTTCTGTGATTTCTATTTTTAAAGTTGTAAGTTGCTATTAAAAATATGCAGAACTTATTACAGCTCCTTTCACCAAGGAAAGCTGTTGCACAGGTAAAAAGGCAAGACAGACTTCTGTTTTGCTGGTCAGTCGTCTCCCTTTTCTTTGCTCCCCTGCCAACGGCTTTTTTTTGATGATGCCTGGGAAAAGGCAAGCACCACTGGCCTGATTCCCTTTGTCTCATTCTTTCTCTGCTAGGAAGGCCACAAGTTCACATTTTAAGAGAAAAACTCTGAGATTCATGTGTGTGGTGATTTCTTCAAAGCAGCTGGAAGTACATTTTTTATGACAATATCTCATTTTGTTTACAAAGGCCAAACCCAATTCTATTGTAAATCTCTAGGGGAATTGCTTTTAACTTTTATTCAATTAATTCAAAATATTGAGGCAGTAAAACCAGCTTGCTTAGATGTCCGTTGTAAAAGCAATGATTTATAGTGTCAGTTACTCTAATGACAGCTTTATAGGATTAATTTATTTATTGCTAGGAAATCAAGAAAACTAAGACTAAATGCAAAACCAATAATGCTGCTATTTATGTTTCTTTGGAATAGAGGATCATTACTTTTTCTTGTCTCTTCTTCATTGTTTCTCACTGTATAACTAACTTTTTGTAATTGAAATATATTTCAATGGTGGAAAATTGTAAGTTGCAACCCAGCTCCTTCTGGAAGAATGGACAAATAAACCAACTCTCTCCTATTTATTAGTATTTTGTTCCTTCAAATCTTGCAAAAAAGCATCTTGAAAAGGTCGTCTTTCCTCCTCCCAAGTCTATCTAGGCTGAAGACTTCACCTTGTTCCTTCTTAAATCAGTGACAAAAGTTCAATACCTAGCACAGTGAGGTGCAAATCTTGATCATTGGCCACCTCCGCTGAAAACCCAACATTTTCAAATCACAGTCTTTTGTGTTGAACACACATATTTTCAGGACAAATTCAGCTTGAGTATGTCTTGCATTCTGGGCTTATTTGGGGTATTACCCTCACTGTAAATAAAAATGCAATTTTGTTCAGTGAGTAATTCCTGTAATATGCACTACAAGTATTTACCCTCCATTAAGCATTGACAGGACATGGGAAAATCAGGGGAAACATCTCACTCCATCAAGGTCCATGTCAGTATCTTTGTTACAGGGAGAAATCCACTGGTCTCATGGAACTTACTGTTTGAGATGGCAAAGATAAGAAGAAGAAGGGAAGAGAAGAAGGAAAGGAGAACAAAAAAAGATCTGGGGGCACCTGATGTTTCAAAAAGTCACAGGAGCAACCAGCAACACAAGCTGACTCTGACTTTTACTACAAAGCTCTGCAGATGCTGGAAGAGGTTGTCTCAACAATATAAGCAGCATTCAAAACAAGATACAGAAAAGACAGAAAACATGCCTTTGAAGGGAAAGAAGGTGGAACCCACATGACAGATATATTTAAGGTAGATTCTTGTTTTTTATGCTAAGGCATGAATAATAATGTTAAATGAAATTGTGCATAAAAGGCATGAGACTGACTATTAGCAATTTGGGGGATCACAAAGCAGACATTCATTATCTGCCACTGCGTCTGTTTGCAGATTCCAGAACTTTCATTCACTTCAGCAGGTTGTTATTATTTGCTCAGAATGTCATGTCAGAAATGAATTGCCATTATAGGCTAGTTTAAAAATTCAGCCATCCACTTGTGGAGCTAAGCATATCACGTGACTGGAAACTGCTCACATACTAGGAACACTGAGAAATGAGAAGAAAAAATTACTGTCAAAAATGTCTTTTCAGAAAGTGTTGGTTGAACGGTTATATATAATGAACCCATCCTTAAGATACAGTGTTATTTGAGAGCTATTAGGTAAACAAAGAAAGAAGGAGCTATAAAATGGATACTATTTGTAATAGAAGACCTGTCTAGTTTTGATAACAGCTTAAATGTTAGTTTTAATTTCAAACATATTGCCACAAAACTGTTGATCAATGTGTTACTTCCCATACACTCTACACATGAGATTCTGAAGGCACTGTCAGAATAAGACTGTCAGAAAGCAAGCAGACAAACATTTAAAAATACAACTTCAAGATACTGACCCCTTCCAGTGAAAAGCTCTTCATACAGGAAAAGGCTAAAGAATTTTGGAAGCAGGAGTTATCATCTCATCTGATAATCCTCCACTTTCTAAGAGTTCTGTGATGAGTTAGACATTAAATAACCCCAACCAGCTCAAATTAAATGGGTCAAATAGACAGAATTTGCAAAGCTTCTAGTTTGTTATTCCTGGAAAGCTCCAAAAGAGCTTGGCAAAGGATGACAGAATGATATTTTCTGTAGTAATGGAGGAAAACAGACAGTGCAGTCCCAGACTTGAACGGATATGGCATATATGCTCCATCCCTACCTGACCCAAAAATTAGAAGATAAGGCAACTGTGGCACTACAGCTGAAAGGTAAGGCACTTTTACTATTGAAAAAGGCTTAGCATTTGAAAATGAGGGTGCTTGAAAATGGTTATTTTTGTTTATTTAACTGCAGCTAGCATACAAAAAAACCCACCCCAAACCAAAACCAAACCAACAAAAAACCAAAACCCAAACCAAAACCCAGAAAAAAAAACCCTGAAACAAAACAAAATTTAAACAAAGTAGGGCTCTGCAATGACTCCTCAATTGCTACTGGTGGGTCTTTGCAAAGACACCCCTCAGGCACCTTTTTCATGTAGTGAATTAAACTGGTGAACTCATCCTCAGGATGCAATGGACCTTTGCAGAAGATGAAAAGGCCAAGAGGTAAGGTTGAGGAATAAAAATCATTACGGTACCATGGGCCATGGAGATAATGTTTCTGGCTCATGCAGGACTGATGTTGGTATATTTCTGGAGTCTGGGGCAACATATCAGGGAAGGATCACTATGTAGTTGCCTGGTTTAGCCTCTGACATCAACCACTGTTGGAGACAATTGGGTCAGAAGGACCTTTGATTATGGCCGTTCTTACGCTCTTGAAGATGTAGTTATTTAGTACAGAATGAGCACTGTACTTGCAAACATGAACTGTTTGTAGATGATCATCTGCCTACATAAAGAGAAACCCAGGAAATGCTATTGTAAATCTTTCACGGACTCGCTCTCCAGTAATGAAATAGTGTTTGCCAGGCCACTAGGCAAACAAGTAAAAGCAATTCCCAGCAAACTGAGTGAGCATCAGAAATGAACTAGGTTGTCACACAGGAAACACAAGGTAAAAGATCTTTGGCTTTTCTTCCACAATAAAGAAAATGGGGGGGGGGCGGGTCAGAAAGGAATGAGAGAAAATCTGCATGTCTACCTGAGAAAAAAACAGTTATGTTTGGTATCTTCAGACTCTAGAAAATAAAATCCTTTGTTAGCAAAAATCCATCTGTTACTAAAAAACATCAGATCTACCGAAAATTTACTGTTTTTTATGTAAACCTAGATTGTTTTTGAGAAAAGTCTATGTGTTTCTGAAGACATAATTAAAGAATTCTTTTAATTCCCAAAGGGTACAGTTGAAATTTTCATGAGGAACAAGAACTTTAATTTTAGGTAATTGTAGGAAGAACACCCCTTGTTTGAGGAGAGAAGGAAACTGAGATATGTAATTTAAATAATCTAATTTAAATCAGCGGACATTGTACAAATCATTGCACACTTACTTACAATGTAAATCCTACATACAAGACTAATAGAGAAAAGATGTCTAACAAAAAGATTGAAATTAATCCCAAGCAAATTATCCAAAACAATGTTTCACACAAAGCTGAAAAATGTCAGTCAAATAGAACCCAATATAATTTTCATTAAATTCGAGAGACAATCAAGTTCACCACGCTTGGAGTTAATAATAAGCAATATGGGGATGTTTTATTGTAGTTAGTGATGGTTATACAAGAAAAGAATGACACTGATAAAGAAATAATTGAAGAAATTAGTTTCCTGACATTGATAAGAAAGAATTACTTCCAATAAAGTAAAATATACAATCAATCAACTCAAGCAAGGACATTCTCATGGGAAAGATGGAAAGACCACAGCAGGAGCTATGCTATAGTTAATGACCTAGAGCAAAGTGTAGGTCACAAGATAAATATTTAAACAAACTTTATGAGAGCTCAGCATCTACTAGTGAAGGAGCAACGGTTCAACAGGGTAAAGTGCCGTTGGTTAGGACATGCCGTTCAGGCTTTGCAAATGGCATGATGGAGCATGGGTGGAGGAGCCATGCCATCCTAAAAGTTTTCTTTTTAAAAAAAAAAAGTCATTCTTTAGCACATAAAAGCAAGTCTTCGGTAGTGATTTTACAGGGAGATTTTATAGCAGCTGAAGATCAGGCTGACTAGCTCCAAGTTAATTTTCTTTCAGCAGGGAGGGATACGTAGATTGATGCTGTCTCTCTTTTTTTATTATTGTCTTGAAGTTATTTTATCCCATCATAAAATAGGCTAAATTAAAAAGAAATAAGGAATGTCTGTAGCTTGCCACAAAGAATTTAATAGCCAAAACCTTTATGCAGTTTTGAAATTTCCTTTTAACCCCTAAATCCACTGCTTTTTTTAAAAAAAAAATAGGAAGGTTGGAGGTTCTCCCCTCAATGAATTCAGGTTAGTTTGGGCAATAATTTACAGACAAGATGGACAGTAATGGTCCACATTATGGAGGCAGTAGTTGCAACCTTCACCTCATCTCTGATGTTTACACCGGGTAAAAGCACCCTGAGCAGAAACAAGAGGCTCCTCAGTGGGTGCAGAATGTGTCTGGCCCCCACAGTGAGAACAGAAGCCCCCCTCCTGCACACCCTGCTGCTACATCTTGCCCCAGCCCTTAGGGTTTCTACCACCAGGGTGATTAGGTAGCCAACACAACTGAGGTGATTCATGTATTTATATATGATGTGCAATGATACCACCCATATTTATTAGACACCACAGATACATAAATTGACGGTAATTTCAGGCAGTTCTTACTCAAAGAAGAATAATCAAAAAGTAGCAATATCTTCACGGGCAGTTACTTCAAAGCAACTGATGTCCATCAAAAATCCCTGCTGCACCATAACCTACATCTTTTTCTTGCTCTCCTTGTAGCCCCGTTGAGAGTCTGTGTCACTGGACAATTAACCTACTATCTTGCTCAGATGGATATTAAGCAAACGGTGATTTTTTTTCACCTCTTCCTCAAATATCCTTCAAGATTCATCTTGTTTAGGCAACTGGTAGCACTAAGCAATTGCTGCTATACTGCCCAGATTTTTCTACTTTCCAGTGAAGATTGTAATGCTAATAATTCTTATAACGTGAAATGTTTTGGAATCATAAGGACATGAGATGATATTAAGTAAGAGAGAACGGTGATGGTAACAATGGTGGAATTATTTTTCCAGATTCTGCATTCTAGCCACCTTAAACCTTTCTTCCTTTCATGGTTCTTCCCAGAACATTTACACAAGAGAAGGACAAAATACTATGACACTGAGACAGAAACTAATGAAATGGTTCACATATCAGACTGACACAATGGCAGAAGCACTGCAAGACAGGTAACATATTGAGGTATTATATATATATTTAGTATGTTTGTATGTTTTCCATATGTTTGGTATTAATACTATATAAATTTGAGTATTTATACACACATATATAAATGCATTTTCATATATGCTGAATATAATTATTCACTGAATTCAGCATCAGAAAGCTCTTGTATACTTTAGGACATGAAGAAATTTTAGTCCAGATAAAGACTATGTGTAGTCATAACAAAGTCCTAGGATAAAAAGATACTTTATTGGATTGAGTTTTTGCTATTATTGACTGGAGCATTTTATGGTTTCTACTAAGAGCTGGGATTTCAATTTAACCGGTTAGATATGAGCTTAAAAGTTCATGAAATTAACCAAAGACAGCTAGGACAATTCCCTGAGTGTGTAATAATCAGGCAAAGACATAACAGCATAGTCAGAAAATTATAACCAAGGACTTGTCTGTCTCTGCTTTTAAGTTTGTTACAAGCAAAGCTTTAATTGTATGTGTCCATCCTCTCTTATTACATTATATTTCACAACAAAATTAAGACAATACCTCACATGGAGTAATTTCCGCTTAAGTCATATCCATGAAACAGTATCCATGCACGTCAGCTGAAGATCTTCATCTCCCTGCTCCTCCCCTCTCCCTATCCAGTGTCCATACTTTACTAGAGGTTTGTTCTTGATTAATATTTTAAGTATCTGACAAGATCAAACAGTTTTATTACCTTACATTTTACAGGCCCTCCAATTTGGCAAAGAGCTCATAATCTCAGTGGAAGCTTAATGCAAAGAGAATGAGTTATCTTTGAAAGCAAAATATTAAAAATGCCATTTTCATGTTTGTAGCCTTTGGACCTGCAAAATGCATACTATGTCTTAAAATGAAGCACTGATTATTTGATGTGAAAAGATATTCCTTGTAGCAGATGTCTTTTGGTTATTCGTCTGAGTAATCAACGTTGCAACATCATTTCTCTGAAGATGCGCTAGAGTGCAATGCATAGTTAAAAATATTTAATAGCCAGAGGGTTTTGCCCTTCAAATATATCTCCTGGCTGCATAAAATGATCATATGAGAGAAAGATATGCTTTAACAGTGCATGTGGGTAACTCTGCTTCTTTATACCTGAGTAGTTCTTTGAAATGGTCAGTCTCCAGACAGAAGGAGAAAAAAAAGAGCTGAAGACAAATGATTACATCAAGCAGTCTGAGCTAATCATCCATAGGTGAAAACATTTACCTTTCTAAATACAGCTGTTATGATCCAAATGAGGTAGAGGACTTAGGGGAGGCACAGCAGTGCACAAATTAAGTCATGAAACATAGAATCACCACTACATAATGGGAGTTGGGAAAAATCTTCGAATATTAGTAGCTCTTCCATTTGAAAGGATCATTTTACTTTTTGGTTGTCAAAAATAACTACCATCATGGAAGGTATTAATTAATACTGTGTTCTAGCTGTGTAGCAATTTTAATTCCCTTTTTCTTGGAGTTCTTGGCAGTTTCGTTTCAATGAGAAAGGGTATTTGGCTAAAAGGACTTGAGCCTTGTGATCAAAGGAAAAATATTACTGATAATAAACCCCATATTTTTAATTCCCCAGCAAGTTTTAAGTGCACTAAATTACTCACAGAGCAGCTGTATTCTTATTTTATCTGCTTAGATGTCAACTGGTAAAAAACCTTATAAAGTCATCAGCGTTACTTCAGTGTAAAATTGTTGTCGAGGAGATAGATCAGCTTCATAATTTTATCTAAATTGTTTTTGTTTGTAATGCAACCATGTGACCCACAGAAAAACGTACACAATGTGGATCATTTAACACAGCCATCTCTACATTTCTTAAGAATGAAACTTTCATCACAGTGTGACTTTTGTTCCGGTTATCAGTATGCTTATTATGCCTTGGCTTAATTCACTCTCACAATAAAATCGCAGATGCACTTGGCAGATGAAATAAGAAATAATGAGGTACTTACAGAAATTAGATTTCTACATTATAATATAATCAGATTTTAATGAAACAAGTAATATATACCATTCATACCATTTTGGTTTGTGATAACCTCACTGGATTAACAAAAGATTTGTTTTGGTGACCAGGAAGAACTGAAATGATTTATTCTTTGAGGTAAAATGTTGCCTTATCTGTGTAAAATCTATTACGGCATTATATACACCCATTATTATTTCTCTCCTATTGGATAATTGGAGGTCTACAGTATTATTTAAAGTGATGAAGTAGCAACCTTAGCTCATTTTACACTTTTCAATTTCATGCTTGTCTTCTGTAAAATCTTTTCCATAAATTAAAGTTCTACAGAACATGGATGCAGCACAAAGTATAAAAGTTAAATACGTATTGATTAAAATTGTACCCAGAGTCAATGAAACTAGAATTTCTGGTGAATGTGTGTTACCAATCACTGTAAGCTTTGCTTATAAAGCATGTATTCTAACAATAGTGAAGTTAATCTAGCCAAGTTAGAAATAGGAGAGCCAGCAATATCAAGATACGTAGTTGAATGTTTACAACAGTGACTGTGAGTTGAGTTGCCATGATTAAGTCTATGTTATGTTCAAAACACCCTTGACCTACATTCTGTTTTCTTGCACAGAAATATAACAAAGAAAACAAGTTAATATGAACACTCAAGTCTTAGTATGAGTTTTTGCTGAAGAACTTCAGGAACTTAACTGGATCTTACATTTAAAGACGAGCCATTGTAGGCTTCCCTGTAATCAGTCTTCTGAAACACATCTCCAGAGGGAAAATCAGATCTTAGATGTGTCTCCTAGAGGTGCCATCTCTCTTTAGTGATTTCGTACGACGAATAAGCCTGTAACTTAGGTATTGCAGAAAAATGCATTGTATGACCACAATGAAAATGATCCCAAGTGTCTATAGTTCAAACATTTTGCCAATGTAGATGTATACAACAAAGTACAGATTTGGGGGAAGAAAAAAGCTTAAAAAGTCTGTACAGAAGCAGGCACTTTTCTCACCAAGACAGAGAACTGTTAGCAATATAAATGGACAACCCAATTATTGGGCTTAAGAGCAAAAGAATTTTTGGAAGCTGCAAAAATCACTTAACCTTAATATCTCACACTCCATCCCAGATTTATAGTCTTCTCTCTCCTGGTCCTTTTTTGTTATTATACCCTGGTGATTTGAAGTATCCATGCCTCCTCACCTAAGTGGATATTTTTGTGACAGTCTTAACAGGAACCAGTATTGATTCTAAGTTGTTCGAATTATTGGTCTTATTATTACTGATTTACGCAGTGCTTCATATTCTGCCAAACTTCAGTTAAACTACTATCGCTGTCCTTTTAGTAACCTTCCCAGTGGAGCTGTTTATTTGCAGCTTGGATGGGATGAAAATATCATTTTGAGAGATAAGATGCTTTCTTTATATTTCTCATTTTCACATGCTCTGGCAGAGTTATGTGGGAAGATTCTCCATTTGGTTTCTTTTACATTATAAATATAACTTATTTTCTGAGTACCTCAGTTTTTCTTTCACACTTAGGTCTAAGGGTCACTTACAGATTTAAGTCCGCAAGAAGTGGCTTCATCATCCTAACATCTGCAAGCCAATACTTTGTACAAATTCTAGGTGGAGGTTAACTACTGACTTATAAAATCACAGCTAGTAATGATACATTTTAAAATTTAATTTTACATTTTGGATAAGCACGCAGAAGGATGTACACTGTCAAGTATTTGGAACAAAGATGTTTGAAAAGGATGTGGAAACTTCCCAAATGCAACTAGGGGCCCAGTAAAATGCCCTGTCAGGGAATAAGTGGCATACTGTGTAGAGCATCATCAAAATACCCTTACAGGAGACTTGTTTATGGTGTACAAGTGCTATAAAAAGTATAACCCTTCCCCCCACACCAAAACCCAGTTACTTTGCAAACCATTAATCTCTCAGAGAAAAAAATAATGAGAGTCAAAGGCTGCAGATCAAAACCACACAACTCCGTAATGGAAACAGATTTTACAGTAAAAATAATGAACCTGTGGAAATCTGAAGGGAAGAAATGGTTTTCACTGGTGACATCAGTGGTGATCAAGTGTGTAAATGTCTGTTAGTGCTACTTTGCTCTATATTGCCTGTCTTTTCATAGCTTGGCCCGCTAACTTCCCTATTTAAGCAAAACTAGTGAATACAGGAAGACAATAGTAAAGCAAATATTCTGACAGCTGCTTTTCAAATTCTTTTATATCAGGTTTGGCTAAACTAACATAATTTTTTTCTTTATTTGTGCAAATCAATTCTTCAATTACTAACAGGAAAATATCTTATCTATCTTTATTTTTTTTCTAGCAACTCACACTGCCGATTTTCTTCTTTTATATAAAAGAAGAATTGTCTCTCTTTTCAGTCTTACGACAAATAATTCTGACATTAACATTTTACTTTGAAACATTCCCTCCTGGTCTCTTTATTCTGTCTATTAAGCTATGTCTATTTGCATTGAACTTTGTCTGCCAATTATAAATCTAAATTGACAAACCTAAATTATGTGACTCTTTTGTAATAATGAGTCCATTTTTTATTATCAAGCTTTAATCTCTGCTTTACTTGAATTTAAATAAATCATCAAGTCAACCCATTAAATAAGTCATTTCAGAAACAGTCATTATATGTTTCAATATTTATTGGCAGTGTTGTGATCACTCTTCTATTCAAAGGATTTTTTTTTTAAGGTACACCTGTATATCATTAAAGGGGAAAAGGACAGAGAAAGGAAATGGAAGAATAAAAAAAGTGCATAAGAAGTCATGCTCAGAAGTGTCCAATTAAATATCTTCCTCTCTGCCCTATTTTCATATTGAGAGAACAAGAAAAGTAACTGAACACAAGGAAACACTTTTTCACTGTGAGAGTAACTGGCACAGGCTGCCTGGAGAGGCTGTGCAGTCTCCCTCCCTGGAGATACTCAGAAGCTGTCTGGATGTGATCCTGGTCTACTGGCCCTAGGTGTCCCTACTTCAGCACGCGGGTTGGACCAGATGACCTCCAGAGGTTCCTTCCAACTCTAAACCATTCTGTGATTCTGTGACTTTATACCATTGTTTTACAGCTCAACCGACACAACATTGCAATTTGTGGTTTGTCTAAGCGAGTCCAATGAAGAATGTATAGCAAAAGAAAATATTTTGTGGTTTGGGCTGGCCTGGCCCCTAAATGAACGACAGATGCTTTCTTTAACCTCTCTCCTTTCAGACAGAATAAGAGAGAGAGACTTATGGGTAGAAAAGAAAATTAAAACTACTTTAATGAAATATTAATAATAAAAAGAAAAGATAATAATATCAATAAGAAAGTAATGAAAAATATATACTATATACAAAACCAGTATTGAGCTCTCAGGATGATGATCGCGTCACCAGCAGGCACTGGGAAAGTCCCGGACTGGACTCAGCAGCAGACAGGGACTGGCTTCCAGATCTGGATTCAGGAAGGCATTGATCGGCATCAAAGGCAGACGAACAGAGCCCTCCTTGGACACCAGCCATTGAAGAAAGAGAGATGATCCTTTGATCCCTCAGCTTTTATCCTGAGCATGATGCAGATGCGATGGAATACCCCGTTGGTCAGTTTTGGGTCACTGATCCTGTCCGCTCCTCCCCGCAGCTGCGACCCCACTACACTCTTCCGCTTCCCACCCTCCAACTTTGTGCATAACAAAGTGAGCTGACCTTGGTTGGTATAGCAATAAGTAGAAGCAGGAGCCGCTCGGCACACCATTCCTCGGGATTCACTGGAAACATCAGACCTTATCTGCTAGAAGTGGACACTGAAAATTATGCTGTTAATTTCGTCGGTTAGAAGAGGCTTAGCTGAAAAGTAAAATCACTGAAAAGTAAGATCACTGAAAAGAAAAACAGTTCTGTTTTACCTCCAACCAGGACAGACATCTATACTGTTTCTGTCAGACCATCACCGGAGAGGGAATAGGAAAAGTAGTTTGAAGATCGCAGAAACTAGATCAGGAAAAGTAGGTTACAAATAATTAAAATACCTTTCATGCTCCTCTTACACATAGTGGCTGCTCTTGAAGTCGAAGTCCAGGGTAGTATTTAAAGAACTGCATGAGCCAGAGCAAATGAGAAAGTCAGGAAAATATGTGGTCAAGTTAGCACAATCTGGTATTGCAGAAACTTCCTTAACAGTGACAAAAGAGATCGGTGACAGTGCCTGTAGCCCATGTGTCAAATGTAGTGTAATTTAGTGCAGTACGTTTTGCAGCTGTTTACATTGGTTGGGGTTTGGGAGACAGGCTATTTATGCTACTCATTCTGAGGCTTCCAGCGATAGAGCATCTGAGAAGGTGAATAGCTTCATTCATCTCCCCTGTATTTAGCTTTTGCCAACAAGGACAACCCCTGCAGCTGTAAAACAAGCTCTGATACTGGATAAAATGTGAACAGGTTGTGACAGCAACTATACAAATACAAGGTATTACTGACATGCATGAATGAGAGATAATAAGTTTGAAGTCAAACAGTCAGCGTTACAAAGCAAAATTTGTAATGGAGCTACATTTTGACAAATGACACAAAGCTCCAGCTGAAGCAACACAACAGTGGAAAGGTGATGATTTGGGTTGACACCACAGGAGATGAAAATACCCAAGCATGCACATTATTGGAAACTATATTGCTACAGCTTCCTATGAAGACTGACACAAGATCAGTTTTCTCAGTTCTTAGTCAAGTCACAAATGTTAACTGCTGGTGAGGGATCCAGCTAGAACTGAAGGGCCGGGACAGGAAATCCATGTTTTTTTTGTCACATGTGTTGCAGTAGACACAAAGTGAGGATAAAGTTACCTATGAAAGACCTGGCCATGGAATTGAACCAGTCAGTGCAGCAGCTAGTCAGTGCAATGCTCCACTGCAGAAGGATCTGGTCTTTGACATAATTTTAACAACATATGATAGGCAGTGGTATTGCATTTTTTGCCAAACTGATTCGTGGGGATACACCTCCACAAGATACGAGGATGCCCTAAGCTTCCTCATGGTCAGTCTTTGCGAGGCACGTCTTCTAAATTGCAGGCTTCTATGATGCTTACATGACACTCTTGCTGTTGGTCTTCATAAATTTAAGCAAATTTAAGCTGCTTCAGTGACTTTTTTTTTAGCATAGTAGTTCACTCATATCATAAAGCCTACCCTGAATTCTGTGCATTTCAGAACTGAGGTTCATAGAGTATATTTAAAAAGTAGATGTTATCTTAAGAATACTGGCCTGTGATTTGTCAATGACCTTGGTTTTCATTAAATATCAAGTTACGTTATAGACAGGGCATACACCACAATGATGAAATAACAAGACACAACCAGACCAGAGTAGACCAGACTAATGAGCTTTCTATATTCAATATATATTCTATACTTTGTATGCCATGTGACTTAGAGTAAGGTACAACAAAAGAGACAGTTGTTGACTAGAAAATTTCTTTTAACCCCTATAAGTAGAGATTGATTTATGTCCTGAAAAAGGTAAATTTAGATTCCTTTCAAAATCCCGCCTTTCTGTATATTTTTATTAGCTATACAGTTGTTATTATCAATGTATTTGACACTTTTTATGAAAACAATGTATTTTGGCTATGTTGTCTCTTAAGGGACTAGGTTTCCTGGTGAAACTGTGTGTTCTAAATAGACTCTTTTTCCTTTGGGCTTTATATGAGACTATTTCCCAGCTTCTCATTATTCTCACCCTCATCTTTGAGACCCATTTCTTTCTCTATTATCCTTTCAGAGCTGAGGAGAAATCTACTGAATAAAAATGTGCCAGTGGAGGGCACGCTTTTGACTTTATATGCTTGTGTTAAAATATTGTAATATTGCTCTCCACAATCATGCTGTTTAGTTGACCGGCACATACTGAGCGGAGGTCTTAAATGTGTTGTTCACAATAGAATGCAGTTTTAGTTTTCAGATCCTAGTATCTCTCTGCTATCAAGTTACTGAAACTGCTATCAAAACAGTTTTCTATTATTTCCTCTACATAATTCAGTGTACAGAGCATTATTCAGATTTGTTCTCTTCCATGTCTAAGTCTTTCTGATTTACTTGTTGACAGCTCCAACGTTATCTGTTTTCTAATTCCTTGTCTATTCCTTGTCTATTATTGCTCTGATTTTGATCCCTGATTTAAGTAAAACTCCACCTCCATTCCTTAAATGAATCCAAAGTGTTTATTTAATGTCTAATGCTATTCTTTTTAATCCATTGGCTCCAATTTCCCACTATCATGCTTAAGAGGATAAACTGTTTCTTCCTCCTCTGCCTACTGCTTACTCTCTTCAGGAAACTGTTATTATTCTTCCTTGGTCCACTAGTTTATTTTTTTTACTTGCTACAGTGATTGCTTTTTTCAATCCATTGAATTTTCTACTGTTTGCACTGTTTAATTATCGTAAATGCTTTGTGTTTACCCTTGCTGCTGTTCTCTTTACATCTTTATTTTAACTTCATTAGTTTCTGCCACTTCTGGATATTAAGATTTAGTAAAGCACTTCAGTGAGTAAACAGAGAGTATTTGTACTTTACAGTGAAGTGAATTTTCTGGATTTTGGTGTAGGGATTGGATTAATATTGCACTTTTGAAGATACAACACGTTGACAGGTACTCACATTACATGGCAGATAAACTATGATGATACCAGTTTTCCACTTTTCTGCCTGTACTATTGATCTTGCTTATCAGCACTACCATAAAATACCTAGCTATTCAGTATGTTATCTGCCCCAATTAGGTGAATCTCATTAATCCCATCTTGTATGTTATCTGTCCCTGAACTTGTAATATTTGAATTCCGTCTTGGAAAATTGTTTACAGCGATTGAACAAGATAGTGGAACAGTAAAACCAAGCCTGTATTCTCTGTTTCAAAATCTTACGTAGAATCTTTTTTCTTCCTTTCTCCTAGAGGGAACTACTGGCTTTGTAGCATTTTGAGAACTGTTATCATTGCCATGGCAAGAAACCAAAGGAAACTCTACCTTTCTTTCTAAGATTAAGTATGACTAATTTCCTTTTTTTCCTAACCCAGCAGAACTGCTCTTTGACTATCCAGATATAAATGAACCTCCCTTACCATTTCAGGGAAGGACATGTAATCATATTTTGAATCTTTTTCTCATGAATAATGGAATATTCTCAAGAACGTGATTTCTGAAATAATTAGAACTAACCTGTAATCAGGGAATCTGAGGAAAAGGAACAAGACCCCCTCCCATTAAACAATGTTTAGCAATGCTGAACGCTGGTCTGCTATGTCTCAAATCCAAGAGACTGTGTTTTGCATGTATCATTCCTCATGTAAGAAGTCAGTTATCCACAAACAATCAATTTGAGACTGCTAATTATTTGAAAAGAAACTAAATTTCTTCCACTTGAGTTCCTCCCCCCCCCCCCCAGTATATAAATCTGTAGTCATTTGTTCTGGATCCTATTTGTGTTTCTGATGTGGAGTGGGTGCATGATTTAAAGCTAAACCCTCTCTGTGCCTCAATTTGTTCCTCACAAAAAGAGGATTAATGGGGCATAATAAGGAGACTGTACACTGCAATGGGTGCCTGTAACAGATGTTATGGAAGTGCAGGATCTTTGTGATTACTAAAGAATTATAGGGACTTGACTCTTGTGTTGCCAGCATGTTACTCAAAGTTTTGCTTATCTTATTCAACAGCTCCTTGAGAGCACATACCACCAAAATGGTGCGTGAAGACTCCCTTCCTAACAGAGGCTGCTCCCGAATAAAAGGACATAAAGTCCTGTCTCCTCCATCATCTTCCCTTGGTGACTGAGGAGTATTACTTGCTCTCTTCTACAAGAAGTCCACAATTTTTCTTGATCCTAACAAGGAATTCCTTAGAAGAACACGGAGGGCTCAGGCAGTCTCTCTGCTCCTGCATCCGACCAAACTGAGATCCTGACTTCTTATGGAACATGTTGCTCGATTTTTAATGCAAAATTTAAAAGAAAAATAGCCACGTAACAGTTCATTTTGCAGATGGTTGTTTTTTCATTGGACAGAGATGAAGTTTAGCAATTTTAATTAGTTAGATTCATTAAGGATTTTATTGTGATTAACACTACTTCTGCTTCAAATAAAGCCGGAATTTACTGCACAGTGAAAAAGTTTTGAATGATGTGACGTTACATTTCTGTACTTTTTATCAAAACATTTAATTGCACATTAAAAATGCATTACATTTGACAGACACAAAATAAACTCTGGAGAATAAACATACAATTTGCTTTGTGTGTCAAATAAATGTAGAGCATGACTCTGAAACATTTGTTTCATCTTGTTAAGGGATGGGGAAAGCTACTTTGGTTTCACAGCTCCCTCTGTAGAATAATTTTGAGATGATTTTGGTGGGTGTAAGGAGGTGCTTTCAGGTGCGTCCTCCTGTTGTGGAGATCCTGGACAGCTGACGGTTTAAATCACCCTCTGGCACTAGGAATACTTGTCTGTGAGTGTAAGGCTATGTCTATGCTGTTAACTAAAACAGGACAAGGGAATATTTTTGTGTAATGAGGACAAGAAACACTGCCTGGCTGCTGTCCAATCTGTACAGCCTTTGGCCATAGGTCTCCCCTAGGCCCCATGTGGTGTCCATCTGGACCCAGCACATAATTATTTGGTTTTATGTATATTTTTTAGTTCAAATAATATAAGAGGCTATAGCATTATAAGGGTTATGTTGTGGCTCATTAGAACAATATTTAAATATCATGAAATTGAGGACATGTGTTGCACATCCTACTCCATGATGTGAAGGTACCAAGGGAGCCTTGAGGATGTACAATCTTCTGGAATAGCTTGGGCAAACTATCTGAGAAGGAGAGAATTAAACCTGGTTCAGTCCTATCCTGACACAGAAAATGGCCGTGGCAAGTTGTGCCCCTCACAGGTATTGCTTGGAGAAGAGCTCATTCAGTTTGTACCAAAACCATGCCAAGAAGCATGCTAACAGTTCAGCCCTGTGGATAGTCAGCAGCACAGTGCTTACTCTGTGGTCTTATTTTATTTAGCAGACATGAAGAAAGCCAGTTTAATATGGATTTTGGTCTTCCCTGAAAATTTCTTACTTCTGTTATGTAGACATGCCCATTTGGGTGCAGTAATAGTACTATAAACAGCTTAGTATCAGCAGATAGTCTTGCATACCAAGGGGAAAGGATATACTGATCTAACTGTGTCCATATTAGGGGAACTGTACTGCTTTAACTGCTTTATCAGTACATTTTAAGAGACATAACAATGTTCCCACTAAGGCTTGTAGCAAGGTTAACTTTAATGGCACAAAAGTCACATGTTTACTAAATAGTCAGGACAACTTTCCTAGTGCTGTGCACACTCACTGCTTGTGAAGTCTTGTGTGCTAAGCTATTCCATGATGCAGCAGCCGACTTTGGCCTATTAAGTCTGGCTTTTTGGTCCATCAGGCTTCTCTCTGGTGGACAAAAAATTATCTGGAGCTATGTTATCCACCTGGTTTCCACAGTGGCCTCCTGACCAAGAAAAGAAATGCTTCATCTTACTTGAGGGGATAGTGACACAAAATATTCACTTTCAAATTTGCTAAAGCCAAATGTATCTCTCAACTTCTTATAGAGAGCAGTCTCTACTATAGGTCTGTGAATCTTTTCTCCTCCATCTCAGGGCTTCTGCATGTTTTCACCATAGAAGAAAGCATATATTCACAAACTCAAGCAGCACAGCACATTATGCCACTTTCATTTATGTCCATAGCAAAGGTTGAAGCATGTACCAGAACAAACCTACTTTTCAGACCCCTCTCTCTTCCTTTAAAGAAAGTTTTAATGGTCAACATTAATACATTACACTGTTTTAAAGAACTGTAAATAGACTTTGGTAAGATTTTTTTTCCATGTGAGAATCTGTGAAAGAACACGTTGATTTTAAAAATATTGCCTGACCTCAGTGGAAACTCTCTCAGACTATTACAGAGTCTCTTCTCAGTCAGATACCGGGAGTTAGTTCAGGCTTTAACTGATTTTAAGATATGTGTTTCATGCAAACATGCTCTCAAAAATAAGACCTAGTGCTTCTCCTTTTTGTCAACAAAAAATTGCAGATGCCTGAAAGAAATCAGAGCTCTAAACAAGATTTCATCCTGTCAAAAACCAGCACCCCAGACATAAAATGACAAATTTTTATTGCTCTTTATGAAAAGAATCTTTTCTCTGAGACTAGTGGGTGCTCCATGAAGCAGCAGAAGTTTCAAGGGAGAATGACAGGTACTTTGATTTGAACAAGAAAAATGAAAGATCTTAATGACTCCAGACACTGTAGGGTCCTTACCTCATAAATATGTCTGATTCATATTCATTGCTTTCAGCAGGGCTGAATCATTTCAAGCAAAATGATAGCAAGAAAAAATCTGCTTTTTCTCTTGACTGTTGAGTGGCATCACTCATTCTTGAAATCAGTTTTGTGTGAGTAGAAAAATTTTCCAGGAGACCTGTGGAGTTGTGGGCGTGGTTCTCCAAATCATTCACTGATGACATAAGGGCTCTGCACATGGATTATATTGCAGAATTGAGATCTAAGGAGTTTTAGTAAACCCTTAATTTCCACTAATGTTACTGAAGGCATGTCGTTTCCTGGGGAAGGATTTGTTGGGTCCTGTATAAACCCTGTTTACCAGACATTGTTCTGAGATATTTAGAGGACTTTTTTCCTCTGTCCATTTACTCCAGCTCAGTGGAACCATCCACAATACTTATTTTAAAAGTTATTTTAATGGTTATTCTTTGGGTGTACATTGGATGCACATTTTTGCTTAGTTTGTAAGAAATCAATTGTTTTAGAGGAAAATGCTTATTTCATTTAGAATTTTGTGGCTCACAATTGCATTAAAGCTCACATCTCTGAGCAGGAAATCCTCATAACACTTTGTCTCTCTGACAACAATTCTGGGTTTTCTTTTGTCTTTTATCATTGAATTGGAAAGTCTTGGAAATCCTGTTTTCCAAAAATATCCAAAATTTAGGGATGCTGAGTTGTTTTTAAATCATTGTGTTTAATTGCTGTGTGTGAGATCCTTATTAAGCAATGCTTCTCAACTGATCTCATCATTTGGACATTAAAAGGGTCCAAGCGGACCCTTTATGATTGACGATGAGCCTCCCTTTACTAACAATTCTAAAGCGAAAGAAGTTAATAGCTATTACAATAAAATCAGTTGTCTAGTTCTCTTTGATGCCAGATCTTTGACATATCCCTTTTTCTTCCTTCATGTTTGGAGATTATTTAGAGAGATACATATTACTTGAGCAGAAATAAATATTTAATACGTATTATTGTACTTCAAGGTTGCTTTTCTCAAACATTCTTGATCTTGCAGTAGAATCCATTACAGGTTAAGGCAATAATTCCTATATCCACATTTAAAGCTCCAGGCCCACTTAAAACCCATGTGGCTTTAATGGACTGCATTTTATTCTTAATTATATCCATGCTAAATTAGAGCAAGTCTGTTTAAGTCAGCTGAGAACAGAATCTGGATTTCTGTCACCTCTGTTCAGGAAGTTTCCTCATTAATTTTTGTCCTTTTCCTTAATGTTAGAGTTCCTTCTCCCCGTCACTCCCCCCCAATACTTTTAAAAAAAGATTGCTTATCTGTTTCTCAGGATTGTTCACTGGAACAATGTTTGTCAAAGTGGCACTTTGAAACTTGGATTACTTTTTATCTATTGCCAGTTCTGCATTTTTTTTATCATTGCACGTAACTTTTCCTAGTAATGAAGGAGAATGTTGCTGCCAGCCAGAAATATAAGGACCTTTCTTTGGCCATAACACATCTTTTCCGATTCCATTCAGAAAAGTGATGCAAAGATCATTTTTCCAGGCCATTAGTAAGGCCACCCTCTTTCCTGCCTTCATAGTTTCCCAGTTTGTAGTGCAGCAAAAATAATAAGTTGTTTCTGCTTTAAAGAACACATGTGACCTAGCTCCACCCACCTTGCTGCTTTCGTCTCCTTCACACTCCTGTGAGATCATCTACCCCTGCTAATCAGCCAAGTTTGCCAGACTTCATCATTTAGTTGTTCTCTTTTTCTAAAACAGCCTAAGAACCACCTCTGTGCTTAGACAGATATTCTGTTAGGAAGGTGATTGGTAAAACTGCCCAGATTTGCCTCTTTGATTCCTTAAACCCCCTTTGCACGTTGTTGTTTTCTCTCATTTATGCTTAGATGATAAGCTGTTTGAAACAGGGATGTTGTTGATGCAAAGACACTGGTCTCTGGCTAGATCAATCAGTCAGTAATAATAACGCAGATGCAGAAGTTGAGTAATATAGTATAGATAATGTGTAGTAAAAGCTACTTATTTTTTAAAAAAATAGGTAGTTTTCCAGTGTATTCTTTTGATTTCTCTATTAACAGTTGTAGAGGAAAACTACTGAAGTCTCAGTTTTCCTAAGAAATTTTCTCATACAGGCTGGTTACTGCTGTGTTTCATGCTGACCATTTATATAATGTATCTTCAAGAACAGTTGCTCACATCACTACACCACTTGTAATTGCTTAGCCTTCCATTTAGTTTTAGCAAAGCTCCCAAGAGACCGCAGATCAGCAGTGCCAAGGAATTTCAGAAGAGCCAGGCTGAAATGCATCAGGATCTGATCTGGCTAATCTGAGCACCAAACTGAACGGACACATAATTTAACAAGGGGTGAAGGATGTCTAGCTCAAGGTGGAATCAGTCCAGTAAGAAATGAAGTCCAGCAGATCCAAACAAAAGATGAAAGACTTCCTAAAGGCAACAAAGCTCAAATGGATCAAGCCAAAACAATATGCAGATCTTCAAATAAGAGACGATGGAGCTACCTCACAAAGTCTGGCAATAAGGGAACTGTATGATTCCTTTGAAGAAGTGAAAAGTGCCCATGACAAGTAGAGCAGAAGGGAAGAGAGTCAGCAGAGGTCCTGTGTTCATAATGAACTACTGTAGCAGGCAGCTGTACTTGAAACTGTGTGGGGACTCATCAACAATGATATTGGGATGAGAAATGTTAATTACAACTGAACAGCCTCCTAGTTTGGCAGAAATCCCAGGACAAAGTGGTGGCACTTGGGCTGCAGATGCAATATTTTATACAATCCCTGCTGTTAAAAATGGTATAGTTTCCTCATTTTCATATATTGGTTACAGAGGAAGTGAAAACAGATTTTGTTTCTTTCAGATAGAATCCCTTTTTTTTATAGTGATTACGGTAGCAGGCTGATGGTCAAAAGTGTGGGGTTTTTCTTCTCTGAAGCTTCGAAAATTTAGCTGCTGTTTAAACACGAAGTGTACTACCAAGGTGAAAGTCAATTCAGTGATTATCATACTGGGACCATGGTAGATACAAATGACTTCTTTAATTTATTGGAGAAAATTCATTACTGTACAGAATTTGTAAGTAGCTTCTAAAGGCAATTATGCCCTGAGCAAGCAAGTTACACACCAGTAGTTCTGAGATACATGCCTATGTCTGAGGACGATGCTCAGAGTTCCCATGGAGATTTGATGACTTGCAAGGGGGAGAGGCTGCCACCATGGTTTCGGTGGCAAACGCATTGCTCCGTAACTTATGTCACATTTTGTACAGGACACACTGGAATGCTTTCCTTGTTGAATTGGAAGATATTTGGCTAAGTGCCTGTAGAAATGCCAACTGGGTGGGAAGTACCTATTTTCTCTGAAGTTCATCAAGATTTTAAAAACTTTCAGGTTCCCCATCAGGATATAGCAAGACTTTGAAAACTGAGGAGACATGTTTTCTAGAACCATCAGTCCTTGGGAACTGCATATTCACAATGGTAACTTCAGTGAATTTAAACCACAGAAGTTTTCCTTGATTGTTTGTCTTTTGTTTGTTTGTTTATTTGTTTATTTTGTTGGTTTAGTTTTGTGTTTTTTTAAATTTGGACCTGTGTTCCCTCTCTTATCAAGGGGGCATACCATCCTGCATTCTCAATCTCTACCTCATTTTCTCAGTATGTTCTGTTTGTAAAGATAAAAATTCCTTAAAAAGGTTGGTGATGAAATCAAGAACTTCCTGGAGTATGTGATTTGGAGCTATGCAGTTAATAACTAGTGTTAGCACTTTGGGTCAGGCATGAGTTTCTCTCTCCTCTGCCCTTAGAAAGGTTTTCCTTCTGTATTACATTAACCTACCTGCTTTATCATTAAAAACTCATTGTACTTAAAAGCTTGTCTTCAAATTTCTCCTAAATAATCATCAGGAAATGCAACAATTAAACATTTATTAACGTGGAAGACAGACTCATGACCTTAACTGAATGGCTGGGCAATCACCTTGCTCGGGGAGACCAGGTTCAAAGGACTTCATAGTTTATTAATGCGGGAATCACTCAGTGTACTGGAACAATATAAATTGAAGCACTGAGGTAACTAAAACGCTAAGAACATAATTTTTTATGTCACTAGAACTCTGTGCCAACAGATCTGAGGAGAGACAAATATTTCCAGGATTAGAAAAGGACACCTCAGTTGAACGAGGTTGTCCCATAACTTGATATTTTCCTAAACCTGTACTAGAATAAATGTAACAGAATAGAAATGTAACAGAATAGAAATGTAGCAGAATAGTAAGAAAACAGAGGTTTTAAGACAAGCAGTGGGAGATAGCAAAAGGAAAGAATGTGTGTATAGTAAAACCAAAAGTACTCAATGGCACCAAGACTTGACTTAGCAATTTATTTGCTCATGCAGTTAATTTAAATTAAGTAATGTCATTGGTATTACATCAACTATGGAAACAAGTGTGATATTTTAACTGTCCACATTTGTTCTGAATTTTGTATTTTGCAGAACTCTTCATTCAGTTTTAGGAAATACTGCCCTACACTTCAGGTGCAGTTCCCTAAGTGGTTCCCTTATGTTTCTCTTTCCTGACCTCCATATTAACTTTTATATGCCAACAACCATGATCAGCAAACAAAGCCATAGCAAAGGCAAAAAAAACCTCTCTGAGGCAAATACTGCAGAGTCTCTTTTTGGCCTGTGAAACTGCATTACAGCCAGTTCTCAGATCATTCCCAGATTACCAGCTGGCTGACTGGCACAGAGGAACTGGGATGGGCTCAGCTGTTGCAGAGCTTGCCAGTAAATTTGTTACTCTATTAGTGAAGATGTTGGCTAGGGTTTAAAAGGTGGAGGACAACAATAGGGCAAGAATGAGGTGGGGAAGAATGAATATCAGCCAGGTGGTTGTAACGGTGCTAGCCAGGAATAACAGTTCATGAACACTCGTTGATACTAGTTATTATATTGCTGTTGCTCCTCTAAATTACTTTACAGTGGACACCTCTCAGTCATGGGCCTTGATTTACAGTGTAAGTGCCTAATGTTGTGGAGTATGAATAGCTGTGCCTGACAATAGGAACCGTTAGAAACCCTAAGCAGGATAGTTTGTCATATTAGGAGCCATGGATGAAAGATTGCTGTAAGGATTTGTGTGTACATAATTTTTGTCTTATGTAAACTTTATACAGTTCCTATAGTATTTTTCTACACAAACATTATGGAGTTACAGAAGTCAGCTTATAAAAGCCAAGAAAGTTTTATATAAACATATGAACTACATTTGAATTATGTGATCAGAATCATCATGCTGGTGCCGTTTGCAGCTGGAGCAATTAAGAATTATTTTTAGAGGGCTTAAGAGGGAGTGTGGTGGAGGATACTAAAATATATTTGGTATTGTGGTTGTATGGGCGTAAGTTTTGTACAGTGACTTGGCTAAAAACACTGTCAGTCCCCTTCTGTAGCAAATTAACTGACCCCTGTCAGGATGACCCTTATATGTGCTGATCAGGACAGTTTGATTCTTGATTCAGGCCATGGGGAGGGCACACATAGCTGTAGGATCAAATGTAATTTATCTGGTTTCACATTATGCCTAATTTCAGTCATTAGTCTCAACACCTTCAAAAGCACTAGTCTCTTTTCATTGTTTCTATGCAGGAGCTGTAGATACTCACTTAACGCCATCTTATTCACTAAGTCACTCTAAAGTTGGATGAAAAATAGCTACCAAAGTTACATGCAGCATGACCTATGCCATTCCATACCATACTAGATTTCACATCTACTACAGATATTTTTTGAATTATATAAAAGCACAAGAAAGCAGGCATTTAGAACATGAAGATTATATTCTGATTGTTGCCTCAGGTTAAAATGTCAAGCAGACTAGAACTACTTCATTTTAAACAAGATTGAGATTGCAAAATAAGTGCAATAGAAGTTAGATGAAACTGTGGATGTTGGGACAAGCATATCATTCACAAGAAGTTTAAGATGAGGCATAAAAGGTATATTTCCTTTTGCCTGAAACCAGAGGATCCCCTACCCAAAACACAGACCAAGTGGAAGACTAAAGGTGGAATGGGTGCTAGAAATCTACTGGGTATCATTTGATGGAAGCGTGTTTCATAAACATCCAAAAAATCTTAAAAAAAAAAGAAGAAGCCGCCAAAAGACAACAAGCAGAGGTAAGAATCATACATTTAAGAGGTGGAAGAATTCTATGTAGAATGCACTTGAAACTCTGCGCAAAGAAATAGCCTTGTGTTGCTTAACTGTAATGGTGTCTAATAGAATTTTTTGTGCATTCTTTGTAAATAAGCAGGACTGTATCAAAGAAATGTCTGACTATATCACCAAATTACTCCTTGGTGTTAAGGTGTTTTGAAAGACCTATGCACTGGCTAACTGCAAATGTCAAAAGAACTTAAAATGTCATGATTGTTCCATCCCACTTGTTAAATAGCTCATTTTTTAATAAGAAAAAAAACCCCAAATAACAAACTCCACATAAATATTAAGGTACCTTAACAAGATATCACTTCAGAACTTGAGTGCAGTTTCTCAGACTGCCTTGTATTCCCAAGGAGATACCTAGAATTTGTTTCTATTTGACATGCAATTAAGATTCAATTGAAAAAAAAAAATATATCTCTTTAGCCCTGGCTTTGCACTAAGCCACAATTCTGCTTTAAATCTCTTAGCCTTTATTTTATTTCAGGCACTTTGGATAAGAGAACGTGCTTTGGGACAAGATGTGCTGAAACATGGACTGTCTCTGGCATAGACATGATACCTTAGAAACAGATGAATGGTAATTGGAATGAATGCTACTGGGGCCGTTTTGTAAACTTAACAGATAAATTCAGAGAAAAGATGGATAAATTGTAATATTTGTATTCTAAATTTTGAACAAGGTGATTCTATGAATGGCTACACTACTGTCCATATTGAGAAACACAAGGAGTGACTTTGTAATTAAAACCAAAGCAGTTAGTACTGTCTCTAGGGATGCTCTGGAGCTGTGATAAAACTGATTCATATGAGTGACAAACCCACACATATGATAGGCAATTTTTTCTGACACCTCTATCAGCACCAGAGCAGCCACTGAATAAGGAAATGAAGCTGTCAGAGATGGACAGATTGCAGGAACGTGTGGTGTTCCAGTTTCACCCACCAAACCACATATGCAATGTTTTGAGGAAGAAATTTGAGTCACGTATATTATAAAAAGTGTACTGTTAATCTGGTTAACAAAAATGAAGACTGGTGTCACCCAGCCTAGAAGTGGGTGAAGAGAGACCATTTAGCTTATGTATAGTGTCTTAGTAAAGTTTTGTATTGCTAGGGTAGAGCCAGGATCATGACCAACTTCTAAGGATCTCTGTTGCTCCATGGAGCAGAAAGTGGGTATGAAAAAATTACTAGGTTACTAAAATATTAAACATGTATGGTTAAATTAGCTAATTAAGGTCTGGGTGGCAGGAGAAAGGAGACAGGTGTACCCATCTGAGAGAGACATGGTCCATCTATCACCGTGGGGAAAAAAACAGGCTGAGGAGGGGGAATCACAATCATATTAATTTTCTACACTTGCAAAACGCAAGGGAAAAGGGTGCATACTTTCATATAACTCAATAAGAACTGGTGAAAATGTCCCCCGACCCAAAACAGAGGGCAAATGAAATGGATACTCAGCATCATTCTAGACAAGAGAGGGAAAGCCACAGTGCAGAAGAGAGTTTGGGAATACTGTAAAAAGCTTGTCTTGCAAAATATAGGAAATCACTCTGGAAGTATCCAAAGTATCACAAAGCTACATTCAGACTATTCTTAGGTGAAAATTGCTTTACCAAGTTTTAAGCATCAGAATACAGGTAGACTTAGCTGTAATTATAGTGTACCCATGCTTTTGCTATTTTTAAAAATCGTTTTGATACAAAGCTATATGATTTCAATCAAGTTATAGGATCTGTTGAGTGGTACTTCAAATCAAGCCGTCTTTCTTTCCCAGGTTACAAATATTTTCTTCAAAGAGACAAGATAACACAGGACTTCTACATTTCCCTGGACTCAGGGCTGTAAGAAACATACACCTCATTGCAACATCTGAACAGCGTAGGTGCCAGACACTCTCAGCTGTTCACTAGGGGCGCAGAGATGGTTAGCAGGGAAGTAACACAACAGGTTATTTTTCAAAACCTGTTCTAGTAATCTGACTCAGATCATTGTAAGGGTTTTCAATTATTAATGGCCAGAATGCCTGGAAGAAAGTTCCATTTATTGCTTTTTCTCCCCTGTGCTGTGGTTGTTTTTTCATCTTTCCCAGAAATTGACAATAGAATCTCCACTCCAACCAGCAGCATTGAGAAGGGGATTTTATTATAAAATTGCTGTTCTTAAAAGATCTATATTAATTGCATAATTCTATAGACTGAAATGATGTTATATGCATAAAACTGATGATCAGAGATGTTCTGGAACTTTCCCAAAATTTTAATATTTCTTGGGGAAAATATTTGTCTTTTAAGTACATATATTATTAATCTGGTAGGCACAGTAGTTCTTTTCCTCTGAAGCAGTATGTGTAAAAGAGGACTTCCACAGGGAAAGGTCTGTTTGCAATTTAGAGTCAGTGCAGCACAATATTTGTGCACAGTGCTGGCGCTCAGAAAACTTGTATTGTATTCCCAAGGCTGGTGTCTCATCACTGGTTGATCTTTGAATACAAATCTTTACAAAGAAAATGATCACTATGCAGTAGTTACACATAAATATGTACGCACTCAGTTTTACTATCAATGTTTATGTTTTGGATCACGTTAATCCAATCAAATGCCATAACTCTGCATTATGTACTTAAGCAAGATTTGAGATTAAACCATAGGGATTTTTTTAGATTTTAGATTTTCTTATTAGAGACTGCAATACTTTCATCTGTTAAATGGCGAAGGTGCTGGTATATAAATTTTTAAAGTGCTCTGAGTTCTATGTAGAGATCACTACTAATGACTACTATAAATCCAGCTCTGGTAAGTATAGCATTAGCAAAGTATCTTCCTCTGTTCACAGTGACTTCACACTACGGTAACTATAGATGCATGTACTAAACATACCAGAGAGACAGTTTTTATTTCTTGTCCTCTATATAAACATATAAAGCCTTAGAATACAGTATTATCTTTACATCTATTGCAAACTCAATATTTAGTATACCACAAGGAATAAACGAGAAATGCAATGACTCACACTGGCTTAAAATTAATCGTTATCACGTACTGTATTAGTGTATAGGCTTTAAAATACATAGCCTTAATATTTTATGTTGTATTAGTGTTGAGCATTATTTTCAAGCAACAACCTCTCCCTACCCCTTTAAATAAAACTTGGAATGTGTTATAGTTGGTAAAGTTGGAATATTTCCTAAATTACTTAATTTTAGTTAGTTTCTGCATGACACTTTGGTATAAAATGCTATAAAATTATATAATTAATGATTAGGTTTATTTATTAATTGATTTATTAACTTGCTTAACAGCCAAGCCCTGAATTGAGAAACAGAACCATTTGAAAAACTCTTGTGTTTGATTCAGTGCAATGCCAAGTCTCTCCATTCACAGCTTTGTTCGTATTCTACTGTGTTGTGGTAATAATGATGTCTGAACCTGATCATTGTGTTTCCCTTGTAAGTTAAATGTAACTCTCTGTTTCAGCTATTCTATTGAGACCAAAAATCCCTCACCTGGGACATGTGATGGTGAGATGCCTGACAAAAGTACAAGTTACAGAGATACTTTTACTTTTACATTGAAACCCGAGTTCTTAGCTGATTCAGAGTCCTATTACTCTCACCACCGTGAGCATTGTATAACTAGGCACACGGGAGACTCACTGGTAACTTGGCACTGCAAATGGAAAAATGGCAGTATTTCAATGGCAAGCTGAAAATAAGCTGGAAGGCCAGACTTTTCTGAAAAATACCCCTTTAGAAACGTTCTTTGATGTGTTATCCCATTGAATCACTTTATATCACTAACAAGTTATGTAAATGCAATTACTCACTCATAAAAAACATTTCTCTAAAGAAGTGAATGTCTTTTATGTGAAGAAGGACATAAAAGTTGCTGGTCTTTGTCCAGAGCCAACACATTTTCAGTCATATGAATTTCAGGCCCTTTTAACTTACTTAGCATCTGTGTTTATACTGTGTAATAGTTATCGGAGTGAATAAGGTGTTGAGAACCTGCATTTGATGAATGCTGTTATTTAGGAAAATGTTTTAGATACTATTAAAATAGGCAACTATTTTAGTCCACCAGGTTGCACATCTATAAAATAACACGCTGCAGATGCACAAAGGCACTTAAATCCAAACATAAAATCTCAAAAGCAACTCCTTTAGCACTCATTGAGTCCTAGATGCTTCTCTGCCTGCCCCAAAAGTTTCTCATGCCAGAAGGTCTGGAAAGCTGAACTCTCTCTTCCACCTAACCAACAGAGGAATGAAAGTGGTAGTAACGTTTCCAAAGTGGCATGCTCAGATATGAGTTCAAACATACCTACTGATCCAAGAGGTTTTGAGCCTTGACGTAGTGCAGTTGGAAGTGCTTTTCCCTCTAAAAAGGCATTAGAAGAACAGTGATTTGTCTTTTATACAGTCATTTTACACAGAGATACCACTCTGAATGTGGGTGATTCCTCAATTCAAAGGCATCCAAACTTATCTCCAGAAAGCAATACTATTACAAGCATGGAGGATATTTGTCAAGAATGTCTCTCCTTAATTGGGTCACTGGAACATTGTGCGCTGGACTGGAAGTTTCCTGGGATCAGAAGGAGAGCTAAAATGAAAGACAGACATGCTGTAACTTGGTGGTAAGAACTCTCACTGGAGCTGGCTATGACAAAACACTAAACCAGAGTATGTGTCTGGAGTTTGTCAGATTTGGTTGAGATTGGATAGTTGGTTCAACATTAGTGGAGTCTACTGTCAAACATAAAGGTTGTATATCCCTTGTTTCTCTAGAAATCAATCTAAACTCAACAACATAAATTGCACATATAATCAATTTGGAGTGTATTTTTTTAAGATGGCTTTGTAGGTTCAATTAGGCATTGGCATTTGATGCTATCTCAAAAGCAAGACTGAGAAAAAAGTCTTTCCTTCACTGGAGTGCCAAATTTGAACAGTTTGTTTGCATTTTCCACCCCTTTGAGCTGAAAGGATCAAGATCTGCAAATACCTATTCATGTGTTCAGCTTTAAGAGTACAAACAGTATGGTGGGGTATCTCAGACCATGTTTACTGCTTTCTTCTTACGCTTCGATGTATTTGAGAGGAAAAGAACAAAAACACCAAATATGGATACAGTTTGATATACTGAATCACAACTCAGGGAGCAATTATTAAGTAATTATTAGAATATATGAAGACAAAAGTCATTGTACCATAGCTTATGCTGCACCCACTCCAACGATTTCAGATGTAAAGTAGACCAAAATCTGACTTAATGTTGCCCAGAAGCATTTTCATCCTTGTTAAAGAACTTCCTTATTATTCTCCCAGTAATAGATTAAAATAGCTCATCTTGACACACCCAGAAAGAACACGTTTCAGTTGCTGCATGTTATGTGCCTATGTATTTAAAAGAATCGTAGAATAGTTTGGTTTGGAAGGGACATTTAAATGTCATCTAGTCCAACCTCCCCTGCAATGAGCAGGGACATCTTCAACTAGACCAGGTTGCTCAGAGCCCCATCCAACCTGACCTTAAATGTTTCCAGGGATGAGGCATCTACCACCTCTCTGGGCAACCTGTGCCAGTGTTTCACCACCTTCATCGTAAAAAATTTCATCTTTATATCTAGTCTAAATCTTCCCTCTGTTAGTTTAAAGCCATTACCCCTTGTCCTATCACAACAGGCCCTGCTAAAAAGTTTGTCTCCACCTTTCTTATAAGCCCCCTTTAAGTACTGGAACACCGCAATATGGTCACCCTGGAGCCTTCTCTTCTCCAGGCTGAACAACCCCAGCTCTCTCAGCCTGTCCTCACAGGAGAGATGTTCCATCCCTCTGATCATTTCTGTGGCCCTCCTCCGGACCTGTTCCAAAAGGTCCATGTCTTTCCTGTGCTGAGGGCTCCAGAGCTGGATGCAGTAGTCCAGGCAGTGTCTCACCAGAGCAGAGCAGAGCAGAGAGGTAGAATCCTCTCCCTTGACCTGCTGGCCATGCTTCTTTTGATGCAGCCCAGGGTGTGGTTGGCTTTCTGGCCTGCAAGTGCAGATTGCTGGCTCATGTCCAGCTTTTCATCCACCAATATCCCCAGGTCCTTCTTGGCAGGGCTGCTTTCAATCCTTTCATCCCCCAGCCTGTATTGGTACTGGAGGTTGCCCCAACCCAGGTGCAGGACTCTGCCCTTGGCCTTGTTGAACCTCATGAGGTTCACACGCGCCAGAAAGGGGATTTTTCAGAGCTTGAAACTAACTAGCCTCATTTGCTTTCACTGCCATTTGCAGGAAAGACGACTGAGCCTGCTGGGACTAACCAAGTTGGGTCAGTGAAAGCTCCCTCAAACCCACGGTTCAGAAGGATGTAAAACAATAACTTAGGTGAATTGCATTATCCAGTGTGGCTTGCAGTGTCTGCTTGTCCATTTTCAATGTTCTTCGTTGACACAATATTTACTGTGTTTGGTTGTGAAGGAAGACCAATAACCTTGCGTTTTTCTTGAGTTTTAAAGTGGATCCTCATTCTTACTAGCATAGTCAACAGTCACACTATTGTAATTGCAACCAGCCCTTTTTATTACTCCCTGACATGAAACTCATGTCTATCCAGCTTTTTAACTTGCTATGCAGACATGTAAAATATGTCTCTGTGAGTCAATGGTGGTATCATAAATAGTCTATTATGGGATATTAATGAAAGGGACTGCCAAGGTACCCATCATACTAGCATAGCAGAGGGCCCATAAAAAGCCAATAAATCAAATATTCTTAACAGCCCATCTACAATAAGCAACGTATAAAAATGTAGTCTTTGTCAGATATATTGCTCTGGGTTCTCTTAGTCTTGGAGTTCGCTGACACATATAACAAAAGTAGCCAGTATAATGACCTTATCAAGTGTTACCAACCTCTGTTTATATACAAGTCCCTGCATGCACAGTACAAATTGTAGGCATCATAAAGGCACATCTGTTAGCTGAGTAATGCCACCTACCATATGCTCCATGGAAAGATATATAGAGGGAGAAGTTAGCAGTGTGGGTTTCTAAAACAGACTGGAGACACTGCAAGTCCCTGGAAACCTGAAGAAACATGCTGCAGAAACACCAACCTCCAGCTGCTCAATGACTGCTTACATGTATTTCCAAGCACGAACCATGGTTTCTAAACATAGTAGCCAATTTTAATGCCTTTTATAAAAAAAAGGATCTTCTGGAGCAATTATTTATCTTTGTACATGCAGGTCTAGACAGTGGATATTTACCATACATGTAACAAACACAGAGAATCTGTCTCTCATACTGCAAAAATTCTTATTCTATGAGAAGTAGGTTTCTGTAGACCACCAAAAGCTCTTCGAGAGTGTATAACTTCCAAAAAGTTGATATGTCTTTTAACATGGCACAATTTTACAGTGCAGCTGTGACAACTGGGTGAAATGTAGAAGATAATTGCATTGCATAAAACTGAAACCACATCGATAGCATGATGTAATCCTTTAGAGAACAGGAGGGATCTTCTTGATTCATTTAATTTCAAAATACATAACACTTTATTTAAAATAGAAATCCCTATCTATCCAGAATCCAATTATGTGAATTTTCCTACTAATTGTACACAGAGATTCCTTAGCTGTAACATGTTCCTCCTGTCTTAGACTTGGACTAATGTTCTGCTAGGTAAGAAAAAGACCCCTCTTGTTTTTTCTTAATCCTCAGATAAGCAGTATATCCTTTACAACAGAGTAATGTATTTTGAATGTATTTTGACTTTTATCACAATTGTTCACTGGCCTCAAAATGAAAACAAAAAGAGGAGCAGTACTGACTGATACATTAAGACATTGCCAGGCTGCACAATGTACATTTTCTAATTCATCAAAATGTGGACTAGAATAAACATCCACATTCAGGACATGGCAACAGACTTTCTCTTTCAGGGAAAAGTCAGTCTTTGGAAAGTAAGTCTACTAGTTTCTAGAACGAACATTAGCTAAAATACTGCTTTTGTGTTTCTTTATATTCAATCTTTAAGCTAGTTCCGTTACTATTAAAAACGACCCAACTTTCCCAAAATACAAGCCATGCTGCTTCTAAAGTTTAAAAAAGATTATCTGGAACATTTATACTTATTCCAGTTGCTCTACTTTCAAGATTTCAGGTTTTTAATTTCTGTTTTACATTTTTTTCTTGAATTTAAAATGTTTCCTAATTTAAAGGAGTGGAAACACTGATGAACTTGGACTTTTTGTGGTTTCTGCATTTTTTAGTTGTAATGAGGAAAAAACACCAATCCTTTTAAGCTATAATGATTCACCCTATCTCGTTTTTTGACTGAGACACCAAATCTATCAGTTAATAAACGAGTAATCTGTGGATATATTCTAACCGAAGTTCATTTTATAGAATGAGAATGTCTATATTTTTGTTGGGAAAGATTGTGCTCATATATGCGTGATGTGGCATGGAGCTCCAACTTGTGGCAAAGACTGGGGGCCAACATAGTATCATTGCCAAGGAAACAAGAGAATTAATCTTGCCAGATATTGTTAATGCAAAGCACAGCTTGATTTTCATGCAGTATTTATGATGTGCTCATATCTAATGCACATATCTTTAAGAAGAAAGGAAAGAATGAATAATCAACTTGCTCAACCTCCATAAAGACAAAAACTTTAGACCAAGTCACTGTCCAGTTTTGAGGATTAAGGGTAATTTATCTTTTTCTTATATTTACTGTACTTGTCTTTACTAAGATCCTGTTTCTGCTCTCATTTGCATGTTGGGCTGACAAAAAAGACTGTTAGTAAACTGATCAAAACAATATAGGTAATACCAAATTTAGGGTTTCAAAGTCAGTTATGCTTTTATGACTAGTTGGTATAATGTCAAAAACCAATTCTTACCAACATTAGCATCTGCATTAATTTCTTGTGGGCATTTCAAGAGTTCCGCCAATAACTAAAAGTCATGTGAAGAACCGTCTTGTTTTGTTTTCCTTAAATTTGATACCTCCTATCTTCAATTAGTACTCCTGCAGTTGGTAGAAAACAACAGCAAACAATCAAGATTTAGTCACCTTTTCTATGTTACATATGATAATGAAGACCTGTACTATTTCCTCCTTTAATTATCTATTTTCTGTGATGAAGACTCCTAGCTACATGGACTCTTTTGGCTCTTGATTTCTTAGAAATTCAAATGCTTTTTGAAAACATGAAGGACTGTTTGAGCTAGAACTGGTGGGGTTTCTCCCTTTTTGACCACTGCTGAGCACTGCATGGATGTTTTCATTGAATAATATATTATAATCCCAGGGTCTCAATCATAAATACTAAAGAGTCTCACTATATATATGAAGTTCAGATACTTTTTTTTTTTTTTTCCCCTGTGTATGTTGTTTCACGTTTACCTACATTGATTTTCACCCTTTTAACATTCATTTGCTGAATGTCATGGAATATGCTTCTGCAGATTTTCAGTGGAATTGTTCTCTCTTTGTTTCTTTAAATAATTTAGCACGGTCAGCAAATTTGTCTCTTCGCTATTCACCCTAACTTCAAGATACTTTAACACTTATGAATGTGTCAAATGACATGGTTCCAGCACAGATCTCTGAGAGAACCTTCTGTTGATTTTCCTCCACTGTGAAAACTGTTATTTACTCCCGTCCTCTGTTTTCTACCCTCCAATACTTTTGAGGCGTGATTTAGCTTCACAAAATCCATGCTGGTTCTTCCTCTGTCTCTTGTATGTATCCACTACCCTGGCAACATAGGACCTTTCACACTGAAAAAGCATTTCAGATTCCATCTCTGAGGGGGGTCTCTGACTTTGCAACATGCAAACCAAAACAGGAGAAAGCAACTCTCCTTGGTTGCCATGTTTTATTAGCCAAACCATGTCTTCCCTTTGGCCATCCTTGAGCAGCCCATGGAAGAATGGCTCTTTCAGGTTCAGTGCTATGAAGTGGATGCATAAGCCTAGTCAGAAGCTGAATGGATAGCTTTATGCTGCCACAGGGAGTCTTTCCTTAGAGGCTATCATCAGTTTTTTGCCTTGACAGTGCTTTTAAGGTAAGGAGGAGGACTATGCATAGTATAAAACAAATATGAAGACCAAGAAATTTGTGATATTAAGTACAGATATTCTTTTTCAGCTACATTCAACTGTGTTGTAATGTTTATATAGGCTCTACACTAGAATTACCTAGTTATTACCCATGCTTCTGTAATATTATATTTAGCATGTTCAACTTATGGTTCTCACTTCTCATTTCAGCCACGGAAAATAGTAAAGAATGAACAAAATGTGTTGAGACATCCCTGAATGTCAAGAAACCCCCAAATGTTACTACTTTGCTCTGCAAGCAGAATTTTTCATTCTCAGAAATATGTCAAGTGCAGGCCTTTGGTGCACAGCTTGAACATCAATGTGTATAAGGTCCCCAAGGGGTGTTAACTGTTTTAATTATTGTTCTTACTAGATGGGGTCTCCTGAAGACACTAACTTTGCCATGTGTCTTCTGTGACTAAATAAATTGTCTTTAAAGAAGGCAACTAAGGTCTTCTCTGCACATGCCTGGAAAACAAACAGGGATGAATGAGGCTAATCTAAGCATGCTTAGAGTCCATTTAAGATTATAGGATTACATCCTTCAGGCTGTATATCTTATCGCAGTTCTGCTATATATCTCCATAGCTTAGCTATTAATAAGAAAAAATAGTAAGTATTGTAAATTTTTTACTGTGGAGATTTATTTGCTACTTGGTATTTGGTGCTCTTGGTCTCCTAAATCTTAGAAGTGTGAGAACAGCACTATTATTTATGAAAGTGCTGGTGTTTAGTGTAACTTTGATTATTTAAATTCAAGATCTGATTTTTTTTTCTGCTCACCTGGAAAAAACCCAAAACAATGCAAAACATTACCACCACTCTTGATAAATCCAGAAAACTAGTAATGCAAGTTGTTTGAGACCTTTCACATCCCCCCATCCTTCCCCACACATTTCTCACTAGGGGAAAAAAATGCAAGCTATTCACTGATTCTTCTTTATTTTTCTTAGCAAGGGTTTTAGCAAATGTGAGAGCAAAGCACTATTTCTCTTGCCTCTCTGTTTCTAGAATAGGTTAGTAGCTACAAAAGTTTAATGTCCTCTGCTGGCTGTTCAGCCTTTTAGAATGACCAAGCAGGTCACTTATAACATATAACTTAGCTCGTAACTGTTGCTTATACAAAGCTCATAACATTATCCACAATCATTGTTTGAAGCATGTATGCAGAAGTATGCAGGCAGGCACCCAGCACATGTTTTTATTCCAAAAGGGAATGTGCAGCAATGTTACCTGCTATTGGACACGAAGGAAAAATAACTAACAAATCAAGTTTGCCATGACAGATGCTCATCTGGTTCCAGCTTTTTGCATTACTAAACTCATGCTCAAGAATCATGGTGGAATTATGAGAAAAGTAAGCTGCAGCCAGCCTGGCTTCTTAAATTTCAAATAAAAAGATGTATTAAGGAGGACAGAACTAGCAATCAAATAAAAATACTCTTTTCCCTGGAAGAAAAGGACTGGAAAGAGGAGTAACAGCACAATTTACTTATAGAATGATTTGAAGACCAATGGTGAAACAACTGAAACCTGAGCTCCGGTACGCTGAGAGCAAGGTTTTGTTTAAGCAGGGCCTGACAAATGGTAGGTAGTGAGTGTAATGGCAGGGTGATCTGTATAGAAATCTTGTTTGCTAACAATGGGACTGTTGTGACCTGAAACAAAAATTACCTGTGCAACATGCGCTTCATGTTACAAGAGAAGTTACAGTTAGCAAAGTAAAAATATTCAGAAATACTCCTTTTGCTCCCTCCTGCCCAGTGAGGCGCAGACGGGGCAAACGCAGAGGAGGAAGGAGCCATAGCAGTCCCCTTGGTGCTGAAGGCTGTCCTAGCACTTGTGACCAGTTTCCCCCAACTGATTTCCTAGCTCATTTCTATTACACTCATGATTCGAGCTTCTAGGCTACATCAAGGCCAAGGTGCCCCCAGCCCAAAGCCTGGCAGAAGACCTAGTTACAAGGGCTTGTAATCTTTGTGAGAGCAAGTCTGTGCCAGGCCTGCACCGCTATATGATCAGGTACGAGCTTCTCACACCCCCAGAACTGCTCTTTCATGAAGGCAGGGTTTATCAGAAGCAAAATTCCCACTTTTGCTTCCAGTGATGCATTTGTGAGACTCAAGCACTCGTTTCCTCCTCCTCCTCCTCCTCCTCCTCTTTTTTCCTCCTCCTCCTCCTGCGGGCAGGCCACAGCACCAGCCAGCCTCCCTCCAAGTTTCCCCTCCACCTCTCTTTCTCTCCTCACTGCCCAAACCCAGAGCTGCGTTGTGGCTTTCCAGGCACTCTGGGGGGAACCCAGTTTGGCATCCCCCCACCAGCAGCACCCTGGCCAAGCTGCCAAGACCCACAATGCCAGGGCCAGTTGTCCAAGTGACCCTGGCCACCAGCCTCCTGCAGCAGGCTGAGGGGATGGCGGCACCCCAAACAGGGAGGCCCCCACTGCAGCCCTGGCCTTGGCCAGGCTTCCAAGCAGGACCTGCCATGGCAGTGGGGAGCCAGGGAGGTTGGCTGCCCGACAGCCCAGCCCTGTGGTGACCAGGGGCGCATAGCAACTGTCAGGGTGCCATTTGCTGAGTTCATGGTGGGGTGAGAGGCCCGGACGGGGAGCTCAGGGGGGGGGAGCAGGGACAAAGCCCTCTTGTTTGGCTGGTGGGTGGGTTTCTGGGAACCACTGCTAGTATGTGGATTTGGGGGCTGCCAGGCAAGTGTATCCTCCTGCTGGCTGGTGCGGGGCTGGGGAAGGGGAGGCATGGGCAAAGGGGCATTTCTGGGGGTGCTGCTACACCCTGGCTTGCCCCGCTGTGGCCATCAGCCATCCTGCTCAAGGAAACAGCTCCTAGCTGGAAGTTCCCCTTGGGCATGGATGTGGCTATCTGCACAGCTCTGGAGCTCTGGGCCCGGTTTTCACATTCCTCCAAAAATCTTCCAGCAGCAGTTCAGGAGGTGGACAGGGCCAGGAGCCATCCCCTGTCAAGAGCTTTTAGGTCACTACCTTCTTCTGGAGGGCAAGAGAGCTCAGTAATATGGATGTGCACCATTCCACGTGCCAGAGACAGGGTACATTTGTTTTTATTAGTAAAGAGGCAGCTTTTCTCTTGGTGGGACTGGTGAAGGTGCCATGCTGGCCTCTGGCCTTTGCTGATATCTTCAGTAGTTCTCTGAGTGATGATGAGGAGAAATGCTTTCTCCTGTCTGTGGTTACCTCCCTGGGGTTTCTCACCTCCAGCTACTGCTCCAGGAAGGTGCTGGGCTCCTACATGTGCTATACTGCATTTTGCAGCTCTGTGTGGATGTCTCAGAAACTGTGGAGCATCTCATGGTCTGCTAGACACTACCTTTTAAGAAGCAGAAACCATCCCTTAAAGAAAAGGCTAAGAATTGCTTTAAAATCATCTCCCATCTGAATAGTCACATGAAAAATATTAATGAGCAGTATTTGCTCATTCAATAACAGCAGCAAAATCTAATTAAGTAGCTCTTTTGTTTTAGTTTGGCTCAACTGAAAAAAGCAAATAAGCTTTCTATCACACAAACCCAGCAGTTCACTGTCATAATCATTTCGGTCCAGAAAAGACAAAACAAATAACAGATATCAGAGATTCCTTTTCAGGAAATCAATTTATATTCTCAAGCATACCTTTTTTCAGTAAGCTCTTTTAATTTATATCTGTATTCATAAACTGTGCTCATTAATTATATGTGTTACATCATGATAGGTATACTGGCTGCACAGTCCACTTCCATCACTCACAGCTCTGTTCTTGTACCACCAGATATGCAATATTTTCCTACATTAACTCCATAAATATGTAAAATACAGTTGGGCTTATTAACATCTAAAGATGGTTGGGGTAAAACTGCCCTTATTGCTTGGACTGCAAATATTTAAGTAGAACATATAAATTCACAACAAGGCTAATTGCTCTTATTACTCCTTTTGTGGAACAATGTAATCTTTTCATATTACAGTAAGCTATTTTATACTTATTTTATTTTTATGTCCAGTGATCACACACAATAACGTCTGTTAAAGACACTAACAAACATCTAGTGTTTCTCAAAAGCCTTAATTGATTTTTATTTGCATATACATTGCTGCAAAAACAACACATAGATTTATACAGTCAACATTTCTTTTTATTCCAATGGGCTACTGGTACTCCAGTGTATTCTGTATTACTTCCGGATGGTGATAATCACACCTAGCTTGGACACAAGGGTACACAGAGACACTTTGTGCTGGCAAGGGGAGAACTCCTGGAGATGGATATGGACATCCATATGTCAGAAGATGATCACCTCATCATCATCCTCTGCATGCTGCGAAATATTGATTATGTTTCTCTACAGTAAAGTCACAAAAGGTATACCACAGACAGAGTGAACCCAAACAATCAAGGACATTTCTAGAATGCAGAAATCTATGGACAATTTAATAATGACTGGTCATTTCAAAGGGTCCTGAAAGAAAAAACTTTACAGTCTTATTCTGACAAAATTTGCACTAAGCTGATACGCTACTTCTAGTATACTTGGGCTAGGCCTATGTCTCATCTGGTTAATTCTAGTTCAGGTGTTTCTATGATGCAGAGTGATATGCTGTGTAGATGTATTGCTACCACTGACTGCTTTTCAATGCAAACATCAGAAGTTACATTTACATAACCTGTAATTATGTAGGTTAATAGTAGTATTACCTCTTTCATTTAGATGGGGAAACAGAGGGGAAGACTGATCCAAAGAAGCACACAACAGGTCAGAAGTTGTGTCTGGGTACTACTGTCCCTCTCTATCATTTTGTTTTCAGTCTCCAGTTGTCACAAAATGTAATAATAGCAACATGCTAAAATAAGAGTGCAATCAGGATATTCAGATTGAACGTAACAGAGCTGAATTTATGAGCACAAGTTGCAATCAGTTCATAAAAATCCTCTCCCTTTTGAAATTATACAAAAAGTCCCAACATGGATAACATTTTATTTCCCACAAACATTCTTATCCTTTAAATGTTTTCTAATTATTTTAACACCATGCATTGTGAAGCAGGTGAAAAACTAGAATATAACATGCAATCTACCTCTAATGATTCTGTGTGAGCTAACCTTTAATTAAAAGTGAATTGCACCTTTAATAAAGACCATGTTAAAAGGATAAGAAAAAAAAAGCTGTGTAAGAAAGAAGAGTACAGTGAGAGGTAAATCACTGAAGTCTGTGGGAATTTCCCTACTGTCTGTTTGCCTACCTTTTTTTTTTTGATCCGCAGCTTTGCCTAGCCACCACTTAGGAATTTTCAGCTCAGCTCTAACCACAAGTACATTTCATCTAATGTCTGTCAGTGGTAGCAGTACTTCAGATAAGAGTGCAAGAAACCCATCTGTAGGCACATGTTGGATAATCTGTTTCTCTAATAGTTAGAGATGGGTGTAGGCTCTGCAGCAACAGGTGTAATATCATTTCTGTAACTTTCATCATCATTAAATAAGATTACTCTGAATATCACTGATAGCTGAGGAACAACAAATCCTTTTTGCATGTTTTTGGTTTCAGAAGCTTAGGGTGACAACAGTTTCTACATTTCAAAGACAAATTTTGTGGAAAAAATAATATTTTATCAGCTTTGTTTCTCTGCTTAATTTTGTTGAATGTTCTTTGCTCTTGTTTTTTGATAAAGACCAAACATGTTATTCTTTTGTACAGTTTTATTTTTCTTATTTCTCTTTCCTAACCCACAAGAAGAACTTAATATCTCCGTGTTATTGATAAAACAATTTCTACTTTCAGTTACTTGTAAGTAAAAAAAGAAAAAGTATAAAAGTGTTTCAATGCAGATTTTGACTATATCAATGACTGGTTTTAGATTTTGGCTGTACTCCTTTTACCTGAAAAAAAGTCTTACATTAGATTCTAATAATATTGGTATATGTGAGAAGAAGATCCTCACTAAAGATGATAGTGCTGTTAAGGCAGCATATGGTGTGCAGTATGTTAGAAACATCTTGGTGATGGAGGTACGTAAATTGTGAAATATACACAAAACTGTAAAATACGGATGTCCTATATTCAGTAAATATTTTTTATCTTCAAGATTTGGAACCTGAGGGAGCCTTTTAAACGTAAACAGATAAATAAGGATGTTTAGACCTGTGGCTGCTACAAACACAGTTACCTCCGTACTTCCCTTCTGATGGGTCCTTGAGCCACAGATTACCTAGTGCACTAGAACAGAGCAACCTGTGCTAGATCCATACGAGTCCAAGACAACCTATTAACTGTGACTCTGCAGCACAGGAACATGGTATTTACTACTTGCAGTACTAAATAAGCTGGAAGCTGTTTAGCTGCTTTTTTGCCTTTTTTTTTTTTTTTTGGTGTGGTACAGACAAAGCAAACGGCCTCTGCCGCACAAACCGTGTGTCTCTTTACAACATTCCTAGAACAGGACCACTTGGCTACACAGAGTAGAAATGTGAGAACTACTCACAGTGCATTTGGGCCTGATACACCCCTGCCAGACAAGAGGAGTTTCCACGAACGAAGAGTCAGGTGTTTCTGTATGTTACCCAGGTTCTAGGAGACCTTATGAAGTCATGGACACATGAACACTCACAGTAAAATGTTTTCCTTGAAACTGGTGCAACAAAAGTTCTGACACCCAAATGGATCTCTATAGCTTTAGCTTGATAGGACTTGCAGTAAGCTATTGCTAATGAACTTTGCTGGATTGAAAGCGATTATAGGTCCAGACGCTATAGACTACAACACTACCCAATTTGTACCTAAGCTGTTTTAGGCATGTTTCTCTATTAGTCATTTTGACTGTTTTTTTTTTTTATTTTATGGTGCCAAAGTGATGTGCCTTTCATGACATACCATTAGAGTGTAACCAAAGGACTGCCAAAGAAAGGGATTATGGCTATTAAATTGAAGAAGCCATGAGAAGGAAGAAAAACTCTGGATTACTTTTAGGACTCTAGCTTAAAAGTCATTTCAAAACAGTAAACAAGCTGATTATGATAAATAAAAAGGGCTTGAGTTTATAGCTTGTAACAACATCTGCAATAATTTCTAATCCTGTGTCTGAAAAAGTGAACTGTAAGCCCATAAACCAAGGTGGAAGACACTTATTGCACATGCTTAAAATAAAGCTCTGTCTGCAACACTATGCAGTTTCGGTTTTGTTCAGCTCAACACTCCTTTCACAAAAGCAGTGTTAGACCATGTTCTCAATTAAAATGCGACATACTTTTAAGAATCAGATAAAAAGATTCTGTGTCCCTACTCATTACAAATGATTGGCATGCCTTGTTACTTTGCTAAAGTCTGTGAAACTTACTTTTTTTTTTTTTTTAATAGTATTGCAGCATTAAGACTAACTAGTGCATGGTTTTGAGATGCAGGAAAATACCCAGTGACATACCTCTCAGAGTCTTTCCTTGAAAAATAATTAAAACTGGCTTTGCTATAAACATTTTAAATTGAAAAAAAGTCTGGATGATGACGGATGAAGAACAACGACAAACAGAAATTCATTACATAGAAGGAGTTGTCCAGCGTCATCTCTGGGTATTAGTGTTTCATCCGGCCCCTACTAATATCTCCATTAGTAGTGCAAAAGAAAGAGAGAGTAATGAAGATGTTAATGATGTTTGCATGTGGTACTTCAAATATAGATCAAGATAGTTCAGACATATAGTGAAGTGAAGTGAAGTGAAGTGAAGTGAAGTGAAGTGAAGTGAAGTGAAGTGAAGTGAAAGACTAATGAAAGATCTAGAGAGGTGTTAGGTAAGGCATTAATAGGATCAGGAAGAAATAGTGAAATCCTTTCACATATTGCCTGAAGAATCAGCCAGCATGACAGTAAATGGAATTCCTTTGCAACCAAAACTCAGTTTTCAGTGGAAGGGTTAGTCTAAATAAAATAATCTGCAAAGAGAATTTGTCTTTTGCAGGGATTATTAGGTAGCAAAGATAGGAAAAAGGGAAATATCACATTAATTTTACAACTGCTCTTAATAACTTTTCTTCCCCTAAAGAAACAGATTTGTTCAGAGCTTAAGACGTTGATAAACATTGAATATTTGATATTCATAAATTTTGTCTGGTAGCTGCATTTTTGTATTAAGCAAAATTAGCTAAAGATTCTATGTAGTAATATTGTTATACTTCCAAAAGGAAACTGGGAATATTGTTATGATAACATAACTACAAGATAACAAGAGTGAGAGTACAAAGTCACTGTGGAACAAGTGTGATATAACCCTCGAATATATTGCTGCTACTGCTATAACTATATTTTCATATTCACAAGTAGTATTCACATATCAAAGCTAAGTACACTAGTGAAGACAGGGGCTTTAGATGATCTGTTGGTGTTGGTCTGTGAAACAAGATCTTTACTAATAAGTTGCTGCCTTATTTAAGCTAGTGCTTTCATTATTATTGCCACCAGTAAGGCTGAAATGCTGGGGCCAACAGCTGAAGCCACAGCAAAATTTCCAAGCAGAGAAAAAACCCTTCCTCATGGTATTCTTAGATAAGCCACCTGAACTTTCTGCCCTTTACTGTGTCAACTGAGTTGCAGTGCAAGCACAAGAAATGTAGTAGAAAAACATAGCATGCATAGATCAGTAGGTATGCTGGTACACAAAACCACAGCAAATAAACTCATGTTATTTCTATTTACACCAATGTAGTACATCCCTTGAAATGAACTGTCACAGTCATGCTTGATGAAAATGTCATGCATGAAACTAGTTCCAAAGAGCAAAAATGTAAACCTATGCATTGCAACAGAAGGAAATAATATTGATGAAATTGCTCTCATTGAGTTTATTCTAACATTTTCCATTTAATGGTGCAAATTAGTCAAGCAACTTATATTTAATTTAATTTTATGGTTGTTTTCTTTTTGAAATCAGTACTGAATAAGATAACTCTTGGCTAAGTTACTTATTCATAGATGTGTATTTGAATGCTCCCATTGAGCAAACAGCTTATGAATGTGAACAAAAATATTTGTGTACTGTATGTCAATATTTTAGCAGTCGCAGATTTTTTCTTTGGGTGAATAGTACATGAAATTCTCTGGAAGTCTGTTCAGTCCAGTAAAGGATCACATGTTTTTTTCTGTTTTCTTTAATAGTGTTTAAAATGTGTGATTACAAAACTTTGTCAACTTTGTATTGTTTACATGGCAATGGAGTTATGGTATAAAATTCTATACAATAATGTAAACACTTAATAGTTATGCTAGATCAATGATATGTGCTGTAAAGAATAGGAAAACTGAAAGAAATTGTGTAATGCTGCAGCAGTTATTTGGGAGTCTGGAGAGATGCAACTGGCAGAGTAAAATAAGTAGGTTCAGTATTATCTTGGTTCAAAATGAGAAGCTTGAATCTGAAATGTTATTATTTCCCCTTTTTTGACAAGCAGAAATTCCCTCATAAAAGTTTTAAAAGAAGTGATAATAAGCTACCAGAATGAGAGGCTGGAATTCCTGAAGGTGTCTAGCATGTGAGCACAGGGAAAGGGGCTGGGAATCCCAGGCTGATGTTTCTCTGTGAATCATTCTTATACAAACTCTCCTTTCCTCACGCCAATATTTGCTGTAAGGTAGACAGAGACAGAGTACTGTGGAGAAATATTAAATCGTTTTGTGTTGAGAGTGGTAATGTGCCACAGGGCTCGTGTATTTCTACTGACAGTCTCAGGTTTGCTCTGTGTACTCATTTTTCACTTTATTTATTGATCTCACGGCTGGACTAAGACAAATCAAGACACTTATACATGTCTATTTTGTCGATTCCGCATTGCCATGACCTCTGCTCCTTATTAATGTAGCAATAGAAGGGCTTCCATTCCCCATATTTTCTGAGGAGAGGGGGAGACACAAGGATACCCATGCCCACCTATGCCAGAAAGCTCATTCTGGCTCCCTTTGTTTCTCTTTTTTTTCAGCAGCTCCTTTGTGGATACTAAGAAGATACAGTGAGCTACTTTAAACCTTCTCCCTGCGCAGTACAATGAGACAAGTAGGCAGGGGCTGGTAATTTTGCCATGCAATGTCAGACCCAGACAGCAGGACAAAATTGCAGCTTAATTTCTTACACCTTTTCCCAGAACCTTTGGGTTTAGAGGAGCTGTAGAAACTTACTTGGAAGCGTATTCACTACACAACAGCAGGGAAGCTGTTGAACATCAGTGAAAAAAAGAAATATTTGATGCAGAAGGACCTACATCCAGAGCAGTACGATTTGGTCAACTTCTTGTCGTTCATAATATTTAAAGCAGTCTCAGTAGTAAACTATGCTTTCCTATTACTGAATCTCCTTAGAGAGCAGCATAATGAAAACAGCTCTCACTGTTGATCTCATATGCCTGCCCAAAGTTCAAGGGAACACTTAAACCAGCAGGAAGTTCTCTGTGCACTCTTCATTCAAATACACAGTAGGCAAAGCAGGGGGTGTTATTAACGGGCTGCCTTTCCCAGAGAAGGGAGAGATGGGCTCCCTCCCATTACCTCTTGCTTGTGTTCAGTAGCCCTCTTTCATGCTGCAGTGCAGTCTACGGGGTTTAGAGGAGGTCACTTGCTCACAGTGGTTCTGACATCTGTCCTTACTGCTGGCTGGCAAAGACAGGTAAAGACAGGCTCTGAAGGGGGGAGGTGATCTCAGGGATCCAGATGCAAAACAGCAAAGCAAACCTTTGGGAGGAGGTACCTTCTCTGTGTTTTGCCTTGGGATAAAAATTTCCTTTCTTCATACCAGTTACCTAACAAAGCATTAGGAGCTCACTGCATTTCAGAAGGCAACAACTAAAATCCCAGGCACTGGCTTGGAGGTGCTGACCATCATGCGCTGGTTATGGGACATGGGCTTATTCCCAGCACGGCATGTCAATGTGAGCATTATGCACTGGGAAATTCTACACCACTTTGATTATTCCAGATCTGAAGGACAGGAAAACCACACCTGTTTGTGCCAGTGTCTTTTCTCCAGAACAGGGCAGAGAGGTAGAATGCTGGCCTCAGGCAGCAGGGATGCTCTGTGTTTTTCATTTTTACAAAACCTTAAAAAAGTCCCAATATCTAAATAAAATTAAACAACCTCCTGAAGTTCTACTGCCATGCTGGCATTTTAAACAGTTTAATTTTTTAAAAAAATGTGCTGTGGTGTTGTATAAAAACATGTGGTATTTTACAAAAGCAAAACAAAGTACTGGTATGTAGCCAACTGTTCCAATAATATTATCTTCAGCAAAATATTTAGCATCTTCCTTTGGTTTTACACTTAGTCGCCACTTGAATAAAATCAATTATTGGCTCTTCTAATTGCTAATGAAAATAATGTACGTTTTGCTGTAAAGGATAGGAGGCAAATAATCCTTTCCGAAATTTTGAGAAAAAGGTCTTACGTTGGATTTACAAAAAACTTCCAGCTGTGAGAGGTTGAGACTATATAGCCCAAAGCCAGTGCCTGTCATTGTATGATATGTGAGCACAACAAAGACTCCAGCTGGCTGCTATCAGTGTTAATAGAGGCACTTTGGCTCATCTTCCTGGTAGAGCATTTGTCAGGATGTCACTTGTCTGTCCTTACCTTGAAGCCTGTTTGGTCCTTTTATTTTTCAATGTCTTCATTTTACTACACTGAATTAGACTGAACGTCTATCCAAATTGAACGCCCTAAAATCAACAGGATGCTTGTTAAGATCTATGAGTAGCTAAGTTGGGGATAGTGAAAGGGGCAGCATTTTTCTCCCTCCTACATGCTTTCTTCCAGTGCCTGGGGGATATTAGGATTCAGAAGCACAAGACATTATAAGATTTTTTTTTAGCTGGTGGCAATGAAATGGAAACTTGATGTTAATGGGTGTACAGCGTGTCTCTGCTGACTCACTAATGTTCTAAACTATTATGTCAGCTTTGAGATTTAGTTTGTGAACACTTCTGCTAAGAAGAGCACTCCATCTTAAAATGCTTTGAAAAATCTCTTTTTAATCATATGCATAGCTACAAAATGCATTGTTGTATTGTTTTGTTAGGTAAATAAATATTTGCTTTTCTTTTCCTGAGACATATTCATAAATGTAATCAGATTTACAGTTATGACCCAACAAATTAACATTAGCTATCAGGATCTTTATAATGTCATGAAGATCATTGAAAAGTATTTATTTCTCTGCTATGTGTTTATGTGTGATTGAACATTACCAGTTCAAAACCAATGATATTAGTGCAATCTTTGCTTAAAATTAAGATGCTTTGTCATCTTTAAACTTCCTTGATTTTGATAATGAGATGGCCTCACAACTGACTTAAAGCATTCCAAGAGTTGTTCTAATTGCAGATGATTAAAGCATTGCACACGTGATTGAGTATGTCCTCTTGCCCTACTCTACCTACCTTGTGAATACTGGAAGAGGATCTCTTCATTAAAGAAAAAAGCCAAATAATTTCATCACAGCGTTTATCCATATCTTTTCAGCGCTACCGTGGGTGGGGCCAAAGCTAGGGAACAGAATCTAGGCTGTCTGTATTTTAAGTACAATCAGCTTTAAATTCTGATGCTAATAGACCTTGCACTGCAGCTGCTGACCTAGGACATAAAACAAACAGACATTTGCAAAGGAAATTGGATGATCCTACTCCAGATATGGTGACGGAAGGCTGAAATAAAACACAAAGGGAATCTGATACAAATAGATGAATGAATGAATGAGTAGGAGTGACATGTAAGAACGGGATAACACAAGAGCTGTCTTCTTAATGAGAACAGCTCCCAAGACAGCCTATTCTTCTCTCAACTTTCTCAACTAGTTTCAGAAGAACTATCTTCTTGAAAATAGATAATTGCAGGGATCATTATTGCACGTTTATACTCTTCCTTTTTTTTAAGTAACTGCAGTAGTTCATGTGACATTGGCCAGAAGATCTTAACTTTAAAGCACTGAGTAGGGAATCACTGAATGAATCAGACATTTTTCCTAGGGTAAAAAAGCTGAGCTGTCCCTCATAAATTTCTAAATGCTGGAAAATTAGAGAATAGAACTCAGCTAATTATCTGTCATTGAGGAAATCCAATGGAGCAAGAAAGTGAGGTCTTGAAGGTACTGAAAGAAGAGGAGGATTGCTATGAGAACAATTATCAAAGAAACCAAGAAAGTCCAGTGTGGAAGTCATACAGTTTTAACTATTATCTAATTATACAGTTCTCTCTAGAAACCTACATCATCACAGGCAGAAAGGGGTTGTATGTTCAGATACCTCAGTGATATTTTTTGTGGAAACTTTTGGTGCTGTAACCTCAACATATTTGCCCCTCTGTGCTAAGCCTCCACTCACTGTAGTCACCACAGACTATAAAGAAAACCAAGAGAACCATCTCAGATACAGAACCCTAAGTTGTAGTCCTCCAAAGACAGGTGAGATGAATCCTACAGTCTGAATCTGGAAAGGATATTAAGGAAAAAATAGCAATGAGGAAGGTGTCAAAGCAAGTATGATTTCCAGGCAATGTACTTAAGACACCAGCTCATAGATTTTTCACCTTTCAGTTCTAGAACAATCAAAATACTTGACGTGCAGAGAAGAGCAGCTTAACAGCTGTTTTGATCAAAAGGCAGACTTTAAAATGGAAGGAGAGTAATAAAAACAAAGAGGTCGTGTAAATAGGAAATGATTTATTCGTTTCTTGAATGAAAAGATGGTGTTATCTATAACAATGCTGTACAGCTGCACAGCTGAAATAATCATTAGAGGAGTTGTGTTGGAGAACATTAGTATCATTAGTGTTTATAGATCTCCATTGATAAATTCTGTAAAAAAAACCACTTATGTCTTACATCACATCTGAACAATGGACAAGTGGTTGTTACCCTGAATCCCTCAGTTTAATTAAATGTTGATTGTGTAAATGTTAACATGCTTGTACTAGGTAACTTTAAGGATATGGAAAAACTTAATTTAGACATAATGATATAGATAAGATTACTTAAGAGAAATATATCATTATAGAAAAGCTAAACATAATTCACGGTGATATATGAAAACTGATAGCATGCTAATCGCAGCAGGAGAGGATTTTTGTCACGCTTCACTAGAGGGATGGGTACATTATCGTTGTCTTTTGCAAACAACAAAGGAAGTGTTTGGAATGACCTGTCGTTTTAGGTCAAATAAAAAGACAGCAAAGCAAAATGGTCTGATCTATGGCTTTTGCCACCAAGTACCTTTAAGAGAGCAAAGGGAAGACAGAAAATAATTTTAACACCTCTTCTCCTATTTCAGAAGACATGACATTTATAGCCCAGTTTTCTGAACTCTCAGTGTGTCCTGCAGGAATGTCCTCTGCTACAGCACTTTGATAACTGGAATTTATAGCTAATACAATCACAATCCTCATATTCCTTTTGAAAATCAGAGCTGATTGATCTACAGAGAAATGAAGTCCAGCATCAGGGTGTTCTCACACATAGTCTTCCAAAGTACTTCTTGAGAGCATGAAGCTTAGATTTGGATCAATATTCAAGTCTAATGGCACCATTCTGTAGAATATTACAACAAAAGCTGTGTGTAGAAAACAGGTGAGATGTGAGGCACTGAATAATGTAATACTGTGAATTGAGTCAATTTAAACTGCAATCACTCTGAATATGTATTACATGAGTTTTCAAGATGATATGCTTTGTCGGTTAAGTCTTTTCCACAGTCCAAATTGGAAAGCTTTTTTTGGCTAAAAATATTTGGCTAATTGCATTAGGATTAGTAGAAGCTAAGGGAGATTTCATATTGCCATTTGTTTATTTCTAGGCCAATGAAAGAGAACAATGATTTGTGTTGTTTGTTTAAGAAGGGTTTCCTGGCCACGATTGTCTCTGCTATGAACCAGGGGAATGCTTTCCTCTCTCCTCTAACCCAACACCCTCACATGCCTCCTTGGTTTTGTACTTAAATCCTAAATCTTTTCTTTGATTAGACTCAGAACCACGAAAATTCTTCAGAATACTTCAGGGCTCATGTAACATGTAACTTTTTAACAGCATAGAAATCTGAAGTGTTCAACCTGGCGGCTACATTGACAGCTTTTTCGTAGTTGGCTCAGGCTTTATATTCCATTGTTACTTTGCACAAGAGTCAGCTATGATATGATTTCTATTGATTTACTAGGACTCTAAATTAATCCTGCAAGAAAACTTTGATCAAATTAATACCAATAATTTTTTAAAACACAGTTCAGTTAACAGTAAAGCAATTTGTAATAAAGAGGGAAGAAAAGTATACATGTTTTGGGTTGTTCGTAAGGCTTTATTAAAAATCGTGTTTAAGATTCTGTGCAACTCCCTCACTTGAAAAGCAAATAACTTTTGTGAAACGTTGAGAGAGGTGAAAAGATAAACGATTGACTGTTGTGTAGCTTTGGTGAGTTCAACAAAAAAAACAGTGTATACGGACTAAATAAAAAACTTAACTGGAGATGCATATGGTTCTAGTATAAAGGGCGAGATTTCTTTTCACAACATGCCAGTTCGGCAAGCACTGAACCTAGAGGGTAGGTTTTGCTGACTCACTTTGGCTACTGTTGGCTTTATTTAGTTGGAGGGCAGATTTTTCAGACAGGGACAACCAAGGTCTGAAATAGTTATGAGCTTGGCAAACACCATGGAACAAGCAATGCTACAGAAGAAACTTAAGCTGCTGGGTGCTGGTAGTAGTGTTTCAAATATATCAGTTACACAGATACACATCTGTGATGGAGCTCCATCTGTCTGCACTTTTGTTTTGCCCTTATTTAAAATTATTAAAAGAATATTACATTTGGCATCTCAGGTAGTGCTACCTACAAGGAAGATACCTTAGCAGACTTAACACTCCTTATGCTTGCCAGAATATCCTTTCTCTGTCTGCTTTAACAGTTGAAATCTTGTCTTGGCATAGCAACCACATGAAACCACTGCATCTCTTAAATCACCCAAAGACCTCCAAGGCAGAAATAACTTCAGTGCAAATGTGGGAAGAGGTCTCTGCAGCTGTGTGGCTGCACCTGCTTTATGTGATGTGACCTGCAGAGGTTGCACTGAATTTGCTAGTGCTAAGGACCGCTCCTCCAGGTTCCTTCCACACTGGCACACATCTGTTCTGTAAGCCAATTCGTCTGGCCAATTCACACCCGACAGAATAAAATACAAACTCACTAAAATGCATGTAAGCCTGTGTGCTTTGATTATGTTTCCAAATATAAGCTGTGTTAACAGTCATCACAGCTTAACTGGCTTTTTATTAAGAGCAGTACAAGACCTATCAGTAGTATTTACAAAGTCTCCTGTGGCCAAGCCACATTAATGTCTAAAGACAGAGCATTATTTTCCCAGCTGCTGTAAATGGGAGTAATTTCTCAGCTTTTTAGTAGAGATGTATTGATTTACACTGATTGTGGGTCTGGCTCAACTTATCTACCTGTTACTGTTTTAATAATATTTCTGAATAAAAATGTTGGCTGGCAGCAGATGATGAAATCCACAGGATTTATATTGGACTCTTCTCTTTCAAAATTAATTGCAGAAACTAAATTTCTTGTGATTCACATCCTAATCCTCAGAGTTCTCTATCATACAAGGCTCCCAGTGCATAATATTTTGTGAAGCAAGTGCTTTTCACAGGGAAGAGTCTACCATTTCTCTATAATTTTCTCTTAAAAAATTAAATTCTCTTTTCATTTTTGCAGCACAAAGACAAAAATATCAAGGCTCTTAAACAGCCTTTGTTGCGCCAGTCTCTGCAGTGTCTAAGCTCTGTCTAAATTTGCCTGGATTTGAAAGAATGTCTGAGAACAAAGACCTTCATGTTGGCTTTGGTAAGGCTCTTGTACAAGCAGCTTGCTTTGGACACATGTCAAAATGCGAAACCCTATAGCAGCAACTTTAACACTGGATGTGGCTGCTCTTTTAGAAGCTGTTGGGAAGAATTCTGGGCTCTGAGGGTTTAATCCTGCAATGTTATGCGTGTCTCTCCATGTGGCTGATTGCCATCCTTTCACATAGCATCCAGTGAGAACAGAGGGTGCTGGTACTTCCAAGATATGTAAATACCTTGGAGGATTGGTCTCTAATCCTTAGTCAAGACAAATCACCAATGGATTTTAATGCACATTTGGCCTGAGCAAAGCCATGGGGTGGGGTAGGAACATATTAATCTAGCTGTGATTTAATAAAATAAATCAAGCCAGATTTTTCTGGTTTATTCTTCTTCGTACTTCTCAGGCATCACAGAGGAGATTTTAAAATCAAGAACCAATTTGCAGCTCTCCTAAGTTTCCCACTCTATGGTATTGTGCAAAGAGTCATGTCTGGAAAAAAAACACTGTGCCACTCACTTTGCTAAGAGCGCAAGACAGTTAATACTGGGGTTGTCAGTGCAGAGTGGGGTTGTCATTTTGGTGCAGAATGATGTCTGAGTGTCAAGAGTATACCACAACTATTTTGTGAGAATGAGATGAGGAGATGTGACATTTTTTAATCTTCTGAAGTGGGTAAAATGTTCATCTACCTGACTTGCAGAAAAGACTGGGATGCAGCTGAGTCATGGGCAGCATACTCTGGTAGTTACACTTGGTTTCAGGGTTGAAGAGTGGATCACATATGATTTTTATTTACTTTGAAGCATATGTAGAATAAAAGCTGAGGATGTTATTTTCTACTTGTTTTCTCTCTGCTTTGTGGGCTGGCACTGCATTGCAGACTGAAACATCTGGTGTTTGCTTCGTGGCATGTATGGGAGAAAAAAAGAAAGCAAAGACAGAGTATTAGTACAATCCAGGGGTGTTATTCAGAGGTCAGGAAGATGTTTCCAAGTCCTTTCTCTCCAGTCACAGCAGAAGTGTCTATTATCACCAGCCCAGGACAGATCTCAACAACCATGAGCAGCAGTATCCAGCCCCAACAGAAGCTCTTGAAGAGGTATGTAAATCACAGACTGCAATTTCACATAATCCTCCCTAATTCACATTGAATAGTAGATCCCTCAAAAAGCTTCAAGAATGAGGTTTTAGTGTCTCAGTGGATGCATAAGAATCAGTACGCCTCTATGATGATGACAGGAAATCTGTATGCAATGGATAATGCAGACTTCGGTTCACAATGTGACCCAGAAGCTGTAGATTGGTCTTTTTTCAGAGCAATAAGACACTTTGTAGTAGGCCCAACAGCCAAGGTTGCCAAGCATGCAGGATGACAGTGCTGGTGCAGGCTAAGGTCAAGCACACCAGAGCAGGACAGCCTGATGTGACATGTTTTAGATTGTATGGTCACATAGTTGACCTGTACCTTCTCTGGGCAATTCTGTGTTCCCTGCACAGTGTGTGACTGGCCTCACACACTGCACGTGCAACACAGGCTTGTTGTGGGCCACTTCTCTGACCAGGAAGGTACACCCCTCCAAGGAGCTTTGTTTTCCGGCCCTCCAAATTCTTAAGACAGACTGGCATCTTGCCTTATATGGAAATACAAGAGGGACAGTTTCCTAATTTCATTTTCCCTTCCAAATCTCGCTGGATTTCTTTATTTATGCCTCTGATTCTTCTCAAAACTCAAAAAAAAAAAGGTGTATGTATGCTGAGAGATTAAAACATGTCTTAATAAACATTATGAAAATTACCTTGGGTTGGGAATTTGGTCAATAATAATTATTACAGAAATAAAACCAAAAAAATTACTTAATACAGTGTCAAGTTAGTACCCTGGAGCAGTATAGGGGTACCTTGCACCTGAACAGTTATTTTGTTCTCACAGGTCTTCTGATCCAGCCATCTCACTGGTGCCCTTATGTACACAGTGGGCTAGCAGAACAACTAAAGGTTGCTTAGGAGAGATGAATGATTGCCACAAACCAACTTCACTCAAGAGATTACAACTTCCTGGGAATCACTTGTCCAGAAGAAATTGGCAGCTGGTAAATGACAATCTGTGATTTTTTTGCGATTATATTTTTATAAGAGCGTACAAAAGTGTTATCCATATTATCAACCCTTATTTTCACTTTAGTGAACAGAATACTTTTCAAATTACAAATGTGTGAGCCATAAGGTCTTGCTAAAGTACACATCTCTGCCATCAATTTTAAATGACAGAATAAGATTCTTAAATTTTACATTTTAACCAAAAAACAAAAACAAAAAAGGGAATGTTTAGCTAGACATTTCTTTTATTTTCTTTGAGCCTGGAACCAAATTGTGACTGAATCATACATCCACGAAAGCACAAATTTACAATGAAAAGATTGAAACCTCTTTGCATACAGTTGCTATAAAAGACCAGCTTGAGTGTAGATGTTGAACAAGGGTCATCAAGATTAAGATTCAAGAAATGTAACTTTAGACATGCAAAAGTTCACTATCTAGGACTTACACACACATGGATACCCATCAACATCTGAGTTGTCCTAGAGCAAACAGACATGTGGATTGGCTGGTGGATTTGGCACAGAACCTAAAACAGACCCACACCTAAAATAGACCCAGTATGTGGCAGCTGGAGAATAGCTAGGATACTTTGGTTGAGGACATCTCGAAGGGCATTAGATGCCCATGTATGAGCAAGTGAATTGAGCCCTTGCAAAGTTACCAATGTCTAAAATGTGGACTAAAGAACTGTAACAGGGGAGAGGACTGGAGCAATTACTTTTGTTAGTCACTATTGTTACTGATTTTCTTGTTGCTGGTTACCAGTGCACTGCAGCTACCCAAGATACACAAATTGTAGATAGGATTTATCTCCTGAGCTGCCTAAATAAACGTGATAATGCATCAAATAGATGTCTAACTCATGACCTCAGAGTCAATGCAGAAGTATTAATTAGGTTTCATTTTGGATTCTGTAGGGTATCCTGTCTAGCTTGCAGGTGTCCTAGGATTGCCAAGCATGAGGCTAGTAGGTTTCATACATTACTGACAACTGACCTACGCCTTTCTGAAGAAGCATCTGAAAATCTGGCAGGGTAGTCGGAGGTGATTAAAGTGACTTTTGCTGCTCTATTTAGTCACCTGTTTCTCAGCTATCAAACCTGGCTTCCAGCTGCTCCTTCAGAAAGACAGAAAGTCTTCAAAAAGACTTCCCTGTCATACCTGCCAGCCTTGTGAGTATGTCTTGAACACTAATGCTGCACCAGATGGCTATGTTTGAGCAACTGAAACAAACTACAGATATTTGCTGACTCTAATGGGAACTTAAACAACTAAATCATGTGTAAACACCTACACTAAGATGCCTAAATGGAGCTGAATGCAATCTGCAGCTGACTCCCACTCTGTAGCTTCAGTGAGTTGCCCACACGTGGATGTCTAGACCTATTTGAGAAGTCTTAAGGTATCTGAGACTCTGCACAGAATTAGAAGGTAGCACACAGGACCCATGGACAAGTCACCTCCTCCTGCAGAGGCAGCTGGGGGCCAGAAGGATGCTAAGGCACCAACTATTGCATTGGGCTGAATTCAGCCCTGAATGCACTCTCCATGGGTAAACAACAGATAAGTTACCAGTATAGTGAACAACTTTAGCTGGCATTTTGCACTTTGTAGCTGATCTGGCAACAGCATTGCAACAGTTAATAGGCCTGCATCATTTAAAAAGGCTAAAAAGGCAGAGTAAACAGAAGTCCTGGGATCCCCCAAAGAAGTCTGCTGGAGTACAAGTAAAGAGAGAGCCCTCAGGCAGAGATTTGTTTATGTCTGAAGTACACCAGATGTTGTGGTTGCGTCTTTTCATTATAGCTGTCCATTTGTCCCATTTAGTCAAATCAAGACCTTTCTTACATTGAGTGAAAAGTGTGTTTGTTAGGAAAGGAGTTAAAACTGCCATGCAGATTTTTTTTTCATATGTAGAGAATCAAAGTCAATACTAAAGAGCAGGTCATTCAGAATTGCATCAGTAAGTACTGAAGCCATTTTGTAGTCTGGGAAAAGATAGTGAAAGAAAGAATCAGGATCTTGATATTGCATAAAGAAAGGTGACTCTATGTTACCATACTTTGGTTCATGAGAGATAGTGGTGACAAGTCTATACATTTGTAGAAGTGAGAAATATGGGGTTACTTTTTATTTTTTTCTGTCTTGGATTTGACATTAACAACAGAAAACATAAAATAGCCAGGTTCCGAGCAATCAGCATGTTGACTTGGCAGGGATGTTCATCATGCAGAAACTGTCTGTCTTAAAAAGGTGGTAGGTACAGCGCTGATTGGGAGGCATGATAGTCCTGGACAGATAAATCTCACCTACACAGTTCTGTGCTTGTACAAAAAATGACTTTATATCAATGTTTGTTGAGTCTTGCTTTGTATGTGGGGCACCAGATCAGTCTATGTAGGCACAGGAGGCTGGGCATGTCAGGATTAGTGGCCACAGCAGATCAATGGTACAACACATGCAGTAGAAACATGACATCTGTGACATCTCCTGCAGTGCTCCTATTGCATATGTGCAATTTATCAACACCTGTTTAAGCACTATTTTTTTCCCCAGTGGTCCAGGGATCCTGGAGAAGCAGCTGGAAGCTGCAAAACTACAGTAAAAGATGAGTCTACATATTTTTCTTCTCCTTCATTGTATCGGAGTGGTTCATGAATGGGACAAGAATGATTCTTGGGACACGAACTCAACAACCTTACCTATTTATGAACAAAGAATATTTTATCTGTTTACCTACTATATGTATCTTAGGATATCTGCAGAGTATAAAAAAGCGAGTGAAAGCTAAATATATTCCCTGTAGTGCATCATGAACTCTTCCTCAAATTAGGCTTGCTAGATATATAAATATATATGCATAACAAGTCATAGACAGATACAGATACTGTCTTTAAAAAATGTGCAGCCTTTTGTATCCAAATAATAATGTCATTGAATATAACAGTTATATAATTTAGCCCAATATCGAAGCTGATATGAATTGGCAGGAACAGAAAGTCTATTTCGCTTAACTAAAAATAATTAAAACAGTTCAGCTTCCTTGTGGTAGAATTCAACACAAACCCTAGCATAGCCGGCTGTAATATCCCTGTCATTTTTTATTTGGCATTGATAAAAATTCTGGCTTTGTATTAATTTTTAATGGTTTCTACTCTTCCACATCCATGTAAAAATCTGTATTTTCCTATCCTTTTTAAACCCTACACAATAATATTTGAGTGCCCTGCATGTTGTTTGCCTTTGGTATTGTCCCAAAATCTATCCCTCTCAGTAGTGTTTTGCATCTATAGCAGTTACACCTGCCTGCAGTGTTCCAGATCCATCAGATTGATAGGAGCCTGAGGCAAAGCAAAAACGCCCTTGGATACATTGACTAGGCAGCAGCAGCAAATCTCAAACAGTCTGTCTTTTCCTCTCCCTAACTGTTTCTAGTTCTTCCTTGTAACATAACAGCTGTGTACAGCATGGCAAATTTGAATAGGACATGACATATATAGAAGAAAACAGTTCTAATAAAAGCGCAGAGCTCCTGCAGCTTGAAATTAAATCCAAGGTTCCAGCATGTATAATTTAGGTAATTAACTTGAATCTCTGTATAAAGCCTTGCGTGAAACGATCCTGCTAAAAGAAGGGTGATGTTCCATCTAAATATTGCCTAGTCCACTGTCGTGGTTTAGGCCAAATCCCACTGGGGACGTGGGGGACCCCAGATGGGACCGACAGATGCTCCCCTCTACCCCTCTTCAAAGAGAGAGGCAGAAGAGGGAAAAGGAGACTTATGAGTTTAGAAGGAACTAAACTACTTTAATGAAATATTAATAATAAAATAATAAAAAAAATGAAATATATACAAAAACTTATCAAACTCCCAGGATGACAATCACAACACCGGCTGGCACTGGGGCAGTCCCAGTGACGGACGGGAACTGGATTCCAGATCTGCATGCAGGATCAGGACCAAAGGCAGATGAACAGAGTCCTCCTCAGATGTTGGCCAGTGAGGGAAGAGAGAGAGCCAGAGCCAGCACTACCCCCTGACCCTTTTGATCCCTCAGCTTTTATACTGAGCGTGATGCGGATGGGATGGAATACCCTGTTGGTCAGTTGTGGGTCACCTGGCCTGTCCGCTCCTCCCTGCAGGTGGGACCCCACTGCGCTTTTCTGCTTCCAACCCTCCAACGGGGCAAGTAACAAAGTTGGTTGGCCTTGGGTGGTACAGCAATAAGTATAAGCAAGAGCCTTTCCACATACCATGCCTGGGCATCAACTATAAACATTGGTCTTATCACTCTGAGAGAGCGAACATTGTCTGCACAATATGCTGTTAATTTCAGCAGTTAGAAGAGGCCCAGCTAGGAAGCAAAGTTACTGAACAAAATTGGTCCTGTTTCACCTCAAACCAGGACACCCACACTAACTGTCTAGATTCCTTCTATTCTCCAAGCATGACGGGATGTGGCAACGAAAGCCAAAACCTGTCTGACTTGAATCTGCTGAGGGAACTTAAGGGCAAAAAGTCAGAAAAAGGAAGCGTTGGGAAAATGTGGGACTGTTGCTGAATGGGGCAGGGAATGTCATGACAAAGAACATGGAAAAGGCTGAGGCAGCCAATGCTTTCTTCATCTCAGTCTTTACTGTTAATACTGACTTTCAGGAATCCCGGGCCCCTGAGACCAGAGCCAAACTCTGGAGCAAGGAAGGTTTATCCTCAGTGGAGAAGCATCAGGTTAGGGAACACAGAAATTAATTAGACATACACAGGTGACTTCATGGGAGGCACCCACAAGTGCTAAGGGAGCTGACTGATGTAATTGTGAGGCCAGTCTCTATTGTTTTGGAAAAGCCATGGTGATCAGGAGGGCTTCTTGAGGACTGGAAGAAAGCAGCCACTCCTATTCATTGCTCTAGAAGGGCAAGAAGGAGAATATGGGGAATTACAGGCTGGCCAGCCTCACCTTGATCCCTGGGAAAGTGATGAAGCACCAAATCCTGGAAACCATTTTAAAGCACATGAAGTACAGGAAGATGATTTGGACTTGTCATCATGTATTTATAACAGGGAACTCATGCTTGACCAACCTGGTTGCTTTCTATGTTGAGATGATTGGCTTGGTGGACGAGGGGTGAGCAGTAGGTATTATCTATCTTGACTTTAGTAAGGCTTTCAAGACCACCTCTCATAACATCCTCATAGACAAACTGATGAAGTACAGGCTAGATAAGTGGACAGTGATGTTGACCACAAACTAGCTGCACTGCTGGGTGCAAAGGGTTGTGATCAGCAGCACAAATTCCAGCTGGAGTCCAGTCATTAGTGGAATACCCTGGGTCAATACTGGGTCCAGTACTGTTTAATATCATCATTAACGACCTAGGTGATAGAACAGAGTGGACCCTCAGGAATTTTACAGACAATACGAGACTGGGAGGAGTAGCTGATATGCCAGGTGGTTGTGCTGTCATTCAGAGGGACTTTGACAGGCAAAGGGGCTGACAGAAATCCCATCTAGTTCAAGAAAGGGAAGAACTGTCCTGCGTCTGGGAAGGAATAACCCCATGAACCAGTACATGAGGGGGGACTGACCAGCTGGAACACAGCTTTACAGTAAGAGATCTGTGGTTCTGGTGTTAAATAAGTTAGACGCAAGCCAGCAATGGGCCCTCATGGCAGAGGGCCAACAGTATCTTGGATGACATTAGAAAGGGCATAACAACAGTTCAAGGCAGATGATCCTTCCCCTTTACTCAGCCCTGGTAAGATCACATCTGGAGTGATGGATCCAGGTCTGGGTTCCCCAGTACAAGAGAGACATGGAGATACGTGAGCAAGGTTAGCAAATGGTTACAAAGACGATTAAGGGACTGGAGTGCTTGACACCTGAGGAGAGGCCGAAAGGGCATTGTTTAACCTAGAAAAGAAAAAGCCCAGGGGCAAGTCTTACCAATGTGTATAAGTATCTGAAGGAGGGTTTTAAAGAAGGTGGAGCCAGACTCTTCTCAGCGGTATCCAGTGATAGGATAGGAGGCAATGGGTACAAATCAAAATACAAGATTTTATGCTTAAACTTGAGAAAAAGCTTTTGTGCGATAAGGATGATCAAACACTGGAACAAATTGCCCAGAGAACTGCGGAGTCTCCATCCTTGGAGGTATTCGAAACCTGACTGGACGTGATCCTTGGAAACTTGCTGTAGCTGGCCCTGCTTTGAGTGTGAGCAGGCATCTCCAAAAAGTATACACACCAGCCTACAACGTAGGATGAATCGCCCTTTAGAGGTGCCTGTCTTTCTCCATAGACAATAGCCAACGGCTTAAATAAGAGGTGGGATTTATTTTCAGATTCAGACATTGGAATTCAGTAGTCTACACTGTAAGTATTAATGTGTGAGCTAAGTATCTGGGCTTAACGATAGTTGAAGGCCTCCTCTTCTCACTAATCTGTCCCTTAGAGAGCAAGAAATGGTAGTGAAAGATGAAACCCGAGGAGAGATTGAGCTCTGTGTTCAGACAACTAACTTTATAGGACTACAATATCGTTTTAGTTCCCAGTATACTGAGTGAAGACCTAGGGGTCAATTTGTTTGACTAAACAGAAACCACTTGATTCCCTAAGGTATCTCTCCTAATATACAGTGGCCACTTGAGAAAGGCAAGGGTTTCTCATAGGCCAGCCCCATGAGGATGAAGGTGTCTTAGGTAACCTGGGGCACCTCAGACAGCAGAAGATGTTTGTCCAGTTACTTGAATCAAGCCTTAGATCTCCACTGAATACTATAGAGCTTAGACACCTACATCACACGAAAGGAGGGATTCACTTACCTAAACACAACCAACTAGTGCCATTTACAATACCATGAGATCTGTCAGTGGCCTGGCTGTTCCTCCAAAAGGGCGTAGGTTTCCCACAGGTCTTGTGTCTCATGTACCATGACCATGCAGTTGTCCTGATTAGCCTAAGTTATCTCAAATAGCAGTAGCTACTGAAGTCTGCAGCTGAACCCAACTTTTAAAGTCCTGTAGATGGTTACAGTCTTTAGATACGTAAACTTAGGACAGATAAATCCATATTTAAATGCATATATTCACTGCTTATTTAATAGATAAGTAACTAGAGGTTTCTAAGGACCTGAAGTGCTCTCTGCCTAAATGTAGATTTCTAAGGCACCTAGTTCGCTCCAGTGACTATACTGTGACTGTATGCATCAGTTTTAGGTAGGGGTTTAAATCTAATAACTACCGTAAAGTTCACTGGATTCTTTTCCTAGTTATGCACGCATAGGCATGCAGGAGCAATTGATATGCTCTAGGGTATGCCATCTGGCATCCAGGTCTCATTCCAGAACAGCACTTCTGTATTTCTGTAGCTGATGTTGTGGCTGCCAGCCTCATCTGAACGACCCAGGTATCCTAGTTCATTTCAAATGGCACTAAATGGCATTTAGGCAACAGAATTGACTTCCTACCGTTCTTTTGGTGCTTAATCACAGTGAGATTAAAAAACTACCAGTTTAATCAGAGGCTCATGAACCAAATAAAGGGCAGTTTAATATATATAATTGAGTGTAACAAAATATTACCTATAGACATACAACGATCGAAGCCATAAGGTCATTGCTGGAACTGTATAATTTGATGCTGATGTCCTCTTCTCACTAGATTTTTAGCATGTACATATGAGAATGCCATAGATGCATACATACCTCTAAGTATACATAATGTTGGCATGAATTCCCCCTTCTTTTTAATCAATCCAAAAATAACAGTAAAATCTCATTTCAACATGAAGACTGAGAAAGCAGACAGGCAAATGACTCCCACTGTTGTAATGAGATATAATTGTGTGCACACTTAAAGCATTTCCCAGTACGGCATACTGAAAATGTTCCTCCAGGGGGTCTATCTCTGAACTGAATTATTCTGAGAAATTAAAAGCCAAAGGTAAAACAGCTCTCAATCCTGCCTGGCTATTTCAAGATTCTCTAAGTGTTACAACATTTTATGTAACTTGCTGCAAATGAGACAATATCTTGATGTAGCAAAGGTAGAAAGGTGGAAAAGGTGGAAAAGGGTAGAGTTGTAGCCCTAAATCGTAATTTTTGCCCTTCTGTTGGACTTGCTAGAACATTGCTGTTGGGACAGGGTAGTAGGTTAAAATGTTAGATCCCTTAAAGCAGTGCCATTATGAAATGAAATCATACTAACACTTAGTTATTTCAAAGTCTGCAACTTTTAATGAGCTTATCAGTGACTGTTTGTGACCTATAAGTAGTGCCATAGAAAGTGATATTTTTAAGGACAGAGCTGGGAAAAGAAGCAAAGGACATTTGTGGAGGTATTCTGGTAAAACACTGTAGAGCAGAGTTCCCTTACATGACAATACATATGTCTCTCTTTAAACAGTCTTCTAATTTCATAAATTCCCCCATAGTTGTAGACTTCACCCAAAATGTTAGAACAGTAATGTAATGCAGATGGTTTGGACTGGTTGCAAAGCACCTGAAGCATAAATAAAACCCCCAAAACAACCAAACAAATGATCAGTTAATAAGCAAACAAAAAAAAACCCCAACCCAGTTCCGATCTCTCCAGCAGGCAGCTGAAGAGAAGTTCTAAATAAAATCATATATACTGTTTAATCTATGTATCGCATCCCAATGTTCTTTGCTGAGCCTGTGTCTCTTAGGGCAACATAGCCTGCATGAGGAACTGCTGCTGTGCAACTGGAATAATCCCATGCAATTCAATATGGAAGAGACAAAAATATATATAACCCTCTGGGAAAGCTCTTTAGTTTCTGGATTAGGGACAAAAGGCAAACCTCGGTGACCAGAAAAGTTTGAAATCTCAGTCAACCTCTTTTCTGCTCACTGTCTGTGACAACATTTTCCTCCTCTCTTGGGAAGATCCCTATTTCAGTACTGTAAACTGCAGCAGTTCCCAGCTGCTGGCTCTTGCCCAGTGGACCACCAATCAGGAAACAACCTGTTCACTTTCTTAGAGTTTGGGGAGATCTCTGAGGAGTGAGACAGAGACATTTTTCCTGCTAGTTTGATTAGCCATCTCCAGGGAAGAAAGCCAGCCTCATTAGCAAAGGTAATTCCAAGAAGAAAACCTACATTTTCCAGTGATTAGTGGGTCCCAGAATCCTTGTGGAACTTCTGCAGGCTAGAAATTACAGTGCCTGGCTCCCCCGAATACATCTGAAACTGTTTAATGGAGACTTAAGGCAGGATATTTTAGAACTCCATCAGTTTTAAGAGAAACTGATCCAATTAGTTCTCAACTGTTCTTCCGCTAGTGAAAATACAGGGAATAATCTTAGTTCCACTTCATTTATAATTCAAATGATTATTTGACGGTTTAAATAAAGCTTTATTTTATTTTTGAAAGAGCTTTATTGTCAAGTTAATTGACACTTTAGAATCTGCTGCAAATCCTGGGGAAAATGCTGTAAAATAAATGGCTTATTAAAATTTAAATAAACCCTAGTTCATAGGAAATTCAACCACACCAAATATGTCAGGGGAAAAATTCAAATCTGAGTGGTGTCAGGCAAGAAATAGGGATGAATCTCTTCATCCCAGCCACTAGGGTTGGCAGGTCTAGAAAGGCTGTTTACAGAAATCTAGGAACCTACATAACTCTGTTGCTGAAATACAGCTATCTGCAGCTGTTCAGGCACCTGGAAAATTTGTGAGGTTTATGGCCAGACCTTAACATCAAACACAGGAACACAGACATGAGTGTAGACCACAGCTTAGGTCAATAGACAGCAAGTGATGGCAAACTTTGTAGTTTGCCTCTGTTCTAGTTTGAACAGCTCATCCCAAAGTCTTTTCTGCACAGTCCTTGCCTCTTGTTGTTTCTATTACAGGCATATAACAGTGTATAAAGGCCTAGGAATGAGAGAGGGGATATTCCAGTTGATGCAGGAGCAACAAGCTTTGTTGTCTGCAGCTTTTTCTGCCTCTTCTCATCCTTTAGCCTGGAACAAGATTAGGAATGCATGGACTAGGGAGAGGGGGCAGAAATGGAAGTAGGGGAGTCTGTAGCACCTAGGCCGAAGATTCCAAGGAGGTTTCAAGAAAGAAGAAGTTTGAGGGAGTGGCAGGGAAATGATCCTAGGGAAGGAAAAGAAAGTAGACTAGAAGAAAAGAAAGAGAAAAGGGTGCCTCTGCAGCAAATGTAAGTCCTAAACTATATCCTGGGAAGCCTATGACTTTACCATTAGCCTGACTCCCCACTCAGTATCTACTTGAGGCTCTCACAACAACTATTACATACTAACATCATTTAACAGAAAGCCGTGGTCCCTATTTTGTTCACACAGAAGGTGAAACACACCGAGATGCTCACACTGACTCTGCTGATCATGCTTACGGTATAGTTTTACCTCACACATTCGTGGAGAGGAAGCTGCAAAATACAAGAACAACAGTCTTACAGCTGTAAGGCACATGGATTTCCTGTTTACATGCCCCACAATTGAGAAGGGTGATTTGTGCCAGGCCAGGGAAGCTCTGCCTCACCAGGTCGTGTGAGACTTCTTCAATAATTCCCAGGGAGTCCCTCCTTTGACAAATTTAACCTCATGTCTGAGCTTATTCTGTTCCAGTATTGAAAAATACCATTGTCTTCCCCCCCGCCTTGGTTATTGAGTTAATTAGTCACCATTAGTCAATTATCTGTCTTACATAAATACTAGGAGGGACCTCATCTAGTTCAAAGCTTCTCTCCCTTAAGGCACCTATATAAAGAAAGGCACACTCCTGTACACCTTGGATATTAAAAGGAAGTTTGCTAATGATTGTGTAATTCTTGTGCATAACTCTCCAAGAAGTAGCTGGGAACTCAGTCCAGAGACTGCAGCATGTGGGTTTTAGTTCCTTTAGTTTATCTTCACAGGTGATATTTTCATTTTAGCTTCTTTTTACCTGCCTGTCTTTTCAGTCCCTAAATGTAGTGTGAAGTGTAGGCGCAAGGGAACTGTTATTGCTGATTAAGTGACTGGTAAGTCTGAGGAGTAGGAAAGATGCAGAGAAAAATTATCTGCAGCCTTGATTTCCCCATAATTCTTGCTTAGACAGTGGCCAGAAAGGTCTGTTTTCCTAGATGCTGAGAGCTATATTCTGTGTTGCACTAGATTAAAGCATGGCCCTGCTATCCTATGGAAGACGTAAAGACTTTTGGCTAAGTCACTAGAAGGCAGTTCAGTTGCTCTTTTCTTAAAAAGCTCAAGATACACAAATATTAGGATCATGTGGCTAAAGGATTCCTGGGTATTACCACGCTGCAATTAATAACTTTTGATTTATATGTGTTAGCATGATCTGAGAATGAAAACATCTGTTTTCAGAATTGGAGACTGTTTTGTTTTATTAAGTTGTAGTACGAACTCAGTATAACTTCAATATTTGAAAGCTCAAGATGTAACGTCCAAAAGATAATAAAGGCAAGGTATTGTTAATTTCTTGTAATTAATTACATCATCTTATTTCTGAAAACCTTGACATAAACAGGATATACTCCTTGCCTTCCCCTTTCGAACTGAAAAAGCCTTTTTCTGACCTATCTGAAAAGATTTTTCTGTCAGGAAAAAAATAAAAAACTGCCTCAAATTTATATACTTCAGCATATATACCTCGTGCTCAGCACATGAAGAATGAGAAGCAGACTTCAGGAACAACCTGGTGACATGTACATTTGAAGACATATAGAACTTGTTTTGTGGAGGCTAGAAAAAGGAATAATCATGTTACCTCTAAGTATACATCACTACATTCAGGGATTTTCAAAAGCGCCTGGTGGTCTGGAGAAAGATCAATTATTAAGTAGCAGATCAGACATGCTTTTGAAAGACTTTCAAAAGACTTTTTTTTCAAAGACTTTTGAAAGATTTTCAATAAAACATTGGGTAACCATCCTTTTATAAACAAGTCTTATTAGGGAAATTGAAGTTAGATGGCCAAGAACAATTTATTTCCTTTAAACAGTAGAGTAGATTAATTACACCTTTTCAAAGCAGTAGTTTAATCCAATGATGTTATGATTTAGGTAAAACCTATACATGGCTCACCAATGGCTACTGAATGCAGACTGCAACTCCCAGACAATTCATTGGACCAAAACTTATTCCTTGTCCACTCCTCAGTTGTTCTGAGAAAGAAGACATATGCAGTACATCGCATACACTCACATAGTCGGACATAAAGTCACCTCTTCACAGAATGACAGCATGGTTGAGGTTAGAAGGTCATCTGGAGGTGATCTGGTCCAACCTCCCCTGCTCAAGCCAGGGTTTTACTACTTTCTTTCTCATGGGGACTTCACTGCTACTTACTTTCCACACAAGTACTCTGGAGTTCACAGATGGTAAACTAAAAGGCTACCAGGCAGGTGCTGTCAGGATGTGACACTAACATTCAACTGTATGGGTGCATTTTCTCCAGTCATGAGGCAGGCAAGGGAAACATAACGCAGCTTCTGGTACCCCTAGAAGAACATATGGGTGCTACCTCATTCAGCTTGTAAGGGTGTGCACTTGGGCTTAGTCCATTGAATTTAAGGGCTGAAGTAAGAATGCGGTGCTTTGTGTTTATTTACTGCTTATCTTTAAGACAGCGTTGAGCTGCGTACCAGTGTGAGGAATATGCCCTTAAAATAGTCAGAAACTTTGACAATTAAGGCATCAGTTTATCCAAGTAGAATACATGATTTTCTTGCTTTCCCTTACAATAAGATAAAAGTCCCCCTCCTCTACCTCAATCCAGACAAGACTCTGTTTCACTTACTCCCCAGTCCTTCACATCCATTGTTTGAGAAACCAAGCTGCTTCCTTGTCGTCCATCTGTTTAACACATCTGAGTCACTGTGTCTGGCTAAATTCCTTGAGGCACTCTTGTGGTGCTCCACAGAGAGAAGAAATAAGTTTTTATGTTAGACTATACCCCACAAATAAGTGAAATTGAGGGGAAAAAAAAGTAAAAGGATCTTTATGAGACATGAAATCATTGGAATTTTAATCTTCAAATAAAAGGACTCTTTTTTGGTGTTTTCTTTTACTCTCAGGGCAAGCACTAGTAATAATGAAAAATTTTGTAACCCTTCCGTCTCTTTAAATAGGATGGTCATTTTCAGAGCTCTGGAACTGAGATAACCATTTTTCGACAACTTATGGAATTATTCTCTGCTATGTATTCCCAGTTCTTTTCCTTTTAAGTCATTCAGATAATGGCATTTCTACTACTTCTCTCACGAAATACTTCTTGGAGTATTTCAGACCTTCATGTTATTCATATATCATTCTGCTCTGTTTATTTTTCAGTATTTATGTCTGATTGTACCAACATGAATTATTTCTTTGAATTATTTCTTTAGCTTTTTACTTTTTTCATTTGCACCAATAATATACCAGGAGTAAATATGCCAAAACCCAAACCCACAATTGACCTCAGCTGTCTGCATACTTAAAGTATATGTGATTACAATTGCATAAATTCTATCAGGAAACAAGCACGATGGGGTTAACAGCAAGCTGCTAGTTCCCCAGCTGTGGCCCAGTGACTGACTCACAACAGTTGGGATAAAAGGTTGCAGACCAGGCAAAGTGGGGTGACTGCCAGAGGGGTTTGGACTTAAGAAGATTCTTTACCTACAGTTTTGTAGAGAAGTGTTTGGGGGAAAAAAGTCTTGGGTAAGCTGGCTGGGAAAAGACTGAAAAGTATCATTTTTTTTAAGCTTCTGTTGTTAGTAGCTGGAGGATATCTGATGTGGTCAGCAGGCCAGGAAGCTAGCGTCTCTGCAGGCTGAATATCCCTCCTTACGTGTAGAGTAGCCTCGGGGATACTGAACCATTTGGGTACTGCCTGTGTTCTTCTGGGGCCTTTTTTTGTAAAAGAAAATAGTGCTTAAAGAGTACCAGACAGAAGAAAGACTTTAAGTAACACTAACAGACTACATAGGATACCATATAATTAGAGAGCAGCAAGTGAAGGATCTGTATTCAAGGAAAGTGAAATGATCTGGGCATCTGTGGCCTTATGAGTCTGACTTAAATAGGAAGGAATAAGAAGAGACATCTAAGCAAACAGATGAATTCTAAGCATATGTTCACCAAAGGTGGATGTGGCAACTTGAGCTGACTTGGAAAAAGAGAATGGCTTTTTCTAGATGGAAGAAATGCAGAGCATCTACGTGACTTCAGCAAAGCAGTTGATATCAAGATTGATGAAACAATTAAAAGGTGGATAAAGCAAGCTTCAAGAAGAAACAAAAGTAGCCTGTACTGACAAGAAATTATTAGTGTTCTGTGAGGCTCATCTTATTTACTATAGTCATTTACTGGTCTTGGCACACAAAAGAAGGTGTATGCTCACGTTACAAGGGTAGGAGACAACACTAACATGAAAGAGGAGCAGAACATCGTACAAGAAGAGTTAGACTGGAGTATGAAAAATGGGATGTTTTTTCTATACATTCTAAGTGCAAGGCTATAGCAGAGGCAATCTTCTGAGGGAACTGGAAGAGAAACTAGTGGGAGCTCATCACTGGGAAACTGGGGAAGGGAGAGGATTGATTGTTTAATATCTAAGTGTTGTCATAGGGTAGCTGAGATACACTTGTGCAAAAAGGTATATAATTCTGGTGAGATTTTCCCAGTAAAAGGCACAGAGATATTCCTGCTGTATAAAAGACGTTAATTAGACCTCATCTTGAATACCGTGTACAGTTCTGATTGCCCAACTTCAAGAGAAATTAAACCAGTAAAGGGATTACTAGGATGACTGTGGAAATGGAAAGCAATCTTATGAGAGGAGACTAAAAAAGATGTGTTTAGTCTAGCAAAGCAAGACTGACTAGAGAAGGGATGTGATTGCTCTCTATAAATACATCAGGGAGGTTAAAGAACTATTTAAGATGAAGTACAGTGCTGGCATAAGAGCAAACAGGTATAAAGTAGCCTTGAGTAAATGCAGGTTGGAATTAAACAGGAGTTTAAACCATCAGAGAAAAGAGCTTTGGAAACTGAATTGGGAGAATAGAAGAATTGGGAGTTAAATTTAATTGATTTTAAAATTAAACTAGTTCTTTTCAGGAAGATGTCATACTACATAATGCTTATGATTGCTCAGGGCTGCGTTCCCTTGATAACCAAGAAGAAGCCTTGCAGCATGACAAGGTCCCTAAGAATCCCTGGTGTTTGAATGCATTCCCACATTGTGGTTCTGCCATACCAATAATTCAGAGCCGGGGGGAAGGAACGGGTAGAAATACTGGTCACCATAATCGGCCTCTGTTATTACCAGCTTCCAAACCTGAGTGTTGATAAGTAGTAGCAGATTTTGTTTTTTGGAGGGAATCTTAAAATAATTGGGCTTTGCTAACATGTGCCAGAACTCTAATCTTAATGATGAGACGTTTCTTGATGCTGATCAGTTATGTTGAATCACACTCAGTTTGGGACAAGTTAAAGTAAACACTGATAAAAATAATATAAAAACCTTGCAAAATTCCAAATAGGTGACACAGTCACAAAAGTTTCTGTACATCTGCCTTATTGTAGAAATATCAAATACTTGTCTCCAAATATTTCCTGCTCTCTACAGTGAGAACTACCCACCTGACATAGAATTAGAGGTTCTGGATTGAAGTTCCAGTTCTCTGGGAAACTGTGTTTTCAGTTTTCCCTTGTGGAACATCAAATTTCTTTCATGCAGATGATTCATGTTTAGGGCAAGGGCGATGACTTCAAATTCAGAAAGTTTTTCTCTATCGCACTCTGTCTTCTCGTTGACTTTTCTTGGCAACATCACTCAAGGGAGATTTTTACTTTCATGTCACCGTAAGTGTCATGTTCTGAAAATACCAAAGATCCTTTAGAAGAGCTAAGCGCAGTTACCTACCTGTGTGGTAAATCCTAACTGCTTGGGAGATTGTTAAAAGTGAATTGTTAAGCTAAGGTATGATAAAATGCTGTTTATTACCACAGGAGATTATGTTCATGCTTCAGCCACATCGTACACAGAACCCTGCATTTCACAGAATCACAGAATTGTCAGGGTTGGAAGGGACCTCTGGAGATCATCTAGTCCAACCCCCCCACCAGAGCAGGGTCACCTACAACAGGTTGCACAGGACAGCGTCCAGGCGGGTTTTGAATGTCTCCAGAGTGGGAGACTCCACAACCTCTCTGGGCAGCCTGTTCCAGTGCTCCACCACCCTCAAAGTAAAGAAGTTCCTCCTCATGTTAAGATGGAACTTCCTATGTTCAAGCTTGTGCCCATTACCCCTCGTCCTATCAATGGGCACCACTGAAAAAAGACTGCTCCCATCCCCCTGGCATCCTCCCTTCAAGTATTTGAAAGCATTAACAAGATCCCCCCTCAATCTTCTTTTCTCCAGACTAAAGTGACCCAAATCCCTCAGCCTCTCCTCATATGAAAGATGTTCCAATCCCCTAATCATCTTTGTAGCCCTTTGCTGGACCCTCTCCAGCAGATCCCTGTCCTTCTTGAACTGGGGAGCCCAGAACTGGATGCAGTATTCCAGATGCGGCCTCACCAGGGCAGAGTAGAGGGGGAGGATGACCTCCCTCGACCTGCTGGCCACACTCCTTTTGATGCACCCCAGGATGCCATTGGCCCTCTTGGCCGCCAGGGCACATTGCTGGCTCATGGTCATCCTGTTGTCCACCAGGACTCCCAGGTCCCTTTCCACAGAGCTGCTCTCCAGGAGGTCGGCCCCCAACCTGTACTGATGCATGGGGTTATTCCTCCCCAGATGCAGTACCCTACATTTACCCTTGTTGAATTTCATTAAGTTCCTCTCTGCCCAACTCTCCAGCCTATCCAGGTCACGCTGTAAGGCAGCACAGCCTTCTGGCGTATCAGCCACTCCTCCCAGTTTAGTGTCATCAGCAAACTTGCTGATGGTACACTCTATCCCTTCGTCCAGATCATCGATGAATATATTGAACAGGACTGGACCCAGTACTGACCCTTGAGGGACACCACTTGTTACTGACCTCCAACTAGACTCTGCACCACTAACCACAACCCTCTGAGCTCTATCTGCTAGCCAGTTCTCAATCCACCCCACTGTCCATCCATCTATCCCACACTTCCTAAGCTTGCCAGTGAGGATGATGTGGGAGACAGTGTCGAAAGCCTTGCCAAAGTCAAGGTAGACAACATCCACTGCCCTCCCCTCATCCACCCATCTAGTGACCTTATCATAGAATGCTATCAGATTAGTCAGACACGACTTCCCCTTAGTGAATCCATGTTGACCACTTCTGATAACCTTCTTTTCATCCAGGTGCTTTGAGATGATACCCAGCACAAGCTGCTCCATCATCTTTCCAGGGATGGAGGTGAGGCTGACCGGCCTGTAGTTTCCCGGGTCATCCTTCTTACCCTTTTTGAAGACTGGAGTGACATTGGCTATCCTCCAGTCCTCAGGCACCTCACGTGTCCTCCAGGACCTTTCAAAGATGATGGAGAGCGGCCCAGCACATAAACGTGCTCATTGCCAACCATTGCTTACTCAAGAAACTGAATGAGATTAGTATATGTGGGTCACTGCTGGTTTTGATCAAGATGGTACAGTGGTGACCAACCTCTGTGAGCTAATAGTGGATTCGGGGTGAGTTGACCCCAAACCCTGTCTCTGACAGTTTTCTTGAAAATCAGTTAAAGTGTTATACATGCTTCTTTCATTTTTTTTTTTTTTAACTTATGAATAGATGTTAAAGATGTATTTGGATAGGAATAGATATTTAAGATAGTTTTTTTTTAAATAAAACTTTTTAATAACACTCAAACTCTACAGACATAGAGCAAACATTTTAGATTTCACTGTAGAAAAGGTAAACCATCTTTAGCCTGCGTACTGGTTTAATGCTACCTTTTCTAGTTCTAGAAACATAACTATTCAAAATTTTAAAGAACTGTAGCTCTAACAACATCAGCTACAACTTCTACTGCAAATAGCAATTTAGGAAAAGCGATATTTTCAGGGCACAGAAAACAAGAAAATTAAGGAGGGAGTTTGATCTTGTGCTATTTGTAGTTCCTCTTATGCTCTGAGGAGTCCAGCTGGAGATACGTTATGTCATCCATCCATCCATCAGCCTGTCTGTCCCTCAGCTGCTTTCAAACTGCTTTGCTCCAGAGAAGCCTGGTTCCATTCTGTATTTGCTTTACTTTCAATTTTAACTTCTTTGACTGTTGATAAAGCACCAAAATGCACTGATTTACAGTTTTTATAAGCGTTTTGAAATAAGCACAATTACAACATTTGTAAATCAATGAAGCACTTAGCCATCTTCCCCATCGTGGTACATGTGACTTTCTTGTACCCTGTTTGACGAATGTCTGGAATTCATAATATGCCTTATTGCTGACAGAAGAGTGTGACAGTTCATGCTTCCCATGCTGTTTGCAGCACTTACCAATGGTGGCCAGGACCCTACGTATTACCATGTAGTTGCAGACAAAGGAGAAAATTGTGCTACAGCAACCTGCTCCCACATACTTTGTGGAAAATAAAGGTTCAAACTGCAGTGTGGCACAGCCCTGTCCTCCCAGAAAAAGGTGCTTCTTGTGTTGCAAGTAGGGTAGCTGAGGCAGACCCTTCCTGATGGGCTGTCCTCCTGCTCCAATTGTCTTGGGGGCTCAAAGCAAGGTCTTATAAAACTACACTCTCTCTCTCTATATATATATATATCTATATATGCACTGTCCTGAAGACTTCAGTATGGTATGAACTAAGATAAGTGGCATTAAATTACTGGGCAAGCAGTCTCCCTATAGTGTCTGGTGTTAGCATGATTACTGTACAATTCATATTTGCCTTTGTGGTTTGTCTTCCTGGTAATTCACAGACTTATTTTTTTTCTTAGCTAGTTCTTCCTCCTCGTAACATGCTTCCTTCTGAACTCTTTGGGATCATTAACAATGTAGATTGATGCAGACAGCCTACACTGCAAATGGAAACGGCTGATTAAGTTATCATGCGATGCTCCTGTTAAGCAAGGATTATCCTCTTGAGCTATTCTACAGCACTTTGTAATAACAGAGTTTTAAACAGATATGGGCCCAAGTGATAAAATTCAGATGAGGATGGAAAGCTTTTCCTGAAGTTTGTAGCATTTGGAGCCAGATTTTCTTCAGGATCACAGTAAGGCAACCAGGGACACTCATCACACCAGGATATGAGGGCCTCACTCTGACCTTTTATACAACTGTGACTTTGTCCCTGCTTGAAAGAAAGGGCTGAAAAGGATCCCTTCTCTGTTATTAGGGAGAAAAAGTAGGATAATGGTGATGGGAGGAAGAAAAGACCTCAGGAAGGTCACGGAGTCCACTTCCCAGTGGTGGTGCCGAAAAGAATTTCCAGCATTTAATCTGGAAAGATAAATGTTATTTTTAAACCATATGTGAATTTTATTGATACATATTGCACATAACTTTTTCTGCATTTACTCCAGACTGTTCTCATTCCTTAATTCTAACCCCTCCCAGCCTAAACTTCTCAAACTAGGCTAAAAACCTATAAAGGTACTTAAAAATAGAAATGTATCATCACAACACAAATTCTCATTTGTAAGAAAAATGTATTCCTTCCATAAATAATATTGCTGTGGAAGGAACAAATTATAGATTATTAACAGAATAAAGAGACATGTTAAACAGCATTGTTAATTAGTTTGCTTAGTCATACTTTTGTATCTTTGGTAATAGTTAATCACATTACATTACTGTAAAACCGTAGCAGTATCTGTAATGTCATTACAGATTTTTATTTCGGAAGGGAGCTTCATGTCTTCCAATTGCCTAATGCAAAATAATTTCTAATTAATAATTCCTTTGGAGTAATTATAATTAGCAATATGAATGTGGGGAAACTAATGAATTAGGAAGAAAACTTACATTTTGTGTCTGGATCTGTATGCTAGAATGATTTACAGTTTTTTCTGCTTACTCTGGTAATGGCTATAATTTAATTATGACAACTTCAAGAAATGCTTCCTTTCCACCTCACTGATCCTATTTTTCCTGCAGCTGTCATTGCATTTACTCATAGAGATTGATTTAAGAAAAAACAAAGCTGCAAGATGTTATGAGAGAAACTGAGTTAGTTGTTTCACCTTCTGCAATGGAGCCTATACTGAAGAGCCAACTTCAGTGAACTGGTCTCTGCAAGATACACCATGAGCTGCTCGTAATGAACATTGCCTCCCGTGCCCCTCCTTCCTACTATGCTTTGTGTGATGACCGGTGCAGTAATATGTTCACTGTACTATGTTTCCCAAAAAGACCTGAAGGACACAGAGGAACTCATAATCCATTTCAAGGGTCTGGTTCTCAGCACTGGAATACAGCTGACATGCTCTTTTTAAATGCCACTATCCTGGGATGCCTTTGCCTCCCTCTGCCATTATTTTCCATGCCCTCAGGTGTGTCTTAAAAATTCCTTCACTGGAATAGGATAATATGACCCTGAAGACTGTGCGCCCTTCTTTTAAGACATGTAAACTTTTGCTTTGGATCTTATTGAAACGGCTGTTGTAGGATGATGGTCATACATACACAATGGCTTGGCTAGAAACTGGATCCCAAAAGGCTCTTAATTCAGGTAAATTCACACATTAAAAAAAAATAAATTATTCAGTCCTGGAGATCTCTTTCAGGGAATTCACACGCACCGCTCAAAACTAGTACTCTCCAAACAGCAACAGAAAGAAGAGTCAGGTTGTGAATCCTTGGCCGATCACCTGATCATGCTTTGTTTCTGTGAAAGGCAGACAGGGTGCTAGCTGCTACCGTGCTGCTTTTAGAGCCAGTGCTTGAAAACAGTAAAACTTCATGTTACCTTCATGCATGTTCTGCTAAATGCTGAAACTATTTTTATTTTTGCAAATGGTCTCCGATTTTTTAATAATGCATGTGTATGTGATCTCTTCTACTTTGAAAAGTCTCCAGTTTACTGTGGAGATAGAAAAGCTAATGAAAATGGATGTTGGCACTATCATACCACCTGTCATCTGGACAGATCAAATACTGAGTAAGATGGAAGGTTTGGATACTGATTTTGCTGTGCTTGGTCCAAGGGTTAGTACTGAATTGCTGAAAGGCATCTGTACACAAATAGTTAATGTCATCCAGGTGATCTGTGACCTGTGTTAGGAGTACAAAAAGCATCCGAACACATTATGCTTTCTTCTCAGTGATTAAATACACTCTGGCTCAGGAAACCAGTAACCTGATCCTTTTAAAGAACTGAATTACTCCTATGTGACAATGACCACTCTCAGCTACCATGTCAGCTGGTCTTAACTGATGTTTTTTATCTTAGCCAAGATGTTGTCTGAGTGGTGCTCAGCACAGGATGGCAGAAGATGTAGGAGACAGCAAGGGGAAGCCAAGGGGACTCAGTGTGATTATGTTTGTCGTCTTGTTTCTGGGGCTGCAAGCTGATTTGGCCCTTTGGGTTTCCTTAGAGTTGCTCAGTGTGACACCTAGATTCCCATGCCTGCAAGGAATCTTTCAGCACACTGCTAGATCATCTTAAAAAGGCCAGAGTAGTTACCAAAATCCGTGAATTTAAAGTAAGTTTAAAGATCACTAACATTTTTTTGTAGCTTATTTGAGAATGCTTACTGCATTTTACTTTCTGACTGCTCAAATACCCTAAGTCGGCATTGATGGACTTCAAAAAATTTGTCTCGTGGTTTGTTTCACTGTTTTTAAAACAGTGTTTCCTTTCAGCACGGCTCTTCTCATCTTTAAATGTATTATTTCTGCTGAGACATCAGTTTTTATTAGAGTTGGCTTCCTAGCCAAAGGCTCTGAAAATGTAGTCTGGACTTCCATTGAGGCTGTGATCAGTTGTTATTCTGTCCTACTAGCTACCTTACAGTGTGTCTTTTTGTATTTATCAGAAGCTTGGTTTTCATATATATCTCCTCAGTAAAAACAGAAATAACATAAGCCTAAAGTATATTCACTTTGGTCAACCTATTATGTTTTCAAACAAGTATTGCAATAGAAAACAGTAGTCATACTGAACTGACAGAGTATTATTCATTTGCCTTCTCTCCTCCATGACCCTCGATTATCTAACCTGACTTTGATACAGGATAGACAATTAAACACTTTTTAATCCCTGGGGATTCCACTGCACACACACACACCCCCTTTTAAAATCAGAGGGATTTCTGCTACTTTCTTTTCACTGTTTCTTCTCCAGGTCCTACAGTAGGACTGGTGGACCTTCACCTGGGAACATCTGGGAGGCAGTATGGGGCCTGGAGAGGCAGAACCTGCAGAGTGCTCTGTTTGGAGGAGTCTATGAGTTGTCCTGTGATGGTTACAGCTGAGTCCAGCCGAGCTGGCACAACCGACCAGAGAGAGCACCTCATCATGACTCAAAGCTACAGCTAGGCAGGGGAGACCCTGGCTATCTGGCTCACACGTGTTTAAGAAAGAGCAGCAGCTGCCAGGGGCAGGAGGCATATGAGAAGATACGTGAAGAAATGTATTTTGGAACTAGAAGAAACAGAAGGAATGTGTGGAAGGGGACAGGTGATGGCACAGCTGGAGATGCACTCTTGGAAGAAGGTGATTCACACCAGGGCAGGGGCATCCCTCAAGCTCTAAAGCTGTGGGCTGTCTACAACACCCCTCAGGTACTGCAACCCATGGAGGAAGCCCAGAGCAAAGGAAACTGATTAAGCAACAAGAAGCAACTTCCCATCACCTCACTAAAGGAGTTGGGAGTGATGAGTGTATTGCACAGAAAAGAAGAGGGAAATCGAGGCTAGGAATTGGGCAGAAAAGGTATTTGACTGAAGTGGAGACTATTTTGCTTTTGACGGAAGCAAGACTTTTCACCAGTCTTATTGGGAAGGAAAAAAAAAGGTTCCTTTCTCTTAGCCCTACTTTTATTTTTGTTTATTCCCAAAGCCTTTTCTGCTAATAAGGATCCTGCAAGAGCAAAAAGTAAATTGCATTCTTACCAAGGAATTCCACCAGAGATACTGGCAAAGGTCACTTGTCAAATTGACACTTTGGTCAGGGAATCTAGCTCATGGAAGAGAAGAGGGCCCCAAGGCACAAAAATCTTGTGGATTTTGGGAAAAGTCATATTTCATTAGAAAAATCTTGTGCAATTTTTTCTGCTGTATGAAAACCAGATAAGTAATTTCAGTTGAAAATTAGATTTTCACAATTTATTCATTTCCAAGTGGGAAACAGTTAATCAGTCTTGCTTGGAAGTCTCACTCCAGACTGTTTATGTAGAATATTAATTAGAGACTTTCCCCAAAGAAGCTCTGTGTGAAACCCGACAAGGTCCTCTTGGAAATAAAGATGTGGTAGTAAGGAAGGAGAATTAAGTAGTCTATGATATATTCCCTCCCTCCCCTCCAGATGGAAGGATGGAAGGTATAAAGGGCTAAGAAAACACTTTCATAGATGGACTGATTCTGCATTTACGCTCAGAGGAAGATGAGAAGGTGGATAAAAGGCTAAGATATTACTATATCTCAGCACATACAGTAGTTTATACCAGTTTGGACTGAATAAAATAAGTCTTTCATAAGCAAGTGGAACCACGCTGGATACAGCTTGGTTTTTATACTGCTCTGCATGGTTTAGGTGGGACACCCTGAAGATAATGTTCTGAAAAAAAAGCAGGTCAAAAGAAAAATTAATGTACCACATATTAGACATGCAAGAAGAGTTTGTCACTATAGTGGTTTAATTTCTATTACTTCTCTCAGAAGTCTGAGTTTACAGGCACAGTAGTCACAGAGAACACATTTAATTTCTAGTCTAGATTCTCAAGAGGACTTGCAGAAATATTACCCTTTCAGGAAAGCGTCCAGATCTTAAAAATTACTTGAGATCTAGTAGCATATGTTAAACTGCACAGGACCATCTCAGAGCTGAGTGTTTTCCACTTCAAAATTTACCTGTGTGGGAGCTTTTGAAAATGTAGTCATTATTTAAGGGAATGAACAGGGCAATCTGGTTGTTACGCTTCTGAGAAAACTGGCTTTTCTGCTATAACTTTTCCGGCTCTCAAACTCCCAGTGTTTTGGTAGTGGTATAGTCTGAAAATGAAATGAAATATCTGAGCAGACATTTCTTCAGACTCTTTCCAATATATTATACCTCAGATATATCATAGTGCAGTGTGCCTTATCCCATAATGTTTCACAGTAATTCAATAACTGCAAAATTAACTTCATCACCAAAGTACTTAGAGCCTCTCTAGTCTCATAGTATTTTCAGAACCTAAAAATACTGTCATAAGTGAAGTTTACATTGTAATCTGAGGTGTTCTTATTGAAATCTGACTGTTATAAATAAATCCCCAATGGGAATTGTTTTTTCTTCTCCCAGAAGATTTGATAATAGAACCAGGTATTTTCAGAAGCAAAGAGTATTCAAATACATTTTAGTCTCCATTTACAAAGCACAAGTACTCCTCACATGATTATGTACTTTCAGCAATGTCAGCTTTCTTTTTCTCGGCAGCTTCAATGTATTGCCATGAAATAGAAATTTATAAAAAGCTTTTTTAAAAAAACTCCCTCCTGTGCCTGCCCCCCCCCCCAGGTTCTCCTAGGTTTTTCTCTCTCATTTCTTCTTGAAAAGGCCAGTTTAAACTCAGATTTTGAGAGAACCCTGGGAGCTGATTTTTGCTGACCAGACAGAATTTTAGGTACTTAGATAAGGAAGGGAACTTTATAAAAAGTCATACAAATAACAATGAAAAAAAGTAGCTGGTATCCAGTTCTGTGCTTTCCTAATGTCCTCAAGAGATGACATAAAAGTATTGGCAAAGTAGAATACATTTTAAAATGATGCTTAACTAACCAAAGGAGTTTACTGCTGTTGAATGTTATGAAAGTTAAAAAACTTAATATTTCTAAAAAGCATTTGCTACTTATTTGACTAAACAGGCTACACAGGTCCACTCTGAGAAGAAAGAACTGCCCAGCAGTTTGGTTACATTTGGTTAGTGCGTTGGTTGGGGCTTTGAGGGTGTCTCTTTTTGCATAGGAGCATCGTTAACACTTGATACAGAAGTTTGGACTGAAACTTGTATTTGTTTATCTGAGTAAACAAATAAGACAGTTGTAAACAAATAATGGTAGCAGTAAGATTTGGAACAGTATGAGATTAGCTTCTACTTAAAAAAAAAAGAACGGTACTCTTTATGGGCAATAATGAGCACATGTCCTCCCTCCACTGTGATGAAGGGTTTTAATGTGATTATAGTTTTTTTCAAGACACTGCATGGGGTGCAGTCCCTGGGTGCTGGCAGCTGGGGGCTGCATGGTGACCTCTCTGAAGAGAGACCGGGGCTGGCCTGTGCCGGACACAGCCAGTTCCAGCCGGCTCCAGCCGACCCACCGCAGGGCACGGCTGAGCCCCGCAGCTGAGGTGGGGGTATCTGAGGGAAGTGTATTAAAGAAAGGGCGACAATGCTGCATGGAAGTGAGGAGTGAGGGGAAAAAGTGTGAGGAACAGCCTTGATGCAGACACCATGGTGAGGGAAGGAGGGGAGTAGGTGCTCCAGGCACCAGAGCAGGGCTTCCCTTGCAGCCCATGGAGGAGACCACGCTGGAGCAGGTATTTACCTGCAGCCCATGGAGAGGCCATGCTGGAGCAGTTATCAACACTGCAACCCATGGAGGAGACCACATTGGAGCAGGTATTTCCCTGCAGCCCTTGGAGAGGGCTATGCCAGAGCAGATATCTACACTACAGCCCATGGAGGACCTCAGGCTGTTGCCTGGCTTTACTTGGCATGAGTAGCTAGATTTGCTGAAGCCTTTAGGCAGCAATAGGGTTAATTTTCTCAGTAGTTTTCCTAGAAGCTGTTACCGTGCTGTGTTTAGTCTTTTAGTATCAGCAAAATTTTGATAATACACTGAGGTTTTGGTAGTGTTGTCAGTTCCCTGTGTTCTGCCAGCAAGCGCAGTTGCACAAGAAGCGTAAACCAGATGATAAGGAGGCTATAACCATCAGCGGAGACTGCAAATCAACAAAATAAGAGCAGTCAACAAGCCTGCCTGCCTGGACACAGAGAGAGAATACAATACGTTGTTAGGAGATTCCAGACCAAAAATCACTGTTGGACTAAAAGATGCATGAACAGGGCAGAAAGACCACATGAGGGGTGGGTATAGATTGCAAGGGTATAATTGCCCAGAGATTTCTTTGTTCGACACCCTTCTCTGGAGGGACCCAGCTAGCTGACCCTGCTGCTGTACCTTTCTGTTAAATTATTTATTTTTATAAAATCTGCCGCCTGAGTCTCTGCAGTGGGAAAGCTAGGGTTGAGCCTGAAGAAGGAGGAAGTGAGCCCGACAGTATGTGTGTGTGTATGTGAGGAGTCAAAAGGGGCACCCGTTGGCTCCCTGGAGTCGCCCGCTGTGAAGGGACTCTGGTCCTAGTGGTTAAAGACGCAGGTGGTGTGTGTGTGACTCCTTGAATGATGTGTGAATGCTCAGGCAGCAGCTTCTCCTTTAACAGCCCTGAAGTAACTGCAGCCCATGGAGAGGACCCACGCTGGGGCAGGGAATAAGTGTGTGGTGGAAGGAGAAGCAAAAAGGACCTATTACGGACTGACCGCAGCCCCCATTCCCCATCCCCCTGCACTGCTTGGAGGGAGGCAGAGGAGCCTGCAGTCAAGAAATGAAGTTAAGCCTGGGAAAGCAGAGAGGAAAGGTGTTGTATTAATTTGTCTTTATTTCTCACTACCCAAACATATTTTAATTGGCAATAAATTAAATTTATTTTCCCCAAGTCCAGTCCGTTTTGCCCTTGACAGTAACTGGTAAGTGATCTCCCTGTCTTTATCTTGAACCACAAGCTTTCTCATCCTATGTTCTCCCCTTGTCCTGCTAAGGAGCAGCTGGGTGGGCATCTGGTAGCCAGCCAAGGTCAACCTACTCGTGCATGTAATAAATTGCTTAGTAAGATCAACTGCTGTGGTGGAATTTTAAAGAGTTTACATTCCACAGCCCAGGTTTGCAAGATGTCAGTATTTGGTCATGATATTCTACCGGAACTCCTTTAGAAGAAGTGCTCAAATTTTCACTGAGAAGGGATGCATAGTAGCTTGGATTGGCTTTCCCACTGCTGTAGAAGCTTATTATTTTAGAATATGAGGCCAAGCTCAGAGTCAGTGTAGGGAGATGGTGATGCCAACTGGACCTATTCAAATTCTTTTTAAAAGATTTTGGCATATCTTTAGGATAGTAATAAGCCTGATGATCTAATACAACAGCCGACAATAAAAGTGCTGGAAGACTGTCTTAGAGAAATCAGAAAATGTTACCTCAGCATTTGCAGTATTTTCTGTTCTTCTGTAATGTGTATTTCCCATGAAGTGGTGAGTAATACTACTTAATCTAAGTCAGTTAGCCAAATGGCCTGTATTTCATATCTTTTAAATTTATTCCCCGTCAGGGATACAATTTGCTTATCCTCATTATTTCTCATCCTGTACATTTGATTTCTACAGAATTTTAATTTTCTATTACCTCTATTACCTCAGGCAGTGAGCTGAAGTCTGCACTGGGGGAAACCTGCACAGGGAAAATTTTGCTTTTAGCAAGACCTGAGAAATTAACCTTCCACTCAAAAAATATGGGGAAAAAATGAGTTCTGCATTCACAGTCTTTCTGAGAGAAAATTATTCACCTGTTTCTCCAGTCACAGACTATAACTGGAGATATAAAGATGATGAGAGTAAAGAACATGATGAGATCCTAACATTTGATCCAGTTCAGGGGCTGTAGCTAAATCTCTCAGGCATTTGACTTCTGTGGGACTTATGCTTAAATTAAGAATATTCTTAATTGCTGATGTTAACATTTTCTTTAGTCAAGGCTTAGGGAACAGGGCAGAAAATTGAGACAGTGTCAGGGTGAGCTACTGCCTTTCTCGCTTATGTGTTTGCCATAGGAGGGGTGGATTATCAATCCAGAAGCTAATTGAGAGAGTGAAAGGCCAGAATGAGTGAAGAAGGAGGGGCAGACAAAACTATCATAGAATCACAGAATGGTTTAGGTTGGAAGGGACCTTAAAGATCATCTGGGCCCAAACCACCTGTCATGAGCAGGGACACCTCCCACTAGACCAGGTTGCTCAAAGCCCCATCCAGTCTGGCCTTGGACACTTCCAGGGATGTGGCCTCCACAGCTTCCCTGGGAAATTTGTTCCAGTGCCTCACCACCCTCATAGTAAATTTTTTTCCTAATATCTAATCTAAATCTCCTCTCTTCCTGTTTGAAGCCATTCCCCCTCATCCTATCACTATAGGCCCTTGTAAAAAGTCCCTCTCCAGCTTTCCTGTAGGCCCCCTTTAGGCAATGGAAGGCCGCTGTAAGGTCTGTCCGGAGCCTTCTTTTCTCCAGGCTNCCGATACCCCCAAGTCCTTCTCCTCAGGGCTGCTCTCAATCCATTTTCCGCCAAGCCTGTATTTGTGCTTGGGATTGTCCCAGCAGGACCTTGCACTTGGCCTGGTTGAACTTCATGAGGTTTGCATGGGCCCACCTCTCCAAGCCTGTCCAGGTCCCTCTGCATGGCATTGCTCCCATCCAGTGTGTTGACTACTCCACACAGCTTGGTGTTGTTGGCAGACTTGCTCAATCCCAACATCCATGTTGCCAACAAAGATGTTAAACAGCACAGGTCCCAGTACCGACCCCTGAGGAACACCATTTGTTACTGCTCGCCACTTGGATGTGGAGTTGTTGACTGCAACTCTTTGAGTGCAACCATGCAGCCAATGGACCACCACCAAGTGGTCCATTGGTCAAATCCATGTCTCTCCAATTTAGAGACCAGAATGTCATGCAGAACAGTGTCAAATGCTTTCCACAAGTCCAGGTAGATGACATAAAATACCCTATATAGGAAAGCAAGATAGGTGGCAACAAAGACTGATGGTGACAAAGGGAAACAGCTTCTGTTCACAGACCAGCTAATCATCCTGGAGGACCTCTTGATAGCTCACAAAGGCCTATCATTTGCTCAGTGCTTTTAAAATTAATCCATTGGTAAACTAGTACTGCACAATGAACCAGCTGCCATCAGGCATTTTGCTATGGGCACAACCTGTTGCTTTCAGCATGTTAATTTACCAGACACTGTCTGTGAAACTCACTCTGCTATTAAAGGAAAGCAGGAGTTACAAGTGGAGCTGTGTATTTACTGTTTGATAACTAATTTTAAAATGTCTCTTCACTTCAGCAGATGTCTTGTATTATTTAGAAATGTCATATATTAATATAAATTCTTAAATAACAAGTGTTTATTAGCAATTAACAAACATGATACACATTCTTTTTTAAAATGTCAAAAACTTGCTTAAAGAAGGACTTCACATAGTGTTTCTTGAAACTTGCCAAATGGAGATGGTTAGAACAAGAAACAAAAAAAAGTGTCCTTTAGCCTCAATATTTGCTCTTAACTGCACAAGCTACAAAAAAAGTGTGGAGAATGCTCCCACTAGGTCTCAGCTATGGGGATACAGGATATAAACCTTCTTGGTAGAAGAGGGAACTAAAACTAGGGTGGGGTTAGGCTCACGCTAATTTCTGTGTCAATACTTGGACTAGATGTCCACACAGCCATTAGGGTGAGCAGATATGAAGGGCGTGATGCAGTAGCCTACCTCTGCGCCTTATCTGGGTGTGATCTGAGATTCTATAGGTACGTGCTCTGGCCTCCAACTGTCCCCTCAGAAGGGCAAGACTGTTCATAGGTCCTGTGTCATATCTGCAAGGCTTTAGGTGCTAGTTTCATTACAGCATCTTAAATGGTATTAAGTTGCCTGTGTGTAGGAAACTGACTGGGGGCCCTAGTCAATACGGTCAGTTAAGTCTAAAAGTGTCCTAAAAGTATCTACTTTATGACAGCGTGAGTAACTTTTTACTCCGCTAAGTAAAATGGGATCTTAGCAAATTTTTGCTATAAATACCTGCAATATAACTACCTAAAATCAGAGGAGCTGAACCCCAACCTGGGTGGCTTGTGTTTGAGTGGATGGTCTCAGCATCTCTGGCTAGCTCTCAGCCAAGGCTGACTAGTAGTATTCTCAGACTAGATCACCAGGATTCAGCTGTCACGTGCAAAGGGAAAGAAAAATGTTTTCCTTCCTTCCTTCCTTCCTTCCTTCCTTCCTTCCTTCCTTCCTTCCTTCCTTG
>VZSZ01008998.1:0-12071 GCA_013398815.1 Ibidorhyncha struthersii
TTTTTTTCTTAAAGCTTTTCTAAAGGAGAAAGCTTGGTTCTGAAGCAAAATCTGAAAAGATTTTGTCACCTTTTCAAATGCAGTCCTTTAAAGTATCTTGAAGTTTTCTTCAGAAGTACCTCAACTGATACGAAAAAGTTTGAGATGTAGTAAGAAGGACACTTGCTAGTGGTTGTGATCGTAGTTATAAATAACTTCATTCCTTTGATTTGGAACTATAATGTTGCATATTTTTGTGCCCTTGATAGAAATAACTTTTTTTTTTTTAATTTGTTGTAAAACAACTGGCTTAGTAAGTCTCCTTTGCTGCTTTGCATGTTAGCAGTGACAACTAATATTAGCAGGGTTTGGGTTTTTTTGTGTGTGGCTTTATTATTATTATTTTCAAATAAAAAGTACTGACCTTTATTTCCTAGTTTGAAATTTCAAGTTGATAAACACTTATAATACCTTTATTTACTACTTTTTAATGACCTGTTGCACTTTGGTAAAATGTTAACCTCTTGTTTCACGCCTTTTAAAAAAGTGTTGTTTTTTTTTCTTTTATTTCCTCAACAGGAAGGAGTGAAGACTGAAAACAATGACCACATTAATCTGAAGGTGGCAGGGCAAGATGGGTCTGTGGTGCAGTTTAAGATTAAGAGGCATACACCACTTAGTAAACTAATGAAAGCCTATTGTGAACGACAGGTATGGATCCTGTATGATCATCAGGAGAACCAGTGTCTGGGGGAGAGGTGATCTCCATAGAGATAGATGAAGACAGTAAAGTCTTAAAACCATGTAAATATGCAAAATGATAAAGACTTAACAGAAACTAATTGTGTTGTGGAAAGTACATTGTTCTTAGGATCTCTTATAGAGTGGACTGACAGGTTTGTGACGGGAAACAGGTAAAATAAAGATCTGTTGTTTTCTTTGTGAAATCTGCATTGTAGGTGTAGGATGTTGGGAGTCAACAGTTACTCTACTGCTCAAAAATACCAGTATGGAAAGGGTGGGTTAGGAACCTGCAATATGAATTTGGGATGGAGCACTGAGTGATTATCAGAGGTATTTTTATAACTTTGAGTAACTTCTTGGCCTGATCATAGGCTTCTGATTCATTAGCTTAGTATTATTGTATTGAGATCAGAGAATATCAATGAGTATTTCAGGGTTTTAAGGTGTCTAATGTCTAGCTTGAGAAGGAACTTGTACATTTAATGTTGAGATTTGCTTTCTCTCTTGTGGCCTAGTTGTCAAATTAATCCTCTGAGGGACAAAACAATGTATTTTGCTAGCATAGCGGCAACCGCAGCCACCGTACCAGGTTGCAGGCAGCTATTGCAAGTTTTAAACACACCTGTATATGAGTAGTGCTATTTAACACTTTCTTCTGCATGTTTTGATTAGGAAAATTTTGTCTCTGCTGTCCATGATTTTTTGATGAATGTCTGCCTTTAAAAAGTTCATCTCCACAAAAGTGTTTGGAATTGGGGAAGGTTATTTTTAAACACAAATACTCAGCGATACTACTGACTACAACAAAATCAGTATAAAATACTGAGGTAACTATTTCACCACCAAGAAAAATAAACTCTGCTTCGCATAGAGTGGTGGTTTACCCTTTGCTGCAGTAGGATAGCAGTAGGAATAGAGACAGGGAAAATCAGCTCTTACGGAACATGTGAATATGTTCTTGTATTCTGGGGATAAAACTGGTGAATGTTTGAGGCTATGGGCTCATTTTTCCTGCCTCTGTCATACAAACTCATGTTGTATTATGTAGATTGCTGTGTATTGCATTTTTCAAACATACAGTGCAGCTGTATGTGTCTTTTGGGGAGTCTGAGGATTGGTTAATTATTTGTAAAGTACTGGGAAGGATGATTTTAGAAGTGCCACTCATACTTTAATTACCTGGATACAAAATAAGTAAGAATGTAAGCCAACAACAAAACCCCCAGGTGTCGATTGGAGAGAAAGGAAAAGAGTCTTCAGAACTTGAGACATTTTTTCTGATTTTGGTTTTAAGCTAGAATATATCCAAAGTGTGTTTCTGTGGAGATGGACTTGTCTTTAAATTTTATTTCTCAGGTGCTTACTTTTCAAGTTCTTGTTTAAAAGCATTTGTTTTGCTTATCTCTAAAAGTTAAATTTTGTTCGTGTTCCTAACTAGGCGTATCCGATCTTAAAATCCTTAAGATGTGGACTTTAGAGAGGTGGAAGCTGTGGATAGTAGAGGATTTAGCAGCTTTAAGAATGAAAAACACGTATTGCATGTAGTAGACCTAAAATGGAAGTAACTAAACCTTGAATGATCTGTTTAGAAGATGAAGGCTATTTGTGATAATTTGAAGTGGGGGGAAAAAAAATCGTCCATGGAATATAACTTAAGTTTTTGTGGATATTAATCTCACCAAGGTACAGTTTTTAAGTATGTTTTCAGCTATCTTTTATCCAGCTCATAAAGTTGTCAAGAACCTGCAGAAAAGCAACACTTTTGGAATAGGAGATACATATTTTAAGAAACAGTCTCTGAGAAAATGGCTCAAACCAAATGTGGTGGTGCAAAAACATGTTGCCTCCCTGACACTTAGCCACATGGTTTTCTTAAACAGGATGATATTCTGAGTGAGCATTGCAGAATCTTAGTCATGCTGGAGAAGGCATTTTGCTGTGAACTATAAAGTTTACTCATTTATTAAAATATTTTTTCATGACAAATGAACTTCTCAAAAATAATTGCTAGCTTAAGTTTTCTTTTGTGTGTTACACTTGCGTGGCTAAATGAAGGCTTCTTTTCTAATTCAGCAGTGCCAAAGCAGCACCATGCAATCCATTGGATTTACTTCAAAACCAACTAGACTTCTTGAATTTTTAGATACTCTGTAGGGAGAGTAGATAAAACTGGGAGAGAAGTAGACACCAAGGTTCTTTGTTCTCGCTGTATCCTCAAACTTCATTCATCTTCCTTCGCAGAATGTAGTGTGCTGGAGCTTATGCTGTTAGTAGAAGGGATCGTTGCTCTTTAGTTAATCTTTTTGAATCTTGTGGCTCAAGCGAGAATGAGAAGTGGTCTTCTGGGGGATGGAAGAGGTCAGCAAAATTACTATTAGGTGGTAGAGATGCTAATTTGAAGTACTATTCAGTAGTCTGGAAGTAGAAGATTCCTGAATTTTTTTTTTCCTAAAGTTCCAGCTGTGCATGGAAAAACTTTGATCCATTGATTTCTTGTTAATAGGAATTCAAGGTCAAAAAGTTACCATTGGCTACTCTTTGCTGCTGCAGATTAATAGACGGTGGTTGCATTTCTGGAAAAAGTATTTTAGAATACCTTTGCTTTTGGGGAAGATCAAAAAGAAGTATTGAATATTACTGTTTGACATTTGTTACCCAAAGTGTTGCATCTAATTTTTAAGTGAATTATTATTATTAAAAAGCACTACAAAAATCCTGGCCTTTGGGATGGGACTTGTGTACTAGAAATTGCCTTATTTTAACTTGCAGTCAGTGGGGGCACTGTTGTTCTCTTAGTTATTGGACACAATGCAATTTTTAATACAAAACAGATTACAAGGATTTGTAGTGAAATGCCTTAAAGTCAGTGCGTGAGGGGAGCGTGAAAACTGTATCTTGCATTATAAATGGTGGCTTTTAATGATCATGCTGCAATTCCAGTGATGAGTTCAGGAGAAAACTAGTGAGTACTTTTACAGCAGACTTACTTCCCTTTGTGTTACTTCTCTTTGTCCAGGGGTTGTCAATGAGGCAAATCAGATTCCGGTTCGATGGGCAGCCAATTAATGAAACAGACACACCTGCACAGGTAAACAACAGAAGCAAGACTAAAGAACTATTTGAAATCTGCTGCAGGGGTTGATGCTTCTGTTTTGTATAAAATACTCACATAATTTTATATGTTAGTGATAGAACTTGATCTTTGTTTACCATTATTTTGGTGTAACTAGTTTAGAATTATTTGAAATGGAATCTAAGACTTCTTTAGTGTTTTGAATAATGTCTGTATCACTGTAGTAATAAAGTAAGAAAATGAAGTGTAGTATACAGATGGTCAGTCTTGTAAAACTATCACTTTATTGAGTCACAGCTCTGAGATAAGAACTGGTAAGTTAAGAGTTGAGTTTTTCCTGAAGTGATGGTTTTATTTTTGTATGAAAGCTTGCCAGGATGTTATCAGAGATCTTGTTTGCAAACTTGCATTTGTAATACAAAAGTCATTTTCTGTTATTTGTTATTTGAAGCTCTGTTACAGCAGGATAAAACTAATGAAAACTGTGAAGTTTGGGTTATCTGTTTGTAATTGGTTAAAACAAAGACCGTTCCAAGAACGGAGTGACGTGCTGTGACTCTTGAGTATTTTTCTGTACTGTTGCATGTAGCTGTGTTTAATCAGCCTTTCCAAGCGATACGGTTTTGTATGCTTTTCAGAACCACTTGTTACGAAATAAGGGACTCGTGTTTTTAGAAGGTTTATAGTAGTTCTGTATTTTCTAAGCAGTTGCTCCAAAGAATGTGCCTCTTACGGCTACGATGTATGCAATTTTTTAACTTGGAATACTGATAGTTGAGGCAACAGGGTGCTTTTCGCTCCATCCATGTTATGCTGAAGCTAAGGATCAGTCTATTTATAGCTGCGGTAAATGCCATAAACCAGTTTGATTTCCTGGAGCAGAAATTGAGACTGTCTGAAAATATAACTTACATTAGTTATAGCAACTCCTTCAATCTTGGTACAGATTTTGTCAGTAGGTAACATGAACATTCCAGGAATATCAACTGTGACGGTTATGGTGAAAAAAGAATTATATTAATGAAGTATTGCTATTCTTCACTAGCAGTTTGTTACATTGTTGACCATGTAAAGTGTTTTTAATTTTTTTTTTTTGTGCTTGCTGATACTGAGTTTTACTGCCTGGTTGGGCTAGGGATCTTAATTATAGTCTGCTTTCAGCTTTAGTAGCTGAAGCCACTTGCACATTTCAACAGCAGCGGCAAAGTGGAATTGTGGCAATGTTCTAACGTAAACTGAGGAAGTAAATAGGAGAATGAAGATGCAGTGGCAAAGTAGACAACAGAATTAAAATATTATGAATGCTGATCTTTTCCATAGGAGTCATACAATGCACGCTGAAGTTACATACTAGAATTCCTTCTAGGACAACAGTTACCCACTGGCATGTTTTTCAAGGCATTTTCTTTGCTTTTGAGTTGCAGTGAGGTAGGTTAAATGTACAAAGTGACGATGATGGAGGGGAGTGGGGCTGGTCTGGTTATGTTACATAAAAAGTAAACATGAAGATAAAAAATGTAAGAACAACCCAGCCTATAGTAGATATCTGAGAAGAGTTGAAAGCTTTTTTTTTTTCTTTTTTTCTGCTATAGTTGGAAATGGAGGATGAAGATACAATTGATGTGTTCCAGCAGCAAACAGGAGGAGTTTACTAAAAAAAACAAACAAACAAACACACAAAAAAAAGAACCTGCTACTTTCCTCTCCAGAACTGTGCTCCCACAGGCGACACATTCACAATTAGAAAAATGAGACTTGGTTCAGCCACATCCTGACTACTGCAGTATAGTTTTCTCTCTTCTCTCTCTGATTTTTTTTTTTCCTATTCCTTCTATTGTACATAAAGTAACTGGTGTATGTGCACAGACATAATGCATATTTTTTTTAACTAAATGGCCAATGGTATGTTTTGATCAACATTTAATGGAGATGGGGTGGGAAAACAAACTGGTTCTGTGAAAATGCCCCTTTCTCCGTTAGTGGCATGCTCCTTCTACTTTTATCTTTATATTCCAGTAAGTTATTTTGCTCTCACTGTTTAAAAACAAAAACCTTGCATACCTTGTTTGATTGGATAATTTCAATGTTTTTCTTTTATCATTGTAAAACCAAGGACAATTTTATAACTTTTTTGTACGTAGCTGTTACATGTAGAGCAATCTCTGTCTAAGTAGGGGTAAATTACTCTTTAAAAAAAAAAAAAAAAGATCCTAGATAGTTTTCCCTTCAAGTAAAGCGTCTTGTTGTTTAAATAAACTTCTTGTTTAAAATAACCAGTTTTCTTTATTTTTCTGTGGAGTAATAGTACTCAGCCCTTGTGTTTCTTTCTCTGCAGCACTTTATGCTTCTCAGTTCTCAGCTTTCTATGTGGTAAGTAAGCTTAATCCTCCTTTTACAGTCAGAAGATTGTTGGCAAATGAAAGGCTTCCTTGAGACCTCTCAGTCAGTCAGTAGTTGAACTGGAGATAGAAGTCAGTTTGGGGTTTTGGTTTTTTTTTTTGGTTTGTTCTTTTTTGTGTATGTTCTGCTAAGCCAAAAATGTTTGATTAGGCAAACTGCAAAATACTGGACTACTTATTAATACCTTTGAGTTGAGCTCTCTTTGTCAGTCTTTAATAGAAACATCAATATTGTCATTACGGTAGCTTATTTAAAACTCTGTATTTGAATGCTTTTTGATGTAAACATTAAGTTAAAAAGAGCACATAATTTCGTTAATCATTCAGTTAACCGTGGTATCAAATGGGAGATGCTTGGAAATGTAAAACAAAAATAAAAATTGAGTTCTGGTTTTGGGTGTATTTAGCTCTGGTGGTGTAGATTCCAAGCTCTGCTTTACCATTGTGGTGTTCCTGCTTGAAAGGGAAAGAGGCTTGAAGTACTGAAGGGAGCCGGTGACAATGATGTTTTTCATGAGTCTTTCCACAAGGCTGTTGTTGTTGCGTTTTCTCATGGGGAAGTTTAGAGGTTGTGGTGAAATCCGTGACCATTCATGAAAGGTTATACAGCTGTCTACTCTACAGCCCCAAAGCATTCTCTGATGGCCTAGGAATGTTGGGATATTTTGTAGTGTTCACAGTAAGTTAATGCTCTTTTAGGTATTAACTTGTTAGCAGAGATCACTTTTAGGTGGTAGTTTTTGTAACAGTTAATACAGTAAGTGATTATTATGTGCTAGGCCTGTGCCTGCTGGATCTGGAAATTCTTTAACTTTGTGGCAAAACGATGGCTCTGTGCATTTAGCTGATGGACAATGATCTCTGACTTCTGTCACGCTTTTTAATGCATTTGCTATTACATTAATTGCATCTCATGAAGACAGAAGAAAAATAGCGTCTGTTTTTGCAGTTGCTTTTGACTACGTAGTTGAAGAATGTGATCTGCTCTATGCCAGTGCTTTCATTCTAGGAAATTCTACTGCTAAGTAGATTATTTCTTATTCTGGTATGTATCTTGTAGACTTCTGTGGTATGGTGCAAGGTTGGAATTCCCTCTTGTGAGCAAATGTTTTCATATCCAAACCCATAGAGGCCTGGAAAAAGCTTCATTGGGGGGAAAAAAAAAAGAAGGGGGTGCGGGTGGTGCATATATTTCAACACCTTTCATAGGTTAGACGTGGAATACGTTGCTCCTTGGCTTTAGAATCTCTGGCTTTCAACCTGGCTACACTGCTGATAACAGTATATAAAATGCTTTCAACTTGATGTCATGCCAAGACTTTTCCCAGGAGAAAGCTGTCTTTATCTTGTTTGGCCAAAAAAGATGTTTGGACTTGCTTTAGTCTCTGAAGAAAGGGTGAGGTCTCCTTAAATACAGCTTTTTTTCAGTCCAACTTAAGACTGTGAAGCTCAAAACTCCCTGTTGTGTCTTGCCTACTGTTTTTTCTTTCCTCAGGCAATATAAGTCAAGTGACAGGTATTGAGCAGCATGCTTTCAAAAACAATGTCTTAATTTCCTGAATTAGAGTGGTGCTTCATCTGTCATGAACTTACGTGCAGGTTTCTTGTAACATTATGTTCCGTTAATAAAATGAGACCATTTAACATGAATTTTGATTAACTTATCAAAATTCCCTTGTACAAAAATGAAAAACATAAGGTTTTCGTACCTTTGAATTGATGTGACAGCTTTGGAAATACTCCTTAATTCAGCATAAATTGAAATTTCCTCTGGTGTTTGGCAACAGGCTATTAAAAAAAAAAAAAAAAAAAAGGGCATCGTTGTGTCCTCTGTGGCAGNGATTGATGACCTAAATTTCTCCATTTCTAACTTTCTGCTGTTCACCTGAGCTTGCTCCTCATCCAGTGGTTCGTCTAACAGTGCTGAGTGGTGTTTATGTAAGATGGTGACTGCAAGCAAAAACTGATGAAATGGTGTTTTCTAAGAGATGTTTCTTTGACTAGATAAAAATCAAGAAACTCGCTAAGATCGTAAAAGCTTCAAACACTTAAATTCCATTAGTCTAGCAAACTAAGTGGACTTGCACATTCTGATACGTGTTTCTGTACACAGCAATGCAGAAATACTAACCTGTGGTATTTTGAAAACTAATTTTTTTAGAACTCTTCTTGCATGGTCTTGTAAATACTCTCCTTATGACAGAACTTGCTGCTTGTCCATACCGCTCCTCTGCTGCTTAGGGAATTTACCTGTTGGCTCCTGTTTGCTGGGACCTAGGTGTTCTGCTTGACTTTGTCTTCTCCAAGAAAGCTGCTGCTAGGGGTGATGATTCAGAAGTGGGATGAAGGGATATAAACAATTTGGATCAAACTATTTGGAGTTCTGTTAGCTGCTTGGCCTGGCTTGATTTGTAACAGTTCTCGTGTTTACGCTAGTAGCCTAATGGATTAATGGAAGTCCAAATGTCAGAGGATAGAGGAAAACTGGGCAAAGAGGTCTTGTCAGACGAGTTAGGAGGTAAGTTTTTCATGTTTATTAAACAGCTGGGATCTTTCAAGAGCCTGGGAAAATTATATTATTACCCACAATTTTCAAATAATGTATTCTAAAGTGATTGCCATGCATTTTAGTTAATATTCCTCTCATGTTTTTTAAATGAAAAAGAATGGAGTAAGTCGTAATTGGATACAGTACTCCAGCGAGTTCTTGTGGATGATAAGACCTTGCCTTTAGCGTATGCTGGGTCTTTACTCCCTCAGAGTTTCAGTTTCAGTGGCGGAATGGACACCACCAGTTATTTAAAAAGATGTAACCAAAATTGTTTGTTTCAGGCACCTGAAGTAGGGCGGTTTTATTCGTGTACGGGGGGGAATACTGACAGATTGAAAGCACAGCTGGTTTTGGTGGGACCCTTAGTTAACACCTGCAAATTGGTGCCGTATTTTATCTGCATGGTGGGGATAATTCCCATTTAATAGGGCTCTTGTGAGGATCAGTATTAAGTGGCCTGAGGTGCTGGTTCAAAAGGAGTTCTGGGAGGGCAAGGCTGTTCTGAAATGCAATATGCTAAACTGCCCAGAGTGTAAGGAAATACTCTGTGTGGTAATGTGAGAGAGGTTCTTGTACTGGCATAGGGAGTGTCCTCAACAAAAGAAAAATCCCTGAAGTGGTACGAGGATAATTGCTGCTTCAAGATAACTACAATATCAAAACATACAGAGTGTCTCTGCTAAGGTTATGGTCAAAGCCAGGTTATTTTCTCACAAGAACGTTCCTTTCTAGTACCTTCACTTCATTACTTCTGAGGCAGATGATGTAATGTAAGTGCTGTCGTTTTGTCTGTTGGATTCTGGTTCTATTGTGACCGTTACTGCAACATTAATGAAAAGGTATAATGTGACTGGCTCAAAGAAGTAATACTTTCTCTGCTTCAGCCAGTTGGAAAGAATTGAATTTCTAAGAAATAGCAATCTGTTTTCAAAGCTAAAAATGAAAAACTAGATGCTTTCTTGATTGTCATCTATTAAATTGGAAGTGAACAATAAATTGAATAATTTTTATTAGAATTTTAGATTGTGGCCACTTCTCAGTATGCTTGTATCAGCTGGTGTGACGGACTGTTGTGGAGTAATAAAAGACAATCTAAAGGCATTTAAATAACTTGAATTATTCTTAATTATATTACCACCGTAATCTAATACATTTCATTCTCTGGATTATTGAGGTTTGCTCATTCTGGCTGTTAACTGGTTGCCAAACTGAATGTGTTCTGATAGTGAATAATTTAATCCTCTCATTTATTTTGCTTTTTTGTACTTAGTGTCAGAATGAATTTGTAGTACAGCACTTCTCCCTGGTGGTTAGGAGGTAGGAGTGTGAGGATAAAGAGGAGATGGAAGGCTGGATTTTGATCCCTGTTTTCAGGGATGGTTGGCCTTCAAGATGCTTAATTACAGAGGTTTCCTGGTTTCTTCACTAGTTGTGTGGGACTGATGGTCTTAATCTAACATGGAGATGCTGGGGGGCCCAGCTGGTATTTATGAAATGGTTTGAGTCCCTTTGAGGGGAGGAGTTTTCCTCTCCTAAAGAATTTCCGCTTGTGTGGGAGGGATCAAGTAGGGCTGGTGGTGCTATGAAAGAAATGGCTCGCTGTCTGCAGGGATCCCAGAAGTAATGAAGGTTGGTGGGGTGATGTAGAAAGACAACAGAAATGTATGAGCTGGTGAGGAGCTGCAGTGGGAATGGAGACTATGAGAAGAGCTGTAAGTTTTAGTAATGAATTAATCCTGATATGAGGATGACTTTGGAGCCCTGGGGAAAGGCTAAGGTTGTGGAAGCCTAAATGAGTAGTAAATAGATTGTTCTTTAGGAAAGGAATATTCTCCAGAGGGACATGGATGCAAAGGACACCCTTTGTGATGAATTTTGTGCTGCTTTTGGTGGCTTAGATCCGTCCCCTTTCAGCATACTGTCCGTAGATCCCGTTAAAGCACATCTGATGCCCCGCAAGGCTCTTGAAGGATCGCTTGATTAAGAAAACTTCACAGTTTAAGCAAACTTGGAGAAGATAAAAGTGGAGTGAAAGGAGCTCTTTGAGGACTCTGTTGGGACAGTGACTTCTCCTTTCAGTGATGCTTGCCTTTTTTCCACTAAGGAAGAATGCTTTGGAGTACACTGCCAGACTTAGTAATGCTGGATGCCCAGATGCGAACAGCAACATGAATCGGTCACTCTCTGTGTTGTTTGGAACTACACCTCTGCAGCTCTTGAGAGAAGTCTGGACGTGGCGATTCAAGCCGCCTTCCCAGACGGTAACTTACTGTTGTGAACTTTACCTGAAGATGAAGAAAAGCACCAACGCAACTTTCACAACTCTTACGAACTACAGCATCTGTTTGGTAGGACAAACAGTTGAACCTGTAGGATAGCAGTCTTCCACTGAACTTCCATCGTGCATCCCTTCAGATGCAGAAGTTTTTGACAGCTGCAAATCCAGCTGTAACAAGGGTTATTTATTAGCTGATGCTTACTTTTTACCTTCAGCTGTGAATGAATTGGGGGAAGAAGAGAAGACAAGACCAAGTCAAAAGCTCTATTTTTGTACGGTGCGCTGGCAGTCACAAAGCACTTTCTTTATTCTGTAAATAGCAGAGACTGGCTTGAAGAAGAAACCCTTGGTCATGGGAGGATGACCAAGCCGAGGCTTTTCTCAAGCCAATGGTATCTCTCCTGGCCTAACCCATGCATTTCCTGGAGTCTTGTTCAGACTTCCAGATGCTTATTGCATTCATTGTTGGATGAATTTCAACAACAGGTGGAATTGTTTGGTGTCCGGAGTTTTTAAAACAGCTGTTGAGAATTGCTCTGGTCAAACGTCATCCTGGGAAGGATGGTAAGGCCAGTTTCTGTAGCAGTCTTCGTAAACCTCTTCATCTTGTTATGGGTAAATAATCAGCAAAGCAGCTTTCATTTAAAGACTATCCTGCAGTGAGGACTGTCTGAGAGATCAGTGGGGTCCCTTGGAAATAGTGAAGATGTAGAATTTTAAGACTAGCTTTGTCAGAGGGAACGGGTTTTTCTTCATCTTGACTTTAAAAAATGGCTCCGTATGTCTCAGGGGTACACGTTTAAGAGTCAAATCCTGTGGGTTTGAATAAAAAGCATTCAGATGACAAAATACTTTTGAAGGTTCCCGAGAGAGCAGATGCTTACCTGTACGCAAGTAGATATCATTTGACTTCTTAATGCCCAAGCCTAAGGGATAATAGAATTAAAATAACTGTGTCGTGTTACTTAAAATTTCCCTTTAATCTACATCTAAAGATGTGATGTGACAGAGAATTCCCTGGGGACCTAAATAGTGGTTGGGGCTCTT
>VZSZ01008998.1:14766-26061 GCA_013398815.1 Ibidorhyncha struthersii
GTTTGCTTTTTGGGGTGCGTTTTAAAACAAAGAAAAAAAAAATGCTCAACCCCCCCCCAGCCCTTTACAAGAGGGCATCTCAGATGGAGCTGTGGATGAATTTTCCGTATGCATCACTGGGTATCAGGTGCAATTTTAAGAGCTGTTCGTTGCTTTAATTGTTAAATGTAGCTTTGATGAAGCACGTTACAACATCTCAAGACTGAGAGGCTTCTAACCTGTCAACCTCTAGCTGAGGTTGGCAAGAGCGATCATCCTTCTTTATCGAATTGAGTGATGTCTTTTTTTCCTTGAATTGCCTCTTCTGTTAATTTCATTAAGTCTGTCAGTGGAAACTGTGGTGCCGTTAAGAGAGTACTGGTTTCACTGCTCTGGTAAAATAAAGGTGATCTAGGATGTGAGAACAAGCCCTCCTTTGAACAGACTGTTCTTCAAATTAGTAAGTGCAACAGATGTAACTAAGAAAATAAACTTTTTATACAAGGACGTTTCCTCTGGGGAAAAAAAAAAGATAATGGAGCAATTCACAACCTCTTAATTCATAAAGGAAACGAATCAAGTCATAAAAATCTTCTGTGATTCTTAAAACATATTATGCAATCTATTGGGATCCTTCTATTAGCAGCTGAGCATTAGTAATTAGTTGTTTGGAGAAGAATTTTGTAAGGAGAAGTAGTTTGCTGGTTAAGTAACACCAGTTATCCATGCCAAACACTTTTGTGACTTTTTCTTGCTGTTGTGTTGTTTGAGCTCCGTAGGCTAGCGAAGTCCTTTTGTGTTGCATCTGGAATGTTACAGGCACAAAGTCTCAAAAGAACTGAATGCTATTACCGGTGGTGATGACATGTAAAATCAGACATGTTCTTTGTGTGGAATTCCAAGGTTTGGTGCATTAATGAGCTGTGTACTGTTTTCTGTTGTGAAGTTTGAACTTTAATTTATTAAATTGCTTGAAAAGAAGATGGAGCATGCACCTTTCCCCCCTTGTTCTGGTCTTCATTTCAGAGCACTGGATGTCTTGAAAGCCCCGTTTTGTCGGGCACATCTGTCTGGGGGTTGTGACAGTGCTCGTATGGCCTTACACATTTTCATTCTCCTGGCTTTTCTCTAGCTTCTCCAGCTAACACATCAGCCTTGAAGAGATCCCATGAGTAAGAAAATCAGATCTGAAGAAATTTACACTTCAAGATTTATTTTGCTGTTAATTTTGGTTAATTTCTGCAAGTTGGAAAGCAGACCATAATATAGCTCACGAAGTATCAGACAGCCTTCTTTTGTGTCTGTCTAATAGAAGATTGTTAGATTTAGGTTATAGGTCTGGAGCTTTGTACACGTGTCTCTCCTAATAATAGTCTAACTTAAAACTGTTTAATTGTACCATTTAAGTTCACTCCAGTAGCACGCTGCAGACTTGAGGGTTTTTGCAATGAAACAAATGTAGGTAAAGGCTGCAGCCCCGAGTCATCAGTGATGCAACCAGTGCTTTGGCTCATATGCCAAATTTTAGTCTTTGCTGGGCTGCCAGTTTGAAGATTAATGTTAGCCTTCACAGTGTTCTCTTAAAAAAGCTGGAATTTGACATGCCCACGTGCTTTTTTTAGTTAGTTTGTTTGGTTTTTGTTAATTGGCTCAGACTGAAGACTGGTAGCAACAGCAGCTCTTGACAACACCAAGTGAAGCAAGGGCATGAGTAGAGTACAGAAGTATTTTATTTTTGTAGGTGTTGCTAAAGAGAAGAGCAGTGGAGATACAGTGCCTGGATTGAACGCTGGCAGGCAGCTTGCCTTTATAGTTCAAGTTATGCACTGAAGACATGACAGTTTGTGTCACTTGTTAAAAGCACAATACAGTCATCTCACGTAGTTTCTGTTTGGACAGAATTTAGCCTGTATGACTGCCTGTTACAAGAGCCAACAATGATCTCTTGGCTTATTAGTCTTGTTTTATGCGTTGGAGTGCAGCTTAGTAATGGTAATGGTACACGCAAGGTTGTAAAGCTGACTCTCTCTGCAGAGTGCTGCGTCCTCCTGGTGGTGGATCCAACTTTTCCTTGGGTTTTGATGAACCAAAAGAACAACCCGTACGAAGGAACAAAATGGCATCCAGCATCTTTGGAACTCCTGAAGAAAACCCACCTTCCTGGGCTAAATCATCGGGTAAGAACACAGTGCTTTGTTTCCAGATCTGCTGACGTGTGTTAATTCATTTTTTCTATCAGCTTGAAGCTGCTGGTGGCTCAGTGTGGAAACCAGAATTCGCTTGGTAGTGTAGGGCTATAAATGATGTCTGCTTGCATGTTTTTTTTTATTATTTCTAATTTTGAATTGCTTCCAGAGTTTTTTTTAATGCAAGTCTTGGGCTTAGATTTTGCAAGCAGAGAACTGTGGTTTGGATGCATTTTCTCCAAGCTAATCAAGTAACAGTAAGGTGAACTTGTGTCTTACTTAGTATTTGGAGTAGCACTGATTGGTCTTCATTAATCAGAGGAAGTTTAGCTTTGCGTTGGACTCGCAGCTGGGATTAAGCTTCCATTTCGGCAGAGCACTTCCAGTATGGGTGGCCTTGGGAACACTCGTTTCCATCTGTTTAAATGGCACCCTCAACTGCACGAGATGCTGTTTTAAGACAGTGATTGGGAAGACAGCATCTAAAGGACCAGGACATCTTAGAATGGTAAAGCTTTAAATTAAAAAAAGAACAAACAACCCCCAAAAAACCCTGATGGCTTACGATCTGCTTTCCCAGTAAGTTTATCGTGCAACCTGATTAGAATCAATCTCTGGTTGTAGGGACTAAGCCAGGTGAAATCAGAGAAGACTGTGAATCATCTGGACCACAAAGAAGAAACTCAACTGATGCAAACTGCGGAGACTTTGTAGATCCTAAGGTCAGTACATTTACTACTGAGAGCCTGATAATGGGACAATTCATGCTCTGTATGTGGTTGCTTTATCACTGATGTTCACACAGTTGGAAGCATTGTAGGATTTGAATCTGTTCTTTTCCTGAAGGTCTCTCTCTTCCACATGATAGTCTTACAGTATGTTGATGAAGGGCTGTATTTTTCTAAAAGGACTACTTTCTAGAGCTCCTAACTCTTCTTATTGACGAGACAGGAATGAAGCTGTGTGAAATCTAGCTTCAGACATATGTGTAATTGCGTGTTTTAACAGATTTTTACAAACAATAGTTACCTACAACAAACTGTGTGGATCTCTTGACTGACAAAGGACTTGGATTCACATCCCAACAAGCGCTCATTAACATGAATTCTTGTTTTATTTCTGTTACTGTCTTTAATAATACCATCACTTTTTATGCAAATGGTCTACTTGGTAGCAATATGGAGCGTGTTTTGTAGCGTTAACGTGGGTTTTGCTTGCTGTATGATTACATTTAGTGGGAAAACCAGGATGAAGAGTAACAATTCCTCTGAACTTAGAAAAACTGGAACCTAGAGTAGACTGCACTTGCATGAACAAATTCTAGAGAGGAAAAAAAGAAAAAACGTTGTTCTTTAAAGCTCTCCAGCTTTAGGCTTTCTGAAAAGAACTGGGTAGGTGAATTGTTGATCTCAAATGCTGTGGCAGATACCTTTTCCCTCATGGGTTTTAAATAGCAAGTCTTATTTTGATAATTGGCATCGATCATCACTTTAACCCATTTTTGTTATTAATAGGTGCTTTGAGCCATGAAATTGTTCTTTGTTGCAGAAAATGTCTTGTTCCAATTTAGCAAATACAAGTTAGATTAAATTTATAGCTGCTACCACAGAAAACACAAATGAACTGTTTAGTCTAATTCTATTTTCTACTTAATTGTATTAAATACTGTGGTTCTCAGCTTTGCAAACAGATTCTTCCAATGCGGCATACTTTAATTTTATGCAGTAGTTACAGCTCCAAACAGCAGAAGCTGGAGCTAATGTACTGTAGCCCAGTCTGAGACTTAGGGCAATATATTTGCGTGAGTTCCTGTGTGTGTATATGCTGATGATTGCAATTTAACTATGTAATTAACAATGTTAAATTTATGAAAGTTGATGAAACCTCCTGCCATTCAGGAGCCTTGGCTGATGCTGGAAGCCCTTCTGTACCTTTGTGTCAAGTTGCAGCCTGTGAACAGATTCGGTATGAAAAGAATGTTTAGGTGTTTATGTAGTGAAGGAAACTTTATCAGTAACCTTGCAAAAAAACCCAACTGATCTGTGTTTCACAAATGCAGTTAAATATCCTGGCTAGAACAAAATCTCTTGGCTGTGCTAACAAATAAATGTTTGATGTTGGAAAGAGTCACTTACTAAAAGGAGGGGACGATGAACTATTGCTAGTTGCTTTCAGCGCTCAGCAGCTCCAGTGTTCTGGTTACTGTCAGTGCTGCCTCATGGAGGATGCTGTTTATTATAAAGTACTGTTGCTCACCCACATCCTTCACGGTGTGGGTATAACAAGTATGCCACATGTTACAGGTCATCAGGATTTCTTCAGTAGTATCTGTTCAAACTTTTAAAAGGATGTTAGGTAAATAACTGATGAAATTAAATTAGTCACCGTAAGAATTGTTGCTTACAAACCCATCATATTAATCTGCAGAAATATGTATGCAGAACCCACCGTGCCACTCTGGTATCTGTCCCTGAGAGTGTGTTACTGGTCTAAAAGTGCTTCGTTGGGTCTGTCACTCAGAAAGTGTTGCTATAGATAGAGCAGCGTGCCTGACCACAACGTGGAGTACTGAGCACTCTCTCCGGAGGGGGAAATTTATTGTGAAGTGTCAGACATAATGTGTTTCTCTCTCTTCTAGGGAGGAGATGGTGGTGTTGAAACTTCTGGTGAGTAACTCCTTCGGACTCTTCTAGTAAAAGCCTTTTGCAGTTAAATGCTTTTGAAATAGAAGAGGATATAGGATATATAAAAGGTCAGGTGTTAGGAGAGAGACAGTTTGGGTTTGTCCCTTGAATCCATTGAATCAATAAAGTGACCTGGCTATCTTAGTGGAAGCGTGGATATGGAACGAAACGGCAGAGTTTCATTCAGGTTAAAAATGAGAACAGTCCTGTGCATTTATTTTGCCAGCAGCAGTTGGTGTCAAGATTTGTTTAAGTACTAGAAGGCAAGGTGCATACCATCTTGCAAAGAGTTCAGCGATTGAAAGACTCTACTGCTGTTATAGTAGCTTATAATTAAGTAATACAGTCAACTTAATAGATTTTAGTTTAGCAGTTTCTTTCTTTCCTGTTGTCTTCTCATACAGGAAACACTACATTCACAGAAATAATCAAAACAGGCTACTGCATCTGAAAGTGTCTGCATTAACTAGCTTTTAAGTTCCTGTCGCTTTTTAAATGCTGATTTTTGCCAAGGAAGTTCATATGCATACTGCAAACTTCATGTAAACAGCGGCACTTCCCCTAGCAGCATGCACGTTAACCTTGAAGTGGTTTTTCTAGCTCTGAGGCTGGAAATCTCCATTGTAAGATTTACCTTAAGAACAGCTTACTTCCTGATGAGAGGAATGTGTATGTTGACCGGGTACTTTCTAAGTGCTACTTTCAACACCTGAGAGTTGTGGGAGATCGCTAAAGCCATTAGCAGTTCCCTGTCCTGAAAAGACTTCTGCTGGGAGGGTGAGAGTTTTTCCGGAATGTTTTTTAACTACCTCCTAAGTGGTATCTGTTCCCAAAATAGGTCTTGCTTCTTTAGCAGGCTGCTCCTAATCAAACTATGCAGGCTTCTTTAGTATTTCTTTCCCATGTCTGTCTGGTCTTAATTAGCACTGTAGGCATTTAGAGTAGGAGGACGTGGTTTGATAATAGAAGTAAAGTGATCTAAGGGCTCTGCTGCTTTTCCTGGTACTTGTTTAAACCAGCTCACCGTGGGGTCGGATGAGAGCCTGCGAGCAGCAGTGAGGCGAGAAGAGGTGGATGGGAAGAAGCAGAAATAGGGCTGCCTGGGTTAGCAACAGCTGCCTGAAACTTGGGGTACAAAATGATATTCCTCACTCTTGGAACAAGTTCCCATTTTCACAGGTGTCATACTTGTTGGCTTTTGGTTTGTTTCTGGTAGGTGACAGTGAAGGAAGTTCTTATCAAGTACCACGTAAATGTATGCTGGGCGGTGGTTTAAAAAACCCCAAAAGTGCTACTGGAGAGTAACTGGGGTTGTCTACTGTTGTGGCCATGACTAAAAATTGAATTTTTGAAGGTGGTCAAGATGAAATAAAAATGACAGGCAAACGATTGAATGTTAAACGTCCACTGATGGTACTTAGGAAGGAGCAGAAAGTTAATGCTTCCTGGACACGGTGTCTGTAGTAAGTAGATAGTGAGAATTTTAATGAATTGTTAAGTTAATTGGTAATGTTGATAGCTTTGGGTATCCTAGCTTAATGGAGCGCAGAGTCTTGCTGAGCTAGCTGTGTCACTCCACCACTTGATATTCCTGCTGTGGGAGGTGGCAGACGTGAGCTGGTGAACATCCCACCCGTTGCACATGTGATTTTTGTACTTGATGTTGTAGAGCTGTCTCCGGGGTTTGAAAAGGGCTGTATGAATACACCTCCAAATAAAAGCTGTCTGCTTACAAGTTCAAAGCATAACTAGATTCTTAATAGGTTTTCATCATTAAAAAATGTTTGTTCTTCTGAATTTGGAAATAATTTTCTGTATGTAACTGATTAGAAAACCCCAAGTAGGTGTCAGGTGGGGTACGTGTATTTATTTAATCACGTCTGTGTAGGGGAAGAAACTTGTTGCTTTTGCAGCGGTGTTCTTGCTTCCTGATTTTTTTCCTGTAGTTCCTTTCCGTGCATCAGTTTCCAGTGGTTTGCAGTATACTCAGTAGAAAGCTGTTTCAGAGATTATACCCTTTCTGATAAGGGAAGAACTTTAACATTTGATCTGATCCAGTTGCATTTACCACCTTAGTTACTAGTTTAGCAAACTTATCTACAAGTTGATGATGTGGGAAGTAATAATGTGTATTATGTCAGCCAGCTACGTGAGCCTCCAAATGCTGTAGAGACTTCCCCAATGTCCCCTGTGATAGTAATTCTTGTTTCTTTTGTGATTCAGTTTGCGCTGTGTACTTAATGTGACTAGCTAAGGAGAACTGGGCAGCACTCGGTTGACTGTCACCAGTGACTGACTTTACATGACACACAGGAAGGTGGAGTCTGGCATTTGGTGGACAGATGATCATCGTGAGTACTGCCCGGCACTCGGGCTGCCTGCTGAAGGCACAGACAATGGAGCATTCAGCGCCATATGAACAGCGGGCACGGCCGCAGTGGTTCTCGGCTTGCTGAGTAAGCAGGCGGTGGTACGCATGAGCTACAGAAGCTTCAAGCTTAAAACTTTGTATGAACTCTTTTGTTCAGAGGTGCCTGTGGGTTACAGCAGAGACTCTATATTGTAGATTATTTCTGATTGCATGGAGACTATACTAAGATGCTGGAGTTCTTGGAGATTATTACAGGCATGGATACATGGATACAGGGGGTTCTGCGGACACGAGTGGGTTTTCAGTGTTTCTAATAAAATTCTGCATCAACGATTATTAAAAAAAATAATAAACTGAGTTGCCACAGGACTGGAGGAAAGCTGCTTCTATAGATAGGAAGGTAGCTAAAGAATAGGAGGCAAAGGGTAGGTCTTAGGGATTGCTTTTCAGGTTGGAAAAATGAGCCATGGGAAATGATGCTGGGGCTAGTTTTATTCAGTGCCTTTGTCTGTGACCTGGAAAGGTAATGAACAGTGAAGTCTCCAATTTTGTTGGTGATATTAGCTCTTTCAAGTAGTCAAATTGTGCTGATGGTGAGAAAAATCTCACTGTCAGAAGGACTCAACTAAATCAGGTAGGCAGGTAAAAAGGTGGCAAGATGATCTTTGTATAAGTAAGTATAAAGTAATGCATCAGGGGGGAAAAAAAAACCCACCTGACACCTAAACCATGCCAGTCTTTTGTTTGGCTCTGCACAGCGGTTAACTCCCAGGATCTGCCTTCAGTCTTATTACTGAAAGTTCTCTGAAATCTTTGGGGGCACCAGCAAAATGTTGAATATCATCAGGAAGAGAATATGAAACAGGACATTGTTTTGCCTCTGTAAACAATGATATGCCCACATCTTGAATTGCGTATGCAGTCCTTGAAATGGAAAGACCAGAAGATCGTAGCGGAGGTAAACAAGGGCAGAGGAAGGTAATGGGAAAGGTAGGGAGGTGCCGCAGCTGCCTTACGAGGAGAGACTAAAATAGCTGTGTCTCTTCAGTTGAAGACAAGGCTGGGGGAGAGGGAATAATATGATCCAGACTTACTAAATCACAAAGATGGAGGTTAAGGTGAATGTGCAGCTGTTCCCTGAATCCTCCAAAGGAAGAACTGGTGATCATTAGATGAAACTCGGGGGTCTGTTAAAAAAGTACATCTCCACAGAGTTGGCAGTGAAGCTCCGTTCCCCTCACCCTGCCAAGTATCAGGAGGCTGCTTGGTGCCAATTTGGGCCTTAATCATAAATGATTGTGTTAATCTATAAAAATCTATAAAATCTATAATAATCTATAAAAATATGAGGTGCTAATGAATTGTCAATGAAGCAGATACATTAGTTATTTGCTACAGTATCTAAAGTGCTTCCTGTGAAGAATCCCTTCTGTGTCCTGTCTTCTTGTTGTCGTTCAGAAGTATTTAAAATAGATGAAACTATCACGTGCTTTCCAGGGAGCGTACGATCGGAGAGTACCCATGCATGGCTATCCCCTACTCTGTTCTGTGTGAAGCCTCAGAAGTGTCTGTCAGATCCTCTTCCCCTCTAGTTACGAAATTGGGAATGCGGTTTGAATCTGAGCTCTTGCTTACAAGTGCCGGTGCTTCTGTGACTTGGTTTCCAGCACCTGCTCAGAATTGAGTTACGATTGTCATAGTCGTGTGCTGACTAATATGTACAAGACTTAACACTTAAGCTGCTGGTCATTTAAAACAAATAAATTACTGGGGTCCCCTAATAGCAGCTGAGTGAATGTGACTCTTGAATGCCTGAAACTGAAGTGTAAGGCATTGGAGTTCATCTGAAAAACACTTCGGTGGGCTGGAGTCCATCCTGCCAGCGGCTTACAGCAGCACTGAGTGCGTCGTAAGCCTGGAGAAAACTTACAGGAGCTGATCTTCTGTCTAAGCCAGTGAAAACTTCTGGCTTTCATCATCCACATCAAACACTTTAAAAGCTTCTTTTCTTCTAGAAAACACTGAGGCTGATGTAGAAGCTGCCCCAGGTCAGAATGAAGAAAAATCCCTGCCTGCTGCACCTGTTCCTAGCCCAGTAGCACCAGCACCTGCACCATCCAGGAGAAATCCACCCGGTGGCAAGTCCAGCCTAGTCCTCGGTTAAACCTTTCCCTTCCTGACTGTTTTGAACTCGTGTCTGTTTCTTTCCCCCATGCTTGTGAACTGCACAACTTGAGCCTGACTGTACATCTCGAATTTCTTTCATTAAAAAGAAGCACTTTATGTACTCCATCTTTTTTTTTTCTTTTTTTTTTTTTGAGATCAAGGGTTTTTTTTCCACCTCTGTCCTGTGTTTCCCCCAGATCTACTGGAAGTGACATGAGTGTTTTCTAGTGATAGACTCAAGGGAAAGCTTTATGAAGTATAGTAATGTAATTCAAAGGAGAGTAGATTGGTTCTAAGTGTGCTTAGAGGGTTTTTGTACTGAGATTTTTTTAGAACCCCTTAGCTTTACAAGGGTCTAGAATCCTGGTTAAACAGGCCAGCAAACAATCAGCAAGAGCAGTCCCATCCTCCACATGCGGGATTTGGGGATCTAAAAGGCTTCATTGACTGCATGTGGTAAATGCCTTGGGCCCTGCTGTGCCATATAAATCATAACGTGGTTAGTGTACACCGTGCTGCCTTTAGAAAAAAATAAAAAGAATCTTGATACTGGACTACTATGAAGCAGGGTATGTGCCAAATAGAGGGCTGATGACCAGAGCCGCCTGGCCTAATGCTAGGAGGGGATTTATTCAGACTTTATTCAGTGAAGGTGGAGTGGATCATATAAATGAAAATTACAGGGCATTTTTTTTACAACTGACTCAATGCTGTGCATGATCATGCTGGTGCTTGACCATGAGGTGAAAATCTCATCCTTTAAAGTGTGTGTTGTAATTTCACAAAGCTGGACTGTTGCTTAAAAGTAAAATAATATAGAAATTTTGAAGCAGTGTTTCCTGTGTGGGTTTTATTTCGTAGGTTTGGTTTTGCTTTGTTCTCAGTTGTCCTTGTCTCAGCCAACCTGCCCTACTCTAATGGAGGTGGAATGCAGCAGAGGAGGAGAGTTCTTACACCTGCCTCGAGGTCACCACCATGTGCCATCTTCCCGTGAAGAAAGTGTCTGACTTACCTCTTCATTTTTATCATCTAGATCGGAGAAGCATGGAACCAAAATACTGTTTTTCTCAAGAAAATAGAGGAAGTGAAAGTTTATTCTCACAAAAAAAAAACCCAAAACACCAATAGACCCTGCCAAGGGAGGGGGTGGAAGGGAGACCAAACCATGAAGTTCTCTGCTGTCCTGGAGGGGATCTGTTGCACGATAAGCCAATGCAGCGGATCTGTGCAGAACTGGTGCGTCGGCTGCAGAGAGGGTGCCTTTTCCCCTCCTCCCAGAAGAACCAGTGCCTAAAAACGCCCTGGGTTCCCACATCGGTTTTGCAGAAGCCTGAGCCCTAGGTGCTTACCCTATAAAACTGGATTCGCTCTAACGTGCTCCTCATCTCCTACACAGAGCCACAGAATGGTTTGGGTTGGAAGGGACATTAAAGCTCATCCCGTTCCGCCCCCCTGCCCCGGGCAGGGACACCTCCCCCCAGCCCAGGTTGCTCCAAGCCCCGTCCAACCTGGCCTTGAACACCTCCAGGGATGGGGCAGCCACCGCTTCTGGGGGCAACCTGCGCCAGGGGCTCACCCCCCTCGCAGTAAAGAATTTCTTCCCAATATCTAATCTAAATCTCCCCTCTTCCAGTTTAAAACCGTTACCCCTTCTCTCACTGCTCCACCCCCTGATCCAGAGTCCCTCCCCAGCTCTCCTGTCGCCCCTTTAGGGACTGGAAGGGGCCCTAAGGTCTCCCCGGAGCCTTTTCTTCTCCAGGCTGAACAACCCCGGCTCTCCCAGCCTGTCCTCGCAGCAGAGGGGCTCCAGCCCTCGCAGCATCTCCGGGGGCTCCTCCGTCCCCCCCCTTCCCCTCCCCCCCCTCCGTGGCTGCTGTTCCTTACAGCCCGCACGAAACGCGCTGTGGCT
>VZSZ01008998.1:35099-69500 GCA_013398815.1 Ibidorhyncha struthersii
TGGGATGGGATGGGATGGGACGGATGGACACATTAACCACCAAACTGAAGCGCCAGGCCCGGCGTCCCCTGGCCTGTCAGCCCCTTACGAGGGTGTTCAGGTGCAGTCCTTACCAATCGCAAACTCCACGAGGCTCTCGTTGTCTTCGGCGAGCGCGTCAAGGAACAGATCCAGGACCTGAAGCTGCCGGAGGTACTCGTAGTTTTTGGGATCGTAGGCGAAGTTGGCCAGGTTTGCCAGTACCTGCTCCTTAGCCTCTGCAACAGAGAAGCGTGAGGAGCGTGAGAAAACACGCTCAACACGAGGAGGATTAGCGAGCAGCAGTGCCGGGGGTTACCTGGGCTGTCTGTCACCTGGAACTCGGTGACCAGGGCCTGCAGGTACTCCAGCCGCCCCAGCTCCATCCCGGGCCCAGCAGCCATGCCATGCCCCAAGCTCAGCCGCTAAACGCCCGGCGCCTGTGAGGCACCCCGCTCTCGGCTCTCCCTTCGGCCGGGTACCCCGCGGCGGGCCGGTGCTCGCCCACGGCCGGCGGGCAGGAGACGAGCCAGCGCCGAAGCGGGCGGTGCCCGGCGGCCGCCATCTTGTGGGCGTGGCGCGGGGGGCCGCCATCTTGTGGGCGTGGCGGGGGGGGCCGCTGCGTGCCTCAGGCGGGGGAGATGGCGGCGGCTCCTTCTCCTCCTCCTCCTCCTCCTCCTCCTCCGCGGCCGGCGGGGGCGGCTACTGCGAGGTGGCCACGCATCGAAAGGCGGCGGGTTGCCGAGCCTGGGGTCCCCGGGTGGGGTGTAAGGGGGCAGGCTGGCGCCTTACGGGGTGTTTCCTCCCCCGTGGGCCGGGTAACCCGGTAGCGATCGCCGCAAAGAAATGAACGTGCATCGTGGTGTTCGGTGTGCGGCAGAACTTCGATGTTTAAAACGCTTCGCTCTGGAAAGGAGCAAGCCTTTCCTCCCTCACTAGTTATTTACTCAAAAATTTTTCACGTGTGTGAATTTTAAACTTTTTGTGTCCTGCTCAATTTCAATAGCGCTGTCCTTCCAGGTTCTCCTGAGTTCGTTGTGGCGGTGGATGAACCCCGAGCTGCTGCCTAGGCCGCAACTGGTCCCAGCCGGCTTCCCGGCTGAGGGGCTCGCCGCAGGGATGAACCCCATCGGGACCGAGCCGCTCGCTGGGTCTCGGGGTCTCTGCGGGCGATGGGTGTAAAATATGGGACATGCGGATGGTAACGCCGTGGCTGGGGCGGTCGGGAGGGCGAGAGCGGGGAAACGTGATGGAGGGAGTAAAGGGTTTAGTTAGTTTCGGTTTTAATATGGGATTGCAGCTCATGGGCTAAAGGGGGACAACGGAAAGAGATTTTTTGCCTTTTGTAAAATGGTGAAAGGATTAGAAGCTGAGGGAAAAGGTAAAAAGAAGGCACAACACATGCGTGGTGAAAGAAATTACCTGGGGGAAAAAAAATGAAGTGAAGCCAAGAAGGAGCGAATTAAACCAGCAGCAGGTAATTCCACCCTGGTTGTACAATGCCCTGGCCTAAGCACGAAGCAGAGCAATTACGTGATTCTGAACTACCACAGTTCAAGTGAAACCACTGTGATTATAAGTGCTGCAAGTGGGTTCAATTGTGGTTCGTGTCGTGTAAATATATAAGGTGAAAGTACATAAACATCATAAACTGAGGGGGTGGACTCTGAAGAAATTTGTGTTGCTTTTATTGAAGCAATGAAATGCATGGAGGTTCTTCTGTAGATAAGGTAGGAAACAGGCTGTGAGCAGATGTTGTCTTCTGTATTATCTCAAATGCAGCTGATTTTCATATAAAGCAAACTGAACATGGACTGATCTGCCAAATACGTGGCATCAGTGACATGCATGTTGGGCTGATAATCTCTCCTACCACACAGCTGGGTGTAGTAAAATATCTGCCCATGACCACATTAAATAGATGAGCAAAGAAGCTACACTGAGTGCAGTAATGATAAATCTTTACAATGGTGTGGGAAGACAGAGAATGTCGAAGTGAAAGTATTTATTTCTACCTGGTATGAAAGTTTAAGCCAGGTCTGTGCTAGCAACTTCAACTCTTACAATTTATCAGCTGAAGTCAGTGTATATATCTGTATATGTATGAAAATGATCAGCAAAGGTGCTACAGGCTACTTCTCTATTAGAATGTTTTGCTAGTGTGTTAACAAATCTCTTTAAATGTATGCTTTTGTAAGTGGTAAGTGTTGACATACTTTAAAGCCACATCTGTCATTACACAGAAAGCGAATGACTAATGTGAGAAAGCAGAAGAGAAAGCAAACACAGAGGAGCTAGTCAATACAAAGAAAAGTGATTAAGGATATTGAGACCCACTAATAAGGGGTGAAAAATATTTAAAGAGGAAAAATACAATGACTTCTGTTAGTAAGTACTACGTCTGTGGAAAGTCAGTATAATTTTGCATGCACAGGAGCAGTAGGAACTTTGTCCCCTGGAGTGGTTTCACAGGCAGCAGTGTTTAGAAATGGCTGGTGTCTGTGCTGGCTGAGTTTCAGGTCAAGCATCTCCAGGTCACACTGTTAAGTGCGTGGCAAGAAGTAACCAGGAGGTGAGGAACACCTGTGCTTGTCTTCCTGGGAGCTGTGAACTGTGCTCCTTCTAGCCTTTGCCTTGCATTGAATTTAATCAAAGCTGGTTAAGAGATGTGAGAAACATTTTCCATTTAATTTGCTGTGTTGGAGCTGCCTCCTGGAGGAGAGTTTGATAACATCCCCTGGTTTTGTAGTCCTCAGAGATTTTCTGCAGGGGTTGCAGACCATATTAGTACTGCTTACGCGACCTGCTTTGTTACCAGCTGTGTACTTGTCTTTGTGCTGACTTACTGCAGGGAGTTTGTCCTGATCATCCAGAAAGATCACTTGGCAGTATCCAGAGTTGGCTGGGGTATGTAAGCTTCTTGCTCAGGCTGTTTACCGACCCAGTATCGGCTATATTGTTTAATTGTCTGAATGCTCCAAGCTCTTGCTGTTTGCCAGAATGGCACAGAATGGGCTACTATAGCTGGAGTATTCACAGCTTCAGGAGCTAGCCTAGTGGCATTGATAGCACACCAAAGTTAGAATTCTGTGAATTTTCATCTCTAGTAGTTATGTTTCTTTTCTTGCATTTACTAGCCAGGTCTGCAAGCAGCATGCCAAGCTCTTCATTTAAGTGATTTTGCATTTCTGAGGTGTTGTAGACAGTGTAAGTTTACTGTGACCTTTCTTTTGTTTTTTATTAAACTTTTCCAAGAATTACATTGGCAGAGTATCTAAGGCTTTTAAGGATCATGGTCTTGCAATATTTCACTGTGAACTTCCTGGTGAATGTTTCATTGCAGTAAGGAAAAGTGCTTGTTGCAAAAATGCTTACCTTGCAAGGTTAATGATACTTTAAATGATAAAGGGAGCAGGAAGGGGTAAGAGGGGACCAGGTGAGCGAGGAACATTTATTTCTGGTCAACTTTTGCGCTGCTGTTTCTCAGAGGTTATAATCTGGCTGAGGTATTAGTGTTTGTCCATAATTAAAGCCAGCGTTATTTTGCTGTCTGTAGGTGTTAAAAAAAATCGTGCTTCAGGGGGTAGTGGTAATTAAGCTGTGGTTGCCTTGTGTAATGGGACAACCTTAAACTAATGAAAGGAACTTTTATTGCTTTATTTTTCTTCTGGACCTCAAGATTCTTAAGGACTGAGTATTGCTGCTCCTGTACGATAGCTCTGAGGGAGAATATTTATTTTACTGTAGCGTGCTCAGTATGCACAGTCCCTTCAATTACACTTTACAAAGCTGCTCAAGGCAGCTCAGAGTTCAGGTTGAAAAGAGAGGTAGGAGAGGAGAGCTGTGGAACAGGAGAGGAGGGGGTAGTTTTCTCTATTATGGGAGCTCAGACATTTACCTGTGAAAACACAGCCTAAAATGTTACCTGTTCTATCTCCGAGATTTGTTTCAAACCTGTGGGTTGTGGATTACTTCTGAAGGGTCGGTGGAAAGGAATCAGGGGAGACAACCTTGTTTTCAGGCAGCATAAATTCTGTAAGGCTGTTAGAAACTTTGTCAACAAGTTGAGAAACGTTAAAATAATGGATTTGTGAATTCATTGTTTTTCTTCCCAGAAACATCTCTCCGCCTCTGCAAATAAGTCCTAGTGACACTGATGTTGAGTCTGGGAGTATCAAAAAGCAGTTCTATAAAGCACTCTCCTAACTTTCTGTCCTAAATTATCTTGCACTGCTGTGCCCAGATAAGAAATAGTCCAAACTGAGATTTCTTTGCCATGGTGTAGGGGGAGCTGATCTCTGCGTGTCAGTTTCAGTTGGCGAGTCTCTCCCTAGCCCCCCCATATCGTGCGTTAGACTATGTATTTGCTTGCTTATGAGCCAGCTAGAGGTAAATCATTGCAGATAGAGCACTTGGCTCCACAAAGGAGGTGCGTTCTGTTGCTCCTTCAACTAACCTTTGTTTTCCTGTGATGAATTCTGGTGGGTTGTAGCTTACACTGTATCTTGCCTGTTTTGCCCAGGACATTTGTAGCAGTGTGAGGATTTGGGACAATATGACCCCATATTTCTGGAAGAAAACAGAAAGGAAGTGTAGAAAGGTGAACAGAATTTAAAATTTAAGAATTACATAGAGAAAAAACAGCAATCTGTTCAGCTGCTTAGCTGTTTTATTTGCAATAGCTAGAAGAGGTTTGGGACTTGGTCCCTTTTCATTGGTTGGTTTGAGAGGGAGAAAGCCCCATCTTTTTCCCAGGAATGTAAAGCAGTCATTATTTCAGTAAGCTGAGGAGCACCAGTCCCTGTTTACTTTGTAGTTATGGACCCTGTAAGCATTACACAAGTTAATAAACACGTATGATAAGAGATTAGGTATGTTATGTCTCCCAGTAGTCACCTTATTTAAGTATATGTTTCATCAGGAAATGCAAAGCCTACTGGTTCAGTAATCCTAGAGCAGTACTGAAATGTCGATACTCCAGAGTGGTGGGAGCAGGAGCCCTTCTGAACGACTGATCCTCTTCCACTGTAAAAGCCAGCTGTGAAGCCATTATAGTCTCTGAAGACCTTGGAGCCAGTTTTCCAGTGGTTTCATCCAGTGTGTTTTTTTTTTCGTTTGTTTGTTTTCTCTGGGGAGCCCACAGCTGTAATGAAAACTGTGGGTTTGTAGCTAGGAATTTGATATGACAGTTCTCAAGATAAGCACTGCGGTCGAGTTGAAAGCTGTTGCTTCTTCCATTCCACTCACATTTTATGCTTCTGTCTTTCTGATGGTTCTAATGTGTTGAGTAATCTTCATCTCCAGTGCTCTGTGAGTACCTGCTTCTGTCAGATCAAGAATGATACAGAATATAAACAGTTTGCAACTCGAACTGATGCTGAGGGAGGCTGGAGGTTGATGCAGCTCTCATCTTAGTACTTAGAAGTGTAACTCCCAAGAGCGTAACAAGAAAAGCCACTTACAGTCGTGGCTGTATGGATATGAAAGTCAGTAACACCGACTCTTCTCAGTATATTTTCCCCACAGATCTATTTGTAAGTCATGCTTGTGCAAACGTCTCTATAATGAGAATGCTGGTGTAATGAAGTCTGAGAGTCTAAGACTAAAGAGCTAAATTCATTTACACAAGGGGGAACTAGAGTGGCTTTGAATTTGGCCCTATATAAGGATACATACACTTATTCTCAGGTCTAGTAACACCTTCCCTGTCTGCCCCCACCCCCCAAAAAAACAAAGGGTCCAGGTTAATGCTGGAAAGATGTGTATTTACACAAGCCATGAATCCTATTTTATGATATATTAAGAAGCACTTGAGAGATCACTAGTTATACAACGGAGGCCCTCTGAGGTTTGGGGTTTTTTCTATTTGGTGCTCTGGAGTTGAACCATTGAGGCTTTGAAAATGTCCTTGGCATGAAGAACTCATATATGTACCATGTAGGAGAAAATATTTTATCTTACTAGAGACTTGGCTGAGCTCTGCAACCCATGCAGCAGCCTCCGCATACTATTTAGAGATGTGGAAAATAACAATGCACTTCCTGTGGACAGTGTTTGTCTTGCCACCCTCTACATGGGAAGCAATCAGGAAAATTCATATAAGTCTGCAACAAAAATGCATGTTCAGATGAGGCAGTTATACTTCTTTGTGAAAGAATTACTATTGTGCATAGCCATTAATATGTATTGTCCAGTGCTACCAACTGAAATCTGTCTGTGAAATTCCAGTGACTTCTTAAAGGCACTGACTTAAACCAATGGAACTGACACAGCTTTTGTCTTTTGGTGCTGGTTACCATGGCTGTTATCCCATGGTTTGCTTTAGGAAAGCGCAGTTCTCTTTGTCATTTGGCTCTTTGGCTGGCACTGGGTTCTGGGCTCAGCCTGTGGTCTGGATCGCTCACGTGGAGTCTGACACGGCCTCATGGAGTGGAAGTGCGGGGCAGAAGGATGATGACAGTTGTGGAAAGCAGACGCTTGTTTTCTCATCTGCCATCAGTGCTGGTGGCCCCTGTGTAGCTTTGTACGGGCCACATAATTGTGTTCCTCTTTTTTTTCTTCTTTTCATATGCTTGTGATGTACACAACTGCTGGAGGGGATTGACTCTCAGACTGTGGTTCAGTTGGTATTTCATTGTATTGATATCTGGAGGGATTATCCAAAGGTACTTTTGAAGCTTCTTTCAATTTGTTTTTTTTTTCCAGAGCGCAGAAGCTGAGTGCCATGAATAGTGCAGCTGATATCAGGAAGAAACTGGAGTTGTAGAAGACATAGTGGAAATCACTAGTTATGTCCACCAGGAGACCTGAAATAGAAGCCATAGCTTAACAGAAGAGAAGATGCATACTAAAGGCAACTGGATGACGTTTACATAAATGTTAAACCTAAATCATTCAGCAAACTGCCATATACAATAGATAAGCATTCACAAATGAATTAAGTTCTCTTCTCTGCATTCCAGGTGTCATTTGTAGTATTATTTTTTTCTGTAGTCACCGCCCAGGTGATGTTTCTGCTTCTGTATAAAATATTTCTCAATACACAGAAAAATCAGGAAAGAAAGGAAATTGTAACTTTTCCCCAACCTGCTGATTCATTTTGTTTGCTCAGCAGAGGACCCCTGTGCCACTGTCACTCACTGGATTTTGTAATGAGTGACCCTGTTACATTCCAGGTCAGAAAACAGAACAAATAAATAGAGAAATCTCTCAAAAATTGACATGTTAGGGTCTCTAAACTGAAAACGTGTCTCTAAGTGTGTGTCATCAGGGAGAGGAAAATTCACAGCACAGCAAGCATTATGACTAACATTAAGTGCCCTCAGTGTAAAATACTTAGAACTGTGATACATCAAAAGAGTACTTTAACATTAATGTTGGAGATGGAAAGATGATATTCAGGTCAAATATATGATGCCTTCTCGGAAATACTGGAATAATGTTTGCTTGTATTCTTCAGTAAAGATTGGTGATATTTATTTTCATAGTGCTCTTTTCTTTAGCAGATTTTAGGACTACAAATAGAAATGGAGCTGCTTTTACTGTACTTTGTTTTCCATTTGCCACTCCTATCAGAGATGTCCAAGAAAAGACCTTTTTTACACTTTGAGAAAAGTGACTGACACACTAATGCCAGGGAATACAATGAAATATGTTGCATGTTATCATCCTATTCTTAGACCAGACATGATTTTCCTGCTGAATGGTAGACAATTCATTGTCTGGAGAACTGAAGCCCAAACTGAGGATTCGTGTTCAGGTCTGCATTTCTTGCTTGTTAGTCTTTTGAATTTGCTGCTGTACTGCAGGAGCAGGTGTGCCTTAGACAGGCCACTTTGTGGCATTTGGAGTAAACTGTGAAGTCTGTGAATAATTTATTGGACTGGGGGTCATAACTAGCTCCTTTCTTTTCTCCAGAGAAAAATGAATACATTCTAGAACTCAGAAAGAAGAGTGAACAGAAGCTTTTACTACAAGGCTGTTGAATAATGTAGAGCTGGTAATAATTCTGATCACAGTTAATTTGTTTAATGGGATGTTCGCCATTCCTTGAGACTTTGTAGATAAAACAATGCAAAGTAGCAAAGCAGTGAAATAGTTCATAGACAGCAAGATGCTAACACAGTAATTCCTCTCTGTGTCTTGCCACTCACTGAAAAAAAGCTCTCATCACTCCCATGCCTATCAAAGCTGCCTGCCAAGTGGGTAGCTTTTTTACTGGCTGCTGTTGCTGCAGTGACGCTTGGGCAGCTGCAGAAATGACCCTCCTTCAGCTGTGAGAAGGGGCCGATCACTCCTTTCTGACTCACCGTTTAATTTTGCTCCCTTTGCATAACTCACCTGCCTGCATGGGTTTGGGAACTCCCTCCTCTTTATGCTTCGAAACATTTGTCACCAGTGTCTAAACAAGCGATTTTTCCCTTACCTGCTTGAATAGCTTCTCTCACCTGTGAGAGGGGGTCCAATGAGGAGCGTGACACTCTCCAGAACAGTGAAGAGCCCTAAAGCACTTGAGAACCTGTCCATCTCCACCACATCCATCAGCACCTGGAAGGTGAGTGCCCCGACGCCACTCATGGCTATACTGAGGATAACACAGTAGATGATGAGCGCACTGAACTTGGCTGAAATGACACAAATGAAATTGCTCAGCCCACAGAGGAGCACAGCCAGGCTGAACAGGTAGATGCGTCTCCCTGTGAAGACTCTGTGTCCTGAGAGCAGCCCTGTCAAAGGGCGTATGAAAATGTTGATGAACCCGATAATGGAGATGAGGAGGGCTGCCCTGCGTTCCTCCACCCCGTTCTGGATGGCATAAGGCACAAGGTAGACGTGGGGTAATGCAAACCCCATCATCATCCAGGTCACTCCAATGGTGTAAATCTGGTAACCTTTGTTTTGACAGAAGATGTCAAAAGCCAGGTACTTCTGCAGCATCTGGAAGCATGCAGTCCTTCTGGTTTGCTGCTGGAGCTTGGGGTGGGGAGAAGATGCTCCATTGGACAGTTGTGCCCCTTCTGCTCTTCTCCCTGGCTCCTCTGCAGGCTTGGGTGACTGCAGTGGTGACCCTGATGCAAGCTCAACTGGTCTCATGATGGCTCCACAAACACAACAGTTCAATAGTATTCCTCCGAAGATAAGAAAAGTGTTTCTCCAGCCCATCTCATCCAGCAAGTATTGAGAAAGCAGCGGCCACAGCGTGAAACCGAGAGAGACGCCAGTGGATGCCATGGCGTTGGCCAGCGTTCGCCACCGTACAAAGTAGTAGCCCAGCACAGTCACTCCTGCCTGGAAGCTGAAGCATGATCCCAGACCTAAAGGTAAGAATGAAAGAGAAAATGCAGTGCATGATCCCTCTGCCTTGTCGTAAAGGGTGAAAAGAGCCCAAATCTAGAGTGTACCCACAGATGATTTCATATACCACTGAAGCATTTCCTCGCCTGTCAGGCTGCACAACCCCCAGTGATTAGTGCTCAGAAACCCCACACAGGGGATGGAGAAGGATGTTGTGTGTAAATTAAACTCCTTGTGTTCTTGGGTGTACTAAATACACTGATCTAAGCTGACATTTGTCTGGTGCATGCTGTCATTCCTAAAATTATTATGGAATTGTTCATTAAAAGCTTGGTTTTTTTATAATGCATGCAACAAAAAGTGCAGCTTTCCTGACACTTTCATCAGGGCTCAGGGAATTACTTGTTTTTCTCTCTATGCAGCAGACACAGCTCAGCTTGCAAGATGCAACAGGATTGGTCCCAAAGTAACCTGGCTGAAGAAATTAATTTCTCTGTGTTAGAAAAAAGCAAGAGTTGAACATCAGTCACGTAGGAGAAATACTTGGAAAGGAAAAGTTCTCATCTGTTTCTTCTGTTCAAAACCAACACGTTCTTTTGTTAGAAAAAAATATCTCCACTTTTCCCCAGATTGGGAGTGGCGAAATACAAGCCCAGGGAACTTGGGAAGGATGTTGTCCCAACACATTACATTCCAAGACTGAAAAAACCCTCTCTTTAAAGACAAAAGGCTGAGAAGGTACTAATAAGAACAGGCATCTTTGCTCTGCGTTTTGCTCTCTGGAGACCTGTAGCTTTTTCCAGAGAGAAGCACTTTCCAGTGAGGTTGGCTGGATGAGGTGTGTGTTAAAGGGGTGTGAAGGGCAAGTCTAGCCGCTATATGATTCCTGCTGCGCCATGGGGCTTTTGATTTATCTGTTTCACAGATGAATGGAAAAACGTGAGCACTTAAGCAGGACTCTCACCATTTCCCGTCTCTCAAGTCAAGCACAGCAGCTGGGGTTTTCTGCTGTTCCTTGGTACTTACCAGTGATGAGGCCAGCTGTTAGGTAAAGCTGGCTGATGGACTTGCAGAAGGAGCTGGACACCATACCCACTCCACTGAGCAGGCCGCCCAGCATCACAGCAAACCTGCAGCCAAATCGCTTCACCAAGATACTGCAGAGGGGCCCTGGCAGCAAAGAAGCAAAAGGGATGCAGTTAGGGAGGAGGGAAATATTTCGTACCTGCTGGACTGCTGCAATTACCAAATGATTTAGTCTAGAGACCTTGAGAATTGTCCCAGCAGCATAATGTAATAGGGGAGCCAGGAACAGAAAATATGTCCCCTGATCCTCCCAAGTGCGTGGTCAGTTGTTGGCTGAAGGGAAGGCTTTTGCGATCTGCTTGGTTTTTGGTCATTAGGTAGGATTTCTAAGCTACCTTGTGATGGATTTTAGTTAAAACTCTTGGAAATGAAATGGAAGAAGGCCCTTCAAGTGTAATTCTGTTCTGAGATGATATAAATTCCAGAAATGATTTGAAAAAGCAGAGGACTTGTATTTCTACACCTCTGAGTAAGAGATATTAAGCAGGGCGATATTTCTGTTTGCATATTTCCATTCTTATTTCACTGTGTTTTTCAAATATTCTGCCACAAAATCTCCTAAATTGCACTTGGTGTCCTGCTACCTACGTGAAATGCCTTGCACGAGAAGGCAGATTGACTCTGAAATACATCAAGAATGGGAGAAAAATAGATGTCATTGAGGAGGATTATTTGAAAACATCTGGAGAGGTATATTCATGTCTGCATGGGAATCAATCTAAGCTCCAGGCAGTAGCATCCAAGCTGCAGCTTGTGGAATCTTGCAGCTGTCCTGCAAGTCATCTTCCCCAGGAAAATAATAAGATGTTATTGTCAGTACAGCTCTTCGCACATGCCTGTCCTGGCATACCCGGCAGGGGTGGGTAGGTTTAACTGTGTCCACTTCCAAGAGGACACAAACCTAGGAGCAGACCGTGCACATCCCAGTTCCCACTCCCACACCTCCGGCACAAACAGCGCAGAGGCAGGAGCGAGACCCGGGCGCTTCCGATGGGCAGAAACCTGGGTTTTATTGTGTACAGACACTGCTGGCAGGCTTTACTAGGAAAGAGTTATGTTATTTATCAGAAAAAAAAGCAATGAACAAATAGGCATGGAGGTGTGTGTTTAAGGTCAGTTAATACTTTAATTTTCATAGACTTTTGGTGAATTCCATGCGACTGTGGTAAATTACCAGTTTGTTAATGTCATTTAGCACCCTCCATTTTGGGGTAGGAAAAGATTAGCTCAGTCCTGCAGACCATCAGTGGGAAACATGCTTCTGTCTGCATGCTCTGGCAGAAGAGGATCTGAAGGTAGTTTCCTTTCCTGTTCCTTTGAGGATCCTCTAGGTTTTCCAGGTTTTATCATTTTTTTCCCCTCTTCTGAACACTTAAGGTTATATAAGCAAATGCAAAATGACTGTAAGCTTCCGAATTAGGGGTCAATCAGTGTAGGGAAAAATAACCTGTGGCATATTTGTGACCTAAATCAACGCCTGGTTTGAAATAAAATCCACATAGTCAAGCGAACTGTGGAACATTATTAAAATTAGGACTGCAGCTGTCTGTATTTTGATCTGCTTGGGAGATTTTCACCTCAGACTTCAACTGGCCTTTGAAGAAGTGTTCAGCAAGCTGGTGACTGGATTATTTTTCGTCCTGCTGAAGACATTAAAGATGGTACTGCTGAAGTCGTAAATTGAACACTCCAAAATAATGAGATTGGCTCTCAAAATCTTAAGGTTTTTTCATTATGTGTTCCTGTTAACTTACTTTCTAGGTTTCAAATATTATTTCTCGTGTGCCTGGGGCTTTTGTGCTTTCCTTTGCAAAAGCAGTTCCAAAAAAAAGTGCTGCATTTGTACGACTGCGATCCAGAGAGTTAGGTGTGCATGAATATCTAGGAGTAGGAACTTGTAAGAGCCTGAACTCTTGGAATTCCCCTTTTGGTGACAGCCATATGATCCTGAGGTCTCTCAAATGATTCTTATAACAAAATAATGGTTAATCGCTTTTACCTAGGAACATAGCATGGGTAATGAGATATGTTTGGCTTAATAAGTTATGAGCTATTGTTTGCACTGTGCCCTTCCCTGTTTCCTGCCACAGCTCTGTTGAGCTGAGGTTAGCTCTCCTGCATGGGACCTTCTCACTGCACTGACCGCTCTGATGATGGGCTGCTTTTTCCATTCCCCTTCCAGTTTACCAATTTTTGAAATAAGTATTTTTTTCCCCTTCAATTCCTCTGAATTAAAAATAATAAAGGAGAAGAAAAGAGAGAAGCACCTTTAAGAGACACTGGTGACACAGCAGAATGCATTTTCGGAAAAGGTTTAAGTGCCAAGCTGAGGGATATAACTGGAGAACCTGAATCAAACAGAGCCCGGCCCATCACAAAGGAGCTCAGAAATTACAGTAAAAGCCATACATGCTTGGCCTGAGAGGCAGTCTTTTATGTCTGTTTTTTTGTTGTTTTTTCTTCCTGGTTTATGGTTGTGTTACTCCTGCCTTATGCCATTGGGGGACAAGAACAAGCACTCGTCTGCTCTAACAGTCTGCAATAGGAGCCATAGCTGGCAAGCCAAGTAACAACTCTCTTGTAATTCACTGGCCATGCCCTGACAAATTCTGTTAGCGAATACAATTAACATGAGGCTATTCTTTCCTTGTATAATTCATAACTTTTGGATCTATTTATTGGCTGTCTTTATATTACCGTTTACTGTGATTCTAGCCTCCTACAAAACAATTACTTCATTAAAGAAGATAACTGATATTTTCTTGCAGATACTGCCAGACTTGTCCTTCATGGACATGTTGGGACTGAGCTGCTTCTTAGACCATTTCCCAGAGCCAGCAGGTCCCATTTGTCTATTTCCCGCTAACTGCAGCAGGACCGCAGGGGATGGAAGGCAGCACAGGGAATACCCAGCACTTTCCAAATTCAAAGCCCGAAGGACACTGCTCTATTTCTGCTGACTTTCAGTGGTAACTCCTCTCCTTGTTGCTTCCCCTGAGATCTCCTTCCATCTGCACCTTGCAATTCTGGACCCATCTGCACCTTGCAATTCTGGACCCATCTGCACCTTGCAATTCTGGACCCATCTGCACCTTGCTGAGGTGCAAACTCCCTTTCCCATGTCAGGTGGCTGTCAGCCAAGTCCTGCACAGGAGAGACTGAAGCTGCCACAGCCTTCACATCAGCATGACTCAGGCCTCTGCTTTTTCTTTCTTCATACTATAGTGTCACCTTTCACCAATATTGGAAGGGGGCAGGTATGAACTCAGGGAGCAGCTCAGATACGTGGGTGTCACTGGATACTTTGCTTCTTTTGCCTGGTGAGGTTTGGGTAGTCTGTTCACCAAATGAGCACAGGAGTTTTACCTGGAGGGATCAGCAGCAACACGGACCACTCATTGGGAAGTCCTCGAGCTGCTGGGGGTTTGTTTTTCTCTTCTATGCAGAAATATCCATCTGGGTGGGGGATCTGGGGACCCTGTCCTGTGCAGCCCCCACATTTTCTTCAAGGGGGGAAAAAGTGATTCACTCCACTCTCCATGAAGTGCATCCCTCCTTCCATCCACCTTCACCTGGAGGGTGCTGCCTGACCCACATTCTGCATTAATCCAGCTATGCTCACATCCACCCTGATGCCTGCTTGGGTGTGCACTCTATGCCACCGCCCAAGGAGTTGCTTTTAACACTCTGCCTCAGCTAGCAGCCTGGAGGAGCTTGAGCTTTTAGCATCTTTTCAGCCATGAAGAATACAGTTGTCATGTGGCACTTAGAAGGAGATGTGCTGTTGTGGACAGATGAATCAAGAAAGCACCCAAGCTCCAGCGCTAGCTGCCAGCTTATTCAGAGCTGCTATGGGAAATAATTAGGTTCTTGCTGGTCTGGAGAAGCTGGGCTGAGACAGGGATTCACCTTCTTTGACCAAAAGTCTTGGTTGTCTCTTAGAGTGGCAAAAGGGAGCTTGGTGTCTGTGGACACTTAGCTTTGGACTGCGTGATCAAAGTGGCTGGGAGATGCTGTGCGCTGCTGACCAGCCAGTCTGCTTGGACCTCCCTATCCCTTCTACCATCCTCCTTAATGAAATATTAAAAGTGCCCTCGTTACGGCCCCTCATCAGCAACACAACTGCAGGAGGTGGTGGAGGGCATTCCCTGCAGACTCTACTTACCGCCTCCGTGCAGCACGGCCACCATGATGGATGGGAACCATGATGTCTCGCTATTGCTGGCCTGGAAGTCATGCTGGAGGTCTGTGAAGAAGACACCGATGCAGGAGGGGAAGCCCAGCGTCAGCCCCTGCAGCAGCACTGCGGCGAGCAGGACCATCCATGCCCATCCCCTGTCCTGGGGCTTGGCAGCTTCACTTGTTGCTGCTCCTCCTTGGGACATGATGGCTTCTTTCTCCTCGTAAGCTAGCCTGCTGAGGAAGGGAGCGCAGCTACCATGCAACCCTCAGCCCAGCAAACGGACCTACAGAGAAGGGCTGGCGGTATTCCCAAGGCTTAGAGGCACCAGTGCGTCCCACACCTTTTGCAGCTGACGCTCTAGACTTCTTGCTCTGCATTTCTTCTAGCACCTCCCTTCCTTCTCGCTACAGGATCCTGGCAACAGATTGCTTGAGAAACAACTGCCTTCCCCTTTTATATTTCACAAGGCTGTGACCACAGCCAGGTACAGAGCAGGACCACACCTCCTCTGAGGTATGAATTGGCCTTACCTACTTCCCGCCCTTATTTTCCCTTTCACCTGCTTTCATCATATGGAGTCCCCTTGCTGGCAATTGCTAAGGTCACTCAGTCCTGGTGCTGAGAAGAGAAGGAAGAACTCGGCACATGCCAAGAAAAATAGAAACATACAAAGCTTGTGTGTCACAGCAGAGCTCAGTGTGAACCTTTCAGAAAAACTGCACCTACCTACAAAGTGCTAGTGGTGAGAAAACATTTTTAAAGCCGTTAATTAATTAGAATCTGGTGATTACAGATAGCCTTTTGCTTTACCTCTGTTTAGATCTAGAGCTTCTTCTGAGAGATCCCTGGTTTGATTTCTTTGAGACCAGCAGCACGAAACATACAGCAATAGCATTCCCCATCCTTTCCACATGAATAAACATACATAAAAAAATCTTTGGCAGCTGGATGAGCTCAAAAAAGTGCCCATAAAGTCACTGCAAAGTGCAATATTTATTTAGCACTCAGATAGTGTTTTTTCCCTAAAACAATAGCTACATTTAAGTTTTGTGTGCAGCTTTAAAAGTTAATAATAGTTTGATTTTGCTCATTATTTCAAATATGCCATGGTGGCAGAAAGTTAATTTCGTACCTCAGGCTGAGACCAGAATTGGTCAAACGAAGGGTAGCGGGCGCGTGGCTGCGTGCGCGGCGCGGGCAACTCATCCCCTGTGTGCGCAGCCCGGGCAGCTCATGGCCCACGGTTAGATACTTCTGCTTCAGTAGCGACTAAAAGCTTTCATGAAGTCTTTTGCAATATTAACCTAGGCATCACTTCTGTAAACAGGGCTCTTATGCTGGCTGGCTCCAAGCCAAAACAAAAAAAAAAGAGGCTGGGAACGGAGGGGGCCCGTGGGAAGGGGCTCTGAGATGCAAATCACGGTGGTGGTGCTCAGCACACTTTAATCCTTTGTCCACTTTAGCTGGGTGCAGATAATGCAACTAATTCAAGTGCTTGTCTCTCTGGTTTGAATTAGCTGGATGACAGCCTAAAACCTCTCCCCGGCAACAGCAAACCTGAAAAAAAAAGGCAGAAGCACAGCTCATTTTCTGTTCCCAGCTGCCCTGTCCAACACTTGAGTTTGTCCAGCAGAAGATTTCTGGCTCCCCTCACATCTCCCTGTGCGCCTGCTCACTGGGGAGGACTCTCCAGTGGGGCTGCAGCCCCAATGGCTTTCGTCCACCTTCTGCCCCTGGCTGCAGGACACCTTTTCCCCTGGGCAGCCCGACATGCAGTTGCTGCAAGGACCCTGGAGATGTGCTGCGAAGCGCACACGGCCTCCTCACTGCCTTCTGCCTGCATAAAGGTAAAGGAACAAGTTTGTTCCAGTGCTGGCTCAGCCGGCTGTGCCACACCGACCAAAAGCGGTGCTGAAAAACCTTGGTTTAACCCTTCCCAGGGTAACTAGATGGGACGGACAGTGCAAACGTGGAGGGCTAGTGCGTGCTTTCATGCTCCTTTGGGCTTGATGTTCTCAGGCAGCCTGCTCCTGGTGTTGAGCTGCGAACGTAAGAGACCAGGGACATCTGTGAAATGCACGCAGATTTTCACACACACACGTGATTGTCTTGTGCTAATAGTGTTGGGAATAGGATTGAAGTTCACAGCCATAGCCACACCTGAGTGCCTACTGCAAACAGTGTGCTTTTGTTGGGAGCAGATGAACTGGTGCAAAGGTGCTTCCCTGGACCAGCCCTTGCAATGCCTGGGGACTGACAGATGCCCTGGATGGGACAAAGGGGAGCACACTGCCGGTTTCAATCCTCCTGTATGGCTACTCTCTGCCAGTCACTGCCTGCCCCGATGAGCTAATTTTCTCTCGTTCAGGTCTGAATGTTTCTTCTTCCAATGACTCCCAAGACACCAGTATTCAAGCCTTCTTGGATTTCCCTAGCTGTGATGGAGCAGCCCTAGTAGTTGCTGTTTAATGCAGCAAACCAGGAGTGCTCCCACAGTGCTTCTGCCTGCTTCTTCCATGCCTCAATTTCCCTCAGCTGTGATGGGGGACAAGCAGCTGCTGGGATGAGGGTTGCTGGCTGCTCCCTGCAAGGGCTGGCAGCCCTTTGTGCTGATAAACACGTGGACATTCACATAGTTCACCTCCTAGGAAAAGGTTTATATTTAGCCTACAAATGATGATGGTATCTATATATCGTCCTCAGTAAGAACTTGCAGCTGGTGGGTACCTCCATGGGGAGAAGAGCAGCGCGCTTCTCCCCTACAGCTGCTCAGGAGGGAGACCCAGCAGCAGGGTCCAGCGGGGAAGTCAGGAGTGTGACTGGGATGAGGGGGACAGAACTGCTGCCCCAGAGATGGGATGTGGAATGGTGTTCAAGGACTGGATGATACCTGCAGCTTGGGAGCAGGGATAGAAATGGAGAAGAAAGTTTGTTGTTCATGGTACATTAGGTCTCCACACCCTGCTGCAGCATCCTCCTCCTGCCGCCCCAGCTCAGCCCCGCTGTGTGCTGGACATAGAGTGTATCAATGTGTAAAAGAGGCTGCATGCACAGAGTGAGGTGTTTACTGTAAACCAAGTTGGGTGGTAAACTGTTTTTTTGGGACACTCAGTGTCTGTTGGGGTTGGGAAAGCCAAGCGCTTCTCTTAGTCAATACCTTTATAAGTGACTTTTTAAGTACCTTTTCATCCTGAGATCTTGGTGTGCTTTGCTGTCCTTGTCCAGGGAGGTTATATTATATCCCAGCTGACTTTCCAAGGTCACCCAGTAAGTTGACAGCAGAGAATCCAAGTCTAGTTCCAGTTAAAGCGTTGGCCCAAGTGGTGCAGCCTGGCCAAGCGTTATGGCTGTCTGTCTGTGGGATGTCACTTGTCAGCAGTCGCTTGCTGCCCCTAAGAGACAGGCGGATACCTGGGGCATGGTGGAGGTGGCTGTAGGTACCCTGCTCTGTGCACGTCCTTACTGGCACATTATGGCTTTGCAAGTCAGTGCTGAGCTCAGGAGCCTCAGCAACAGTTTTGGGGCAGACCATGTGCCTGGAAACCAAAGTGCAAATGCCTCAGAGCTTGCAAATCGCTTTTGAGAAAGACTAGTTGAATTTGTTCCAGAGATCCAGATTAGCAAATCGTCTGACAGATGGAATCTTGCAGAGGAAGTGGGGTGGGTTTGTTTGGTTTTGGGTTTCTTTTAAAAGCAAGGGAAACTGAGTGACATTTCAGATATGGGATTGCAGAGCAGTTCGGGGCAGGGAGCTATTCCAGCCCCAGGTTCAGTCCTGTGGTCCACAACCCTCTCCAGCAGGCTCCTGCTGGGGGCTGTGGGAGCACCCAAATGAAACTCCTGCTCTGATCCTTCCCCTGAACCCAGACAGACACAGCAGAAACCGAGCTCTCCAAGCACCTGAAAACAGATTCCTGGCCTGAGACAGGGACAGGCCCAGCAAAACCCCTATATGGACTAGCTCTGATAGTGCTGAGAAACGGGACTGTGCCAAGGATGGGGGAAGTGCTGGTTTATCATGACTTTCCCAATCAGTTCCCATAGCATCACTCCAACACCCTCCCCCTGTGAAAGGCATCAGGGTCCTGCCTGCACTAACAGGTCTTAATTAGCGTGACCAGCCTCATCTGGGCCTCCTCCCACACCCCCTCCACCCCATTTGTTCCCCAGCTGCATTTAAGCCCGGCTCCTTGCTACATCAGTCTTTGATCTGTCTCACCACTGTTTTCTGCTTCCCTGGGTTGACTTTGGATCTGCCTGGCTGCTTTGTGCTCATTGATCACCAATAATGTGGGTGTAACACCAGGTGAGTAAATCCCCCTTTTGGGACCAGGTTTAATGACCATTAGCCAGTACCAGGGATAACACTGCTTGGTGTGGAGATGGGAAATGGGGGATGAGGAGGCAGCTGGCACCAGAGCATGCACCGACAGCTCCCATCAGCACGCAGGAATCCAGCAAGATGTGGCTTGTCCCTGCTCTTTGCCCTGGTGGCAAATCTCTGGCTGGTGGGTGATTGCAAATGGTTTATGTGTGAGCTGGCCCTTGTCCTCCTGACTCCTGCCATCCTCCCTGGTTGCTGCTGGTGGCTTTCCAAGAGCCTGTGCTTTGTGTAGTAGGTGGGCAGGTCAGTGCTGAGAAGGGCAGCTCTCTCCGAGGCAATGGGGATGACTCTGGAGATGAGTCCGAGAAAGATGTGCTTGTGTAAATTCACACTGGAGGTGGCTTTGGAAGTGGCTCTGGCTCATGCTTTGTGACACCCTGACTTGCCGCGTTGCCCTGTGCTGCCCTGGGAGTGGGCAGAGATGGGGACTGATGCTGGCACAGGACTACCCAAATGGATGGAGGCCTTTGCTAGGAACCTGGCTGATGTTATTGAGGATACCTGGAAGCTGCTGGTGTCTTTCTTCCAACAATTTCTTGCGTTTGTGATGGTGAGCAGGGTGGTGTGTTCCCTGAAAAGTGGGGCTTTTGAAGAGATGGAGTTACTTTATCATTAGCTGCATGAAAAGTCTGGCCAGTAGATGAGGATGTGGCACAGGGAGGGGACAGCAGGCTGTGTTGCAGCTGTGGGTGAGAATTTAACCCTGCTGCAGCCCATCTCTCCCATGGATTGACATCTGGGGACCCTGAGCAGTGGCAAGGGTGATTTTCCATCTAACAGATCTTACCTATCAAGCTCTGAATTGTCATTCACCTTGGCTTTTATTAATGAGGAATAGGGGACTTAGTCGGGGAAGGATCAAGAGAAGTGTTTTCCTGCTGCATCCTTGGAGCAGGTAGAGAAGAGGTTGGGGGAGACTGAAAGTGTGCAGCCAGAACTTTGTGGAGCATGGTTTTTAAGAAGCCAGCAGGTTTTTGGGCTCCAGCTAGCCAAGAGAAGCAGCTTTGGCTGCGCTGCTCTTAGCAGATGCTCTGCCCGCCCTCCCCCCAGCCAGGTCCTGCTTGGGTCTCTTGGACAAGGACAGTTGCTCCGAGGAAGGTGCTGGTGATACCTAGAAGTCACAACAGGGCAGGAAAGGAGATCCAACAACTTAGCACTGATCCCTGGGCTCTTCCTGCCCACACCCAGGTGGATCACGACGTTCAGCATGGTGATTCCTGGAAAAGGAAAGACGGGAGCTCTTCATCCTTCTGGGAAGCGCAGGTTGCTGTGCACCTTAGAGTCATGTTGTCAGCGGTGTGGCAGGTTAAGGGCCTGGCTCTTTGCTTGGTTGCCCAAACAGTTTTCATCGGTTTTAGCCATTGTCATTTGAATTCATTAAGATCACTGGTGCGTGTTTTCCTGGCCGTGCTGAAGGACCTGCTGCGCAGACTGCCCTAAGCTAAATCACGGGGGGAAGGTGCTCACCTTTCCCAAGGATTTGCTTGGTGACGCAGAGACCAGCTGAGCACTCAGCTCACTGAGCATCTGTTTGAGACCCATGAAACTCGAGAACTCCTCGTGCTTCAGACTGATGATGGACTTGTATCAGACTACCATCTGCTGAAGTCTGGGGAACCCCTAGAAGGGACGGAGGCCTCTAAGAGGAAATATTGCCAGAAGGTCAAGTATCGATACCTTTGCTCATCTGTTACACCACAATCTGAAGGCAATTGCTAGAAGATTGTAGCTGCTTCTTTACTGTGGTTTGAAGAAACCAACGTGTTTCTCCAGCCCTGGAAGGGAGAGGGTACATGGGAATTATTTGCCCGTATGAAAGTTAGGTTAAACCTTCAGTGACTGCCTCAAAACTGGATCTAGGTTGAAGGACATGACTAAGGTACTTGTTTCCCAAACAAGTTAGTAAGCTGGGTTGAAAATATCTGCAGGGTTTCTGTCTGCAAATAGATTTGGCTTGATTACTTTGTTCCAGGTGGAGGTGTGTGGGTAAGTGACAAACTGACCTTCGTCTTTGTGCGAGAGCCTGAGGCAGAGCAGAAGAGTGTACGTGTTGTGCAAGATGCGCTCATGGCGGTGGCCAAACCTCTGCACCACTGAGTTTCACCCTCCCAGATGTGCGTGGCGAGGAGAAATGCAGCAGCAGTTTTCTGCTGCTTTTTGCTGGAGCCCCAGGCCAAGCAGTCAGATGCTGACAGATGCCTCAATGCTGCTAAACCCCTTTCCTATCTTTAATGTCAGTTTGGGCTTCCTCTTTGGCCGCAGATGTGAGCGGGCAGGCCAGAAAAACAAATGAATTGTGCTCCAGGCAAAACTGGCAGGGGCGAGCGGAGCTGCCGGCTGGGGTGACTAATGGGAGTTTTGTGGTGTTGCAGCGAGGTGAGCCCCAGCCCTGGGGAGCCAGGTGGCCCCCCACGTGCTGTGGTGGCCAGGGTGGGCTCAGCCCTAGCGGGAGCCCGAGCCTTTCCTTCCTGAGCAGGGATGTGGGATCGCTCTTTTTATGCCCTTTCTGATGCAGAAAGGGTTGATAAAGGCGTTTTAAAGTCACTCTGCCGCAGCTCGGATGCATGTGCTACTTATTGGCTTTACTCAGTGGCTATCAGAAAATCTCAGTGATGTTTTGTTACTCATCTTCCTCCCGAGCACCTGGCAAAGCCACCTGGGGAATTTATTTCCCCCAGTTGCTTCTGGGGGGATAGGAGGGACCAAATCCCACCATGGGCAGGTACTAAGTTCCTTGGGCATTTTTGTGCTGCTGTCCACCTCCTGCCCTGGTGGTGGCACAGCCCCAGGGACGGAGCCTCTCGCCCATGGGAGCTGCTTGTCCCTTGGGGAGGTGCCTCCACCAGGTATCCCACGTCTTCTCGGGCAGCCGAGTTTGGAGGCAGCCTGGGGTGCTCTGACAAACCCAGCCAAGAGCCAGCACCTCAACCCTCTGCTGAGGCCAGTTCTGCTGCAAACTGTCCCCCTTCTTTCTCTTCTTCTGCAACAGGTCTGGAACAGCCTGGATTTTGGCAAGAGGGAGAGCTGAGCTTTGGGCTGGCCCTGGCAACAGCAGGACCTGCTAATAGGAGATGGTGTATAGGGTCCATTTTTATTCTGAGTAAGGTAACACATTCAGTGTTGCTGCTCATCCTGCGCAACCTCTCACTGCTTGGTAACGCTGGGGCATCATCTGTTTTCTGCATCAAGAAGTAAAGAAATGATTTTTCAAAGGAATTAAGCGGATTGCACAGCCTTGGATGGGAAAGCGAGGGGTGGTACAAAGGCCTGGTGACTCCAGCTCATGGTTTCTGCAGAAACCTCCGAGTCACACTTGTGTCTTCTGCATGGTGATGTAGCACTGTGAGAGGAACCGCCTGCCTGGCAGACCTGGAGCTGCTGAAAGGCTGTGGCCTTATAGGACAGTGCTGAAGTGGGAGAGCAGAGAGGTTATGGCTGCAGGCCTGAAATGCCAGCTGTAATTTGAATTTCTGCTGACAAGTCCTACCTTGTGAACATGAACGAATATGCATGTGGAGTCAGCAGTGCCAGCCCTGCAGTTACCATCTCTGCCCACGATGCTGCTGGCACTTGAGCTTTGGGCAAGTTCGCTGGCAGTCCAGACCTGCAGCCAGGTCTGGCACGGAGGTACGGGGATGGGTCAAGGAGATGGCTCAGCCATGGTTTCTGCCCGCCCCATGGAGGAAGAGTCTCCTCTTCTTCCACCGCATTGGTGTGAAACCCTGTTTTGGGGATGTGCCAGCCCCCTCCCTGTTCCGTTGCGTTGAGGCGGAGGATGAAGTGGAGGCAGGCAGAGTGCCTGCAGGGCCGCCTTCGGAGCAGCTACAGTGGGCAGCAGCCACTTGTAGTCAAAAGTAAGACTAAATTAATCCAAATATTCCCATTCTTCACTGATGTCTTTGTTCTTCCTCCTTTACCCCTGCGTTGGGACTGAATTGTCAATGTTATCTAACTCCAAGCATCACCAAAGCTTGAATATCTGGTTTGCCTCTTTGCCTCCCTGCTGGTGCCTCATCTGTTGGTACCTCTGTGTTTCAAGTATTTGAGTTGCAATGCTCTGTAAACAGGAAAGAACCTAAATCTCAGCTAATCCACTGGTCTTGCTAAAGACACAAAACTGGGGAAGGCGGGCAGCTCTCGGGGCAGAGGTAACAGAGCAACTATTTACAACGCTTTCCAGGGCTTCTGTGCCAATGGCCAGGGCAGTCCCTTGCCCAGCAGTCAGTGGCAGGCTCAGAACACAAGGGGGGAAGCTCGCTTTAAGACACTCCACTTATTTTTTTCGTGTCCATTCCAGTTTTGTCTTGGTGATGGCAAGAACCTTGTATCTTTGGTCTTGTGAGGGAAGTGGAGAGCTGTTCGCAAGCTTCTGCTGATGTTCAATGTGGCCTTTTGTGGCAGAGGAAGGCGCAAAGCTGCCTGAAAGGGTCAGACCTTTCTGCCAGGTGTGCTGGCCCAGAGTCAAGTAGGGGTTTAGCAAATCAAAGTTGACAAAAATCCTCTTCCTTTCTTAGCTGCTCACATTTAATGCTTGTGTGGAACGTTCTACTTGCTTGTGGTTGCCAGTGGAAATGGTAAAGATAAATGTGGAAATTTAGATTCTTTTGTATAACAGAAAAATGGAAACATGCTTCCGCTTGCCTTTTTCCCTGATACTAACCTAGAAGGACTCCAAAATCTAATTTTATTCTCCTCTTGGCAAATCATTGTTATAAATGGAGCCAGAAGCAGGTACCCAGTTTTCACATTTATTTCCCCGTCACGCAGGGTTTGTGTGGTAAGGTGGCAAACGGATGCAGAGAAAGCAGCAGGCTGCAGACTTGGGTCAAACTTTTCAAACCCATTTCAGAACCTTTATTGAAAAAAAAAAAAAATTAATCACAGCATCTCAACTGTTATTCAAACACATTTAATAAACAAAGAGAAACAGTAGCAAAGGGCACTGACACGTGACAAACTGTACAAAACCTGTGGGTTTGCAGGCAAACCCGAGGGGAGGAGCCCGCGGCACAGCTGCAGGACTGGGGAGCTGCTCCGTCCCACCGCCCTGCAGCGAACCATGCCCCCTTTGCCTCAGCTCACTCAGTCACCCCTGAGAAAAATTTATTTATTTTTTAAAATGTGCAGAAACAAAGACACTTTAAGAAGTTATTTCCAGTCTTGCCATAATGGAACAATTTAGGCCACTGGGAAAGTTTTAAAAAAACAAAGTGTTGTACTCTCCATTCCCAGGATTAATGCTTTAAAGTGAACCTTCCCAAGAGGCACGAGCACTCTTGGATATCCAGTAGATCTACCCCTGCTCACCTACCCTACTCACCACAACATGCTACCTTTTTTTAGAGTGAATGGGACAAATTTCATCCTAATTCAGCGCTAGTTTTGATATAGTTGTGACTGAGTGAAAGGCAATGGAAGGAAAAGCCCTGTCTTGAGCACAGAAGGGATGCAACTGGTGCATAATGCTGAGCCCAGCCTTGGTCTCAGGGTGACGGTGACCTAGCACAGTCAGGAAAGGAAAAATCCTCCACTGGGAATGTACCTGCTCTGGAGGGACTGCATATCTGGTCCTAAATATCACCCAAGAACTCGAGCGTCCAGTACCAGTGATTGGTTTTCTACCATAAACTTGTTCTGTTGAACTTAAAAGACCCTGCAATTGAACCCAAAAAGTCTTCAGTCCCCTGGCACATCCTCACCACAGTGTGGAAGGGAACACCAAGATGCAACTTTGATAGTGGTTCCTGTGCATGTGAGTTAAACAGCTGTTCCGCTCAACTGGCAACGGCAATTCGTAGGCTCTCTGTGGCTCGAGGGGAGAGTGATGGCGTAATTCTTGTATCAGGCGATCCTCCGGTGGGCTTCACCACGTATGGCATTTTTGGCGATACAAAAAAGCAACGAGGTATTGTTCTTAACTATTTGAGCTATACTGGACAGAAAGTCTCCCTTTGCAACTAGCGTTGCTTTGAGCTCCATGGTTTGAAGAGCAAGGTGGTCAGCTGGCACTGATGTGACAAAAGCAGCTTGACCAGTTCCTGTTGCCTTTAGTTTGGTATTTCTTGACCAGTTCCCAGAAATTCCTTCCTCTGAGGAAGGGAAAGATGACAGATGAGTGTTAAAGGGCTTTTTAGGCTGTTAACTTGCATACGTGCGTTTCTTGACTTAGCTGTGACCACAGACAGACAATGACTGAGGCTACAAGATACTGACGGGAGAGATATCTATACACATCACAGTGTTATTTAGGCCCAGCCAAGGCGTACGGTCTAATCACACCAATACCATCTCACCACATTATAAACAGGGAAGATGGAGGGAAGAAGAAGAGCTGGGTTCTTCAGCGTGATGGCAAGCCAGCTGCATTTCAACAGCCTGTAACTGACACAACGTGAATTCAAAGACATTTGGCACAGTCCGTTGTTACCAGGATTACACTAGCACAGATAATTAACCAGTCATTCTTGAGAATGAGGCAAAGCCTCCACCAGAGGAGGTGCGTTGGCAAAGCAGGATGGGAGAAGACAGGCAAGAGTACGTACAGAAGGAGTGAGAAGAGGCAGAGTGCAGTAGTGTCACCAGGGGTCTTTGCTGCACATCTTGGTTGCTGAACCAGTTGTTGGACTGTTGGTAACGTTCTGCTGCTGCAAGGCCCTGTCAGCAACAAGTGATAAGATGGGACACCTGCCTAATTCTATCTCAAAACTTTAAGGAGACAACAGGTAACTGAAAGTCCTCCAGAAAGGAGCCCAACTCTTCAGTCCGGGTGAGGAATTTTCTGATACCTTATTGAGAAACATCTGCTCTGAGCTTGTCAATGTCTCTGAATTCCAGCATCTCTGAAGCTTTGCGTTTAATGTCAGTTTGGGACTTGACTCAAAAAGACCCAAGTGCCTGGACACTTGGGCTACAAAGAACAAAGCCAGGATGAAAGGGGAAAAACATGCAGCAAATTCCTAAGAAATTCCATTTACCAGACTAGGAGGGACATGCCCTTGGTTAGGGATGGCACAGATTAACAGAGGGGAACCAGTGACTGCAGTTTGGCTAAGATCAGAATTCAAGAGAGGCACAAACGAACATTTTGCACATCCATCCAAGGCATTCCAAAAAAAAACCCAAAACAAAACAAAAAAACAAACCCAAAAGTCACAGAACTCGACACATCACTTTGGACAAGAAACATTACAACAGTTTGGCAACTTTTCACCAAACCCCCCACCCCAACTCTGCGATGCCCCTCTGTAATTCGAGGTGACCTGTTAAAGGTGGTGACATGAGGGGGCTGCAGATAAATCACTGCATGTAAATAGGGGATCTCCTCTGCAAAGGATCTTGTGGGTTAAACCAAACCTACCTGCTTGCTACAGTACAAAAGAAATTCTGCCTGAAGTCCTCCCTTGGTGAGAAGGAAGGAGACAGAGAGCTCATGCTGCTGGAGACAAACAAGGCAAAGCTGAACTTGGCAGCAACAATTCCCTAACCTTGTGACTTTGCACCAGGCGAAGATATGGCCGTGGCAGGGTATTGGAGGGGAAGATGTCACCACTCTTCCTCAGTAGAGAAGCATAAAGGACAGAATTATCACTCTATCACTATTCTGGGTGAACACAAGTCTCTTTGTTTATGCATGCAAAGTAATGGGCTTTGGAAAAAGCCAGGAGCCCATATGTAATAGTGTTAACAGTGAGACCTGTGTTAGATGTACACGCAATCCCCTTCCCTTAGTACCTAAACTCAGCTCTTAGGAACTGAACAAGGAACAAATACAAAGCAAGAATGGAAAAGTTTGCGTGGGTTTTTTACGAGTGGTTGTTTTGTTCCTCCTTTTAAAGCCCTGTTCTTCTGATGGGGGGGGGGCTGGCTGATCAGGAGGGGGAGCGTTGCAAGGTCCCTGCGCTTTTCTGCTGGCACACCTGGGTGCAAGAAATGGCACAGCTCAAATACAGATCTTCCCACCTACGCCAGCCTGTGGAAGGTGGGACTGATTACAAGGGCCTGTGGACCTGAGCAACCTTCGCAAAGGCTCCGACTGGGAATCCGGCCCAGCCATCGTTGGAAAAATTCAATACAGCGCTGGCCAAGAAAGCAAAACAAATACTTGTGGAAAGGACTATCCAACTGGAAGAGTCTTTTCCTTCCTTGGTTTCCAGGGTAAGAGGGAAGCCTTTGGTTATGACCAGAATTATTCGCCGTTGGCAGCACAGGCTCGGCTTTGCTTTGTATTAGCTGGGTTACTGTACAAGGGCAAGGCTGCACTCTGGAGAGATGCTCTGCCCAGCTAGACTGCCCTTTTGACATCTGGGAGTTTTAACAGAGTGGACACTTGAATTACATCCGGGATCCTCGTTCTTGAAGAATCTGAAAAAGAACAGAGCTTCTATAAATACCTTTGATGAGTTCAGATGCAAGAGTTCACGTTCAGCATCCTTGTCTTTTGCAGAGAAAGGAAAGATGGACTAACGTGAGAGTAGCCGGCTGGCTTTTATGCTGCCATAACAAATGACAGGCTGGTTAAAGCTGACTGAGCCCCTTCTCTAGAAACCCTGCTTAGCTGCCTGCCAGGAGTTAAGAATGTTGCCTTTTGTTGCCATCCTGGGGAAAAAAACAGTGGATTGAAAGAGGAAAAAAAACCCAAAACCTTGTCTCTTGCTGCAACATCCTTCAACCACAAAACGTGACCAATTTCAAAGGTCCTTGCTATGCTGTCCTCCTTTTTCCAGTCTATCTCTTTCCTCCATTTTTTTGTCTTAATTTGAAACATACGAAGAGCCTTAACTCTTGTCCTACAGTAAAACATGAAATCTTCCAATAGGGAAAGATCACGTATACAGAAGGAAACAGGAAAGCTGGTACACAGAACTGCTACTGCCAATTATGGATCTGCTAGCATAAGAAGGGCTTTTTCTTTGCAAAGGGGAATTCAAGTCTACGTCTGAGCAGATGCCTTACCTTTGCCTTCTCGCTGGGCTCCTTGACAATGCCATTGGTAGAATTGTTGAGCTCCCTGGACACGACGCAGAGGAATTCTGCCTGGTCTTCGTTTCCATAGTTATAGGAAGATCCAATGCTGATTAGCTGTGCAACAGGAGACAGTCCAGGTAAATATCAATAAGTCTTGACTTTTGCTTTATTCCTACGATTGCTTTGTGAGGTACAACTGTCCAGTGAGACCCGTTCTGGACCTGAAGTGTCTCCCCGGGGTGGCCTGTGTCACAGGCTTTCCCGTGCGCATAAGGCAGGGACGCAGCCGAGCTCCAGAGCCCTCTAGTGGCACCTGGAGCCCTGGAAGAAATTCCAGCCTGAAACTGTAATGCTGAACCCAACAGAACATTTTTCTGATTACTGAGGGCAGAAAAAGGAAAAACGTACCAGATTTTTGCAATATATAATATCCAGCTAATTCAGACACGGGGCAGGCAATGTAGACTTCCTGGTCCAGACTACATTGGACTCAGCTCTCAACTTGCCTTTTGACTTTGATGTGTAAAAACTGGAAAGGCAATTCTTTACCACAGACAGATGTTAGATTAACTAGGGCACATGCGGCAAACTGGCACCATTCTTTACGTAGATGCTGTCAAGATGGAGTTTGATTATCTGTATAAATAGGATTATATTCTGTTACTGTTGTGATGAGGGGTCTGGACTCGATCCAAGAAATCCCATCTGTCTCATTTATCATTATTACATTAAAAGGACATCCTGGAGTGCAGAGCCAATTTGTCATTTACAACTCGGTTCTGCTTTCCAGATAATAAATCTAAGAAGAAAGCAATGTGAATCTTATCAACTGTGTATATCTAGGAAACTTTAATATGCAACATGCACCCTAACTTCCATGTCCTAATGGATTTTAGAAGAGAGTGCTCCGTATTGACATAAGACACACGCACAGTCAACAGCTTTCCTAGACAGATGATGATACGGTTACAGTGCAGCTGTAGGAGGACTTGGGGGGCTGTTGTACTGACTGACTGCCAGTACTGTTTTAAATAAGTTTTGATGTTTGCGCTGAGGGCAGAAGATAGACACAGGATGGAAAAAAAAAAAAAAAGATATTTTTTTTTCTTTGGCTTCCCTGCTCCCCGTCTTGACTGTTTAAGCTCTTGGATATTTCAATACCATTCACCACTGTTTACTGAGCAAACACAAAGTATCTTTTGGTAAAGAGAGCAACTTTCCAGACTACTGAACTGTAGGTGGACAGGAGAATGGATTTCTGTTTAAAACAGCAAATTTCTATTCCACCCTTAATTTAAGCAGGACTGAATGGTACAAGGCAGAGAACCTGAAAGGCCGCACGCTCCTCTGAGAACCCAAGCCTGACAGACAATAAGGCTGCAACAACTTTTACCACTTCTGCCTTTGCTGCAGGTTTCTGAACCAGTGTTTTGTTTTTGATGTTATGAAGTGACTGGATGCAAAGAGCACGTGAAGGGACTGTCTGTTCTGTTCAGTCAATGGCATACAGGGTAAGATTTAGCAATAGGTTCTCTTTGACCCCAATACACAGATCTGTTACCATCTTTCCTAACATGTCTCAGCATGCCAAGTGGTGTGATTTGGGGGAGGGCAGAAGTCATGCTGGGTTGCCCATGTGGGGAAAAGACCTTGGCAATTGGCTGCAGCTACAATGTGCCTCCCAGCAGGGCCCATTTCAGCATGGGATGTTCCTGTGCTGCACCACTGCTGTGTTCCTGCTCTGTGACCCAGTCTGGACCATCTCACAGCTGGAGAGAAGCTGTACTGCTGTGTGAGGTGTAGCCCTGACCAAAGCGTCCTATGTCTGTCCTGTGTAGGCTTGCTGCCCTTGGGGGTGTTTGAGCTGAATGCAAGTACCAGGGGAGGACAAGAACAGCTCCTGATGCTGGGAGTGTGCTGGAGAGGGATGTGCAGGAAGTTTTCCTGGCGCTTGCAGTGTACTGGAAGAAGGAGGCTGGCAGGGATCTCTGTCGTTTGTGCAAAGGTTGTGGATGGCAGGGGGAAGGAGGGAACAAGAAGGGAATATGCCAGCATTTGGTTGCAACCAGTATCTTGACCCTATCATTATAGATTTGAAAAGCAAGGCCAGGAAAGGGGTAAGGGTGCAGATTCCTGTGTAGGGCACTGCCTATAGCCCTTTGGGTTTGGGGATGTGTACGTGGCCTGTGTGAAAGGAAAAGCTTAAGTAAATTTTTGGACAGCAAAACCTGGGTGCTGGAGAACAGCATTTCCATAAAGCAGCTTGTGGCTCTTGGTCAGAAGATTTCACTACTGGCTCACAGGGGCAAGAGTTTTTGGCTGCCTCTCTACTATGCAATAGGAGTTTTCAGGCATTACAGAACAGATGTACATGAACAAGTGATGCAAAGTGCTGTTGCCGATCCTATGCCTCACTTCGTGTCAGCACATTTCCTACAACATCCACTTGTACTGGAGCTGGACTAATTGGGAAGACAGCAGAGATGTAATCCACAGGGCCTATTCTGCAGTTTCTTAATATAGCACTAACATGCAGGCCAGCTGGTTTCCAGTTCTCCATCCTCCTAAATAAGGACTGTATTTGACTCCAGAACCAAGTCTGGAACTAATGCCATATGCAACTTCAGTGACACCTAGCCCTGAAACTGGCTGCATTACAAAGGCATCTGCAGGAAGTGTACTTCTCATGTCACTCAGCGCCTCTTTGGCAAACTGAGGAGTCATGGCTTTGAGCTTCCAGAAAAGTCGTGCTGTATTTTTTTCATGGCTCTATTAATCTTCCTGGATTGTACTGTTGTACTGGGGCCTGGTATATGCAATGAAATGCAGCAGAAAGGAAGAATCGCTCTGGGATTTGACAAGGATACAAGAAGTCCTGAGAGAAAATGACATCTCTCTTGGCAGTCTGAGTGAATTCTGCCTTTCCCTGTCAGTTATTCTGCATAAATGGATTGCTGCTCAGTTCAGACTGCTTATTCAGAAGAGAAGAGCAGTGTGAAGTGCAATTCCATAGCACGCTCTGCTTATTCCATATGCAGCTTTCAAAGGGATTCTGCCATCTTTTAGTCATAGTACCTGTTCGAATTTCCACCCATCGGACATAGTGGAGACCATCTGTGTGAGCTCTTCCTCTTGGCACTGCAGGACTCTGTACACATGCTTCACAGGTCCCTAAAGCATGGAGAATAAAAATAACTGTGAGTTTAGTAATTGTTATGCTAGTATCAAGCTAGGAAATTAATAAGCCTGTCCTCTATTGTCTTGTTATTTGAGGAAGTCTGAGTCCCACAGGCTTTCTGAGGTTCCATCCCTCTGACCATCCAACCAATTCTAAAACAGGTACATACAGTTGGCACACTTTTAAAAGCCTTCTAGGTGTCTAAGAGCCAGTGAAAGCAAAACTTCTTTGGCCTTCAAAGCCATGTACTGCTTTTTGAAAACTTCTACCTTCTGAAATTGAATCTACTTGGTGTGTTAATATCAACTAAGCAGCAATGGGAAAAACTACAACAGAGAGACAGATATAAGGGAAAGAAAATGGTTTAGAGAAGGAAGAGTTTGAGCTATTCTTTACACACCAAAGCAGTATGTTTTGCTTTATAACTACCCATCTTTGCTTCTGGCCCCTCTTGTTTAACTGTTCACTGACTTCCCTGCAGTGTTAATAAAATGACTCAGTGGTCTGTGCTTATAAAACCATAATGGATACTCTTTCCTAACTGTGCCTTGGATCTACTTAAAAGCATTATTCCCTGTTAAAGGTGACTACCAAACCAAAGAACTGCTACTACAAGTGTCTACAGCCACGTGTCCTCCTACTGCACTACAGAAAATGACTGACTTCATAACGCAAATGTTCCTGTGCATTACTTGAGAGGTTCTGTTCTCGTTATCCCGTATCCGCTCCTTGACCAGCCGCACAAGAGATGCAATATTGTAAAACTCGGCTTCTTCCAGTACCCCTAGGAAAGGAACCAAAAGTAGAGAGAAATTCTGTTACTTTGTACAGGGTAGAACTAAGATGATTCTGCTACAAGGGTGCAGCACCTGCTCCTGCCTCCAAATCTAGCCCAGATGCGAGAAAATCCCTGAATGCTGAATAGGCTGTGCCATCAACCTCATGCTCCCAGGCTGGAAGAAAATGACCAACCAGTTGTCATCTGCTTTTGTGACTTAAAGATCTTTTGGATCTTAAAGAAAGATTATTCCCCTTTCCCTGGGACTATCAGAAACCTCATGGTACAATCTCTATTTCGTTCGTGCAGCCCCATTAGGGGAAAGTCACCAAAGCGGCCTGCTTGTAGAGAACTGCTGTCTGCGGACAGAGTGGAGATGTGCTAACAGATCTTTTGCTCTGCTAACAGAAGCCTTTGAGCTAAGCAGAACAGTGATGGGCTCTGTTGTAAGCTGCAGGCCTCTGCTTTCAGGAAGATACAGCATCTAATGATTTAATCCCTGTTAATGAGCATCCTTCTGAGAAACGAATGGTACTAACTAGCAGCGCTACTGAGAAACGTGGCTTCTCGCACCCTTACACATGGCCATGTCAGGAATCCTACGTACTCAGGCAAGTTTCTGATGATGGCTCATGGATGCTGTAATCACACAGCATTTGAAGTTCTCATCCTGTAATTTTCTCTCACCTTCTTCTGCAAGCTCCTTGTTTATGATGAGCTTCCCATGTCGGAGGTAGTTCAGTATTGGACCAAAATACGTGGGGTCTCTATCGATGAGATACGCCCCTGTCTCATCCTGTGGAGCATGTACAGGAATGAAGTGGGGATGGTTAAATGGTATCAGGAAAAAAAATAATTTCAGTTGAAAACAATAAATGGAACAGTTTCTCTTTGAGAACCTGGATTCCTTTGCCTGTGAAAGGTGTACTAATTACTCCATGTTTAAACCAACATTATTTTTTTTTTTAATATCTGAACTCAGCTACAAATGCTGCAGCTAAATAATGCTCACAGATGCTTCAAATTAAGCACTTCTACAAGCAGAGTTTGTATACCTGGAGAGAAAAGCAGAGCTTAGCCCTTTTTCTTCACTGCAAGAATAAAACCCAGAATAAAACAGCTGGCAGCTGTGTTCTGTCCAAATTTTTTCTCCAGACTAGTGGAGACTTGGAGACTGTGGAGGGAAACCAGATCTCCAGTTCTAGTTAACCACATAAGATGGTTTATGTAGCTCTTTTTTTTTCTGTCTGCTACTGAAAAAGCACATTGCAATGCACCAGCTGTGTCTCTAGCAATACAAAAACTATTGCTGTCAAATAACCAACAATTCACAACCAAAAGCATTTCTTGAGCCAGCTCTGAAGTTTTTCATATCACTCCCTCAAATCACTTTAAAGCAACGTTTGTCTTGCCAATCAATCTGCTCTAAAGCAACAAAAAACTGTGAAAAAAACATTCTGAAATGTTATCTCCTCTACTCACAGGTGCCGGTAACTGCTATTTTGATCACAACAAGGATTTATCTTTTGATTAAACTCTTAAGAGAGCAGCAAGAGACCTGACTAATTTTCAGTCTGACCTACCCACAAGATATTTACAAAACCTTGTGCAGCGGATCCTACAGAAAACTTGCAATTACAAGGATAACTGTTGGCAAAATTCTTACAATAAATTGCAATGACTTCAAAACTATCCACCTGTGTAAGGAACGTGCACTGTAATCTTTTATGAGAGCAATGTGAAGTATATTAAAAAAAAAAAATACATGCTCGGGGTGAGAAATCATTAAAATTCCTGTGTCTAGGGGTTTCCTTCTAGTTCCATTTCCGCTATAACCGCGGTGGGAAGGTTCTCATTTGCTCCTTGAGGGCAGTCACGTCACTGCAGAAGGTGGAGGGCATCGGTGCCTGCAGGCTCTGGGTGTTACAGGCACGAGGGGACTCTCAGCCTCGTTCTTGGGGATGAGGCCAAAGCTGTGGCCTTGTAACGAGGGAAGAGGAGATGGTGTGTGTCAGAGTGGTGTGTCCCTAGGGACTGTGGGATTGGGGCTGCTGTGATCAGCCCTTCCATGCCACAGTGTCGGGAACTGCAGAGCAGCATCAAGGGGTGCTGGCCCTGGGGACTTCTGTACTTCCCTGTACAGCAGGGTTCGGGGTGCTGGCCCTGGGGACACCGGCAGTCGGGGCTGTCGCCCTCCCTGTACAGCAGGGTTCGGGGGTGCTGGCGCTGGGGACACCGGCAGTCGGGGCTGTCGCCCTCCCCGTACGGCGGGGTTGGGGAGTGCTGGCCCTGGGGACACCGGCAGTCAGGGCTGTCACCCTCCCCGTACAGCAAGTCCCAGCGCTGCTCCCCTGTGACGCCGGCTACCGCGGGGACTACGGCAGCTCACGGAGGGGCGGTCGACGCCCGGGGCCTCGCCGCTCCCGGGATGGGGGCTGGCCCCCGCCGCGGCCTCACCTTGTCGGAGCCGAGCTCGGGCCCGTCCTGGCAGCAGAGACGGCACAGGAAGGACTTGG
>VZSZ01008998.1:88472-114442 GCA_013398815.1 Ibidorhyncha struthersii
GGGGGCTCAGTGTGGGGTGTGGGATGCCCCTGGGCGGGTGCCAGGGGCTGATTTGGGCAGGTCATTCCCAGCTCCTGGGGGCAGTGGCAGCGGTGGGGGACAGTGTGGTCCCCCCTGCACCCCACACCTTCGCGAGCTGAGCAGTGACGGATGGGCATAAAAGTGAAGATACGTCCAGCATTTTTTATGTACTGTCTTGTTTTCGCACCTGGGATGTTTCAGGTTTTTATCTGCTCAAGAGTGCAAAAAAGCTTTATATACGTGTATATACATAACTGGGGTTTTTTGAATGCTGTTACAGCAGCACGCACGTGTTTCCAGGTCTGTAAAAGAGACGATGAGGTGGAAGGGAGATGCGGGGGGATGAAGAACTTGTGGGAATCCTCCAGCTCTTATTCCTGTTGGAGCTGTCAGGTTGGCTTGACAAGAAGCGTGTGCGTTCGAGAGGGACAGGGATTGCTATTTCTGGCAGCAGGAGAATGCACGGGCAGGGATGGGGCTGTCATTTGCGCTGGTGTTTTGACAGGAGCTGACGATCTTTTGTTTAAAACTGTGGGTGAAGTCAAAATGGGTGTTTCGAAGCTGATATAAAGACGGTGTGTGACTGAGGATCTGAGCTGGGTCCCATCTAGATAATCAGTGCAAAATCAGGAAACTCAGTCCTTGAGAAACGAGCAGGTCCCAAACACTGATGGTCCGTCTGCCCTGGCTGCGGCTGAGCAGCACTCGGGGGCCAAGGAGGGCTCCGTGCTTTGTTTTAATCTCATCTCTGTGTCCTGAGGTTCTGCTCTGCTTCCCCCATCCACACTCGGCTGAAAACGGGATGCTTTAAGGAAAAAAAACAGAACTGTCATAGACAAATCATGCCATCTGGTGACCTTAATTTCTAACAGGGAACAGGTAAATGTTTGTGATTTGTAGCCAGAGGGATGGGTAAAATATCCAAAGCAGGGTGACTCATTTTACCAACTGTTGTCAAACATGTTGGCGTTGTGCTGGTAACACACGCCAAGGACGGTGTCATTGTGTGGTGCACAGAGACGCTGGGAAAGGAGCTTGGAGGTCATCCAGTTGAAGCCAGACCCATCTACAAGGACACTTCTCTGGTTTTGCTTCATTCCTGCGTTACCTGATGCAGACATCCGAAGGGCCTTGGTAAAAAGCAGAATGATCTCCGCTTGGATGGATGGAAACAGCTCTCCCTGGCAGGTGGGGCTTGGGATGACAAGGTCTTACTTTGGTGTCATTCAAGGAGAGCCAACCTTTTGACATTTAAGCTGGAGACGTGAACCACCTCCGTACGGATGCTGACTTGGAAAGCCAGCTCACCCCGTTTGGTGATAGTGGTCACGGGTGAGCAAGGGCTGTAAGGAACCAACCCTAAAATGTGATGGAAGAGCTGATGTGTCCAAGGAGCTGGTCACTCCTTGTGCGAGTAAGGGCACAAGCCATTAATGTAGGAACAAGTTGGGACTTCGAGGGACCTTCCAGAAGGTCTCAGCTCCTATAAGAGAGGGAAACTGCTGAACCAGGAAATCTCTTCCGTTGAGAGTTTGAGCTCTGTAAAACCCTTGAATTTCTGCTTCAAGTGGTCCATCCCTATTTGTAATGATGGGCGCTTTTCTGAAGGATTATTGAAACTGGTATTGAAATAAGAAGCCAGACTAGGTCTGATGGAAATGTGCTTGTCTAAATTTCATCTTTCAAATTCAGCATAAAACTGAATTCTTGACAAGCTGTGCCTTTATTGGTCTTAATGGTGTGAGCCGAATAGGGTCGTTGGTTTTGCCAAATTCTGAAATGAATCATTATTTCCTATTATGTTGTACTTTTTCTCATCCATTTTAATTGCATGCGGTATTTATCTTTCTGTCTTGAATCATGGGGGTGTGCTATTAAAGAGCTGCTGCTCTCTATTAGCCCAGTTTTGGTGGTGAGCAGTGTGGTTGCTTAATACTCTCTTCTTACTTCTTAATGGAGTTGTGTAGTTTTCCTTGGTGTTTTCAAAGCAATTTGAAAAATTTATATAGAAGGTGGGATAAAAGGCCAAAGATGCTTATTTTTTCCTCCTTTGATCGCTGAAAGCCTCACTTAAGAAAAAAATCAAGTGACTCTGACTCACACAGTCATCAGGACGTATATATATGGCCACTAATATTTTTGGATGCAGAAAAAATGCCCTCAGCACTTTGCTGAACAAACTGCTGATATACGGCAGCTGTTCCTTTGTTAAGCCAAACACTAATATCGTGTTACTTACATCAGTCATTTTTGGATGTGTGGTTTTCAAGAAAGACCAAAACAAAAATAGTGTTTGAATCGCAAGCTTAGAAATTGTGCGGTTTTACAGAGACTTCAGAGCTGACAAAAGAAGGGTTTTTATCATGTGGCAAATGTTAGTAGTCCAAGTGCATAAAATGTATGTTATATAAATAATGCAGCAGCATAGTTCGGCATATTCTCTCTGCTTTTTGCAAAGGAGCCTGAAGCATTTTCTTGACCCAAATCGTACATGAAAATCAAACGAATAACTCTTCTGCTGCTCTTAAAAGTAAAAAAAAGCTGTAAAGAAAGTCTCAGCTTTGCAAATACTGCTGTTTCTTTTTATTCGAGAAGAGAATAAAGCATTTGAAAATATATTTAATCTGTACACTTCACAGTGATGCTGGTTCACACAGGATTGTTTAAAATGGAAAGTGAAGGCAATCCTCTTCCCACACCTCTGCAGCAACCAGATGACTGCAAGAGTAAACATTGGCTGACTTAAACCAACATTGCTTCAGATATCCCCTGCTACAAATGTTGAATTAATAGGGTGGTGAATGCTCCGAGAAAATCAACAACGATGCTTTTGTTGCTGTGGTTGTTCATTTTTATTTATTTTATTTTATTAGACAACTGCTTTCCGTTATAAATAAATAAGGCATGAAGGTTCTCCATACTGTTACAGAGCTGGTAGCCACAGTCGTGCGTATGGCTCCTAACATTTCTCGAGTTTGGGGCCACGGGGCACCTGAAAACGCAGAGCATGGAAGAGCGGAGCGGTTGGTGGTGGGTGGGTTGAGGATGGGGCCTCTGGAGCGGGTGTGGTTTGGGCATCACACTCCTGCCAACTTACCTCCGTGGTACTCAGCTTAACAAAAGAGGGTATTTTGGGGGGGGGGTATTTCTGCACTAATTCCATGGTAAGTGAAAGAAAGGTAGCTCCTCGTAATGTCAAGGCCCTAGACTTGGAGGTTAATTACACTTTAACAGTCTTGCCCCTCCAAAGCCAGATTCTCATTTATTTATTTAAGTGTTGCAAAAATCCCAATCATTTCCCCAAGATTTTGGGATGTAAGCTGGTGAAAATAGAATCCAAACCTGGCCTGAAGTTTGTCTCCAGGCAGGTACAGAATAGGTAGCTTACACTGAACTGCTCGTTTCTTGTGGGTCAATGCTCAGGGTGTTGCCTAAGCTGTAATGAAATGCTGCTTCTCTGCCTAAAACGCGTGTCTGACCATTCAAGGTCAACATCTAGTTCATGAAAAATGGAAACCTATGATTCCTGAGACTGCAGTGGCCTTTTGGCTGCGTGTTTGCATGTCTGTAGAAGCAGAAGCGAGGAGATTTCAGTGCTGGAAAGTGAACTGGAACATGAGAGGTGACAACCTTTGGAGACAGTATCTCAGCCAAGAAAGATTATTTTCAGCAGAAAACTGAAATCTGTCCTCTTGATAGAGGGGCAATGTGCGATCAGTGCTACTGCCAGGGCCAGAGCTCCTGACGCCATACGAGTGTGATCCTTTATCCTTCTGCTTGTGTGCGAGTCACTGGTAGCCAGTTTTGCAAGCCCATGCGAGCTGTATTTGAGAAATTTGCTACAACGGGGCAATGACAACCTCTTGAAGAGCACAGCACAGAGGGCTGGTACCCAGACCATGAGATGAAAGCGTGTCTCTGATACTGTAATAGCACTTCTTGTCTAGCTTATGGGAAAGCCCTGGTCGTCAAGTTCCTACCAGGCACAGTGCTTCACCTGGGCTGAAATACCGGGGCAGATTTAAAGCGAGGAAATCCCATATGCCTACGAAGTCTGGAGAGCATGGGCTGAAATACTAAGCGATGCTGATGAAGACAGAGCAATCAGTTTTATGTTTCTCTTCAAGTTTTTCCAGTTGCAATGAGCTTGCATTGTAAATAGCTGAAAAACCTGACTGATAAGAGAATGGCTTAAACAGCAAGAACATACTGCCCTTTGGGGAAGGGGGAGGTGTAGACGGAAGTCTCTCAGGTACAAGCGTAGGTTCTTAGCCATAAAACCAAAGTGGAAGGTTGGGCTGGTGCGCTGGAGCAGCCCCTGAAGTTCTGATGGCTTTTTTGTTTTGCTTTGAAACACTGTGCTCCACCTGTGGCAGGATGCTGGAGGACATCCAGGCTTTTGCTTGCAGATAATCGGGCTGTAAGACAAGCTGAAAAGGGTGGAGGAGGTGATCGGTTTTCTTTTTTTGTGGTGCGGTTTACGTTGCTGTTGTGATGTCTGGCAGCGGCAGCAACTCATGCAGAGATCTGTCATACAGTTTCTGAAATCCTCTAACTACAATGTACAATTGTCCCGACGAGTTCTCCAGAGCCCAAGCTTAAAAAAGTGAGTTGAGTCTCCGTGACGTTTTCTTGCTTGTAGACTTCTCGAACCTTCAAAGCAGTGGGGCCACGTGGTGTTTCCTGGGGCTGAAGACTTGAAGACTTGGCTGCTGCGATTGCACGTGGGAGTTTGCAGAGAGGCAGGACTCATTTGCTGCTCTTGTTTTTCACCTTTGTGGCATTGATATCTGCTTTTGTTTTCTGGATGCGGGAGAAGATCTCCTTAAAAAGAGCCTTGTACTCGGGCTGGCTCTGCTCCAGCCGCTTGTCCACCGCCTCCACGTGTTTGCTGATGGTCTTCTCCATGGTTTTCCGCTCTTCCAACTCGTGTCCCTCTCCTCGGAAATCTCTGAAGGAGCTGTCGCGAGAGATGGGCCGGGACGTTTGGACCCCTGTGTGGCGCACACTGTCCTTGTGCTGCCGACATTTGCTCAGGAGCTCTTCGTACTTCTCTAGCAAGGCATGATACTGCTCGTCCACTTCCCTCAGGATGGACATGCCCCGTTTGCGCACGTTGTTAGCATGCAGCGTGTAATTGCCCTCGTGCCGGCTCACGGCATCCTTGGTCACAATGGCATTGAGGGCTGTGTCACTGCAGCTTTTGCGGACAGGGTGGTTTGGGGAAGGTGTCATTGATGGCCCATGACTTTTTCCTCCCTCCTCCTCAGAGAGGTCGATGTAGTCTGCTTCTGGGGCGTTATTCAGCGGCTCAAGGAGGGCCTCGGACAAGTTGTCTTCTCTGCTGAGCAAATACTTCTTGACTTGTTTCATCTGTTGCAGCTCTAGGAGCTCTGCTTCCAGTTCCTTGATGCGCAGTTTGCAGTTCTCCATCTCGCACACGCGCTGCTCGAGGTCTGAGTACTCCTGAATAACGGAGGTGTACTCTCGCTCAACCCTCTCCTTCCGCTGCTTCTCCTGATTGACTTGAGACCTCAGGGAGTTCACCATGGCTTGGAGACGCTCATTCTCCCTCTCCAGTGGCTTCTGGTTGAACTCTGTGGAAGAGCTGTGGACCTGGAATGCGTCCTCATACCTGAAAGAGAAGAAGGACCCTTGAGAGAGTCTGACTGAGTGACAGACCATGAGGGACTTGTGTCTTACCATCATGTAAGTAATTCCACTGATGCCCAGAAAGGAGGTAACCTGAGCTCATGGAGTGACATATGCCTCCTCCTGTGTGCCAGGAGACCACAAGGTGTGACTGGGGCTCTTTTGGACACAGAGATCAGGCTCTGTCCCAGAGAACCTGCAGTCTCATTTGATAGCAGTGATCAAAGACAAGGAGGGAAATGAAACCCTAAAAGGGAAAAGATTCATCTTGTTAACGGACAAGCCACCAACATTGGTGTGAAGCAAGGGTGAATGTTCAAGGGCTACCAGTCTGAGCTAAAAGTAGAAGGCTTTGAGTTTTTCCTGCTGGAGTTCACCAGCTACTCACTGCATCTGCCAACAACCCCAAACGCCACCCAGCCAAACCGCAGAAGCGCAGGCTCTGCTGTCTGGGAGGCGCTCCAGAGAGCGTGGGAGAAGCAAGGGAGGCAGACAGAGACTTTTGACAGAGTTGCCCCTTCTTCATTGCCTGGGAAGCGACAACAAGCACTTCCCCCTTCCCTCACATTGCTGTCGGGAAATCAGATTTTCCTCCTCCTCAATGAAGTGCCCACGGCATCCTATCTGGTTACAACAGATTGGAAAAGAGCAAGCACCGTGGCTCCCCCTGGGAGGCATGGCTGGTGGCGGGGGGTATTGAACAGATTTCCAAGTTACTGAAGGGCAGCCTGACCTTCAGAGCCAACTGCAGAGCTGCAAGCCGAACTGAAGTCCCGGGGCACTGGGGGGAGAGCGGGATTGGGAGACGGGGTGGGGGGAAAGAACCACAGAGACATTAAGTGGATTTTGCTGGGGGTTAGGTTGTGGCCTCATAACATCGCCTTTGCTGCTGCAGTAAAAGTGTCTTTTGTTCATATCCGCTGGCAGGGGATGCTTTCAGTAACAAAGTTTATCGATTGCTTATCTATTTAAAGAAGTCTCTTTAATGGACAAAGCTGAGCAAGAAATGCCCTCATGAGGTCAGTGAATTCACACAGTGGCTGGGTTTTAAGGAGGATCAAGTGTGCAATAGTGCTGAAGGTGTTTGTTCAGCATTTGGCAGCACGTGGCGTACCTCGGTGTGTGACTGCTGCTCTCGGGGGGGTACAGGGGAAAATGCACCATCTCAGCTGGCTTCAGTGTGCCAGACATGCTGGTCCTGTGCTGGGAGGCAGCTGCAAAGGGAAAATGGGCTGTGCTGGTTTGGGAAGGGATGCTGCGTGGCAGCTCAAGGTAATGGTCCCCTTCACATGATGTGTTACTGGGTGGGCTGTACTGGGAGAGGCTGGGTTGAGCCATCTAGAGCTCGAGCAATGTGTCCTGTCTGGTAAGTGTTCCTTCATGGCTCCCTGCCAACCTGCCAGGACAGTCCCAGCCCCTCCAGCCAACGCCTGGCCCCTGTACCCTGGCCCAGTGCAGCTGCGTGAGGCATCCAGATCCTCCTGCATAGCTATTCTTGCCCTCTGAAAAAGAACTTATGTCTCCACATTGGAGGCATCGCTGATACTGGGATTGTGAAGGCTCTGCTTTGCCAATGCCACCTGCTCAGGCGGACGGGTAGGAGAGAGGAAGGTCCTCCCTTCACCTCCAGCGTTGAGTTTCAGGCTCTGATGCAGAGCCTAGATCTCTGTGGGGGTGCATGTGGGGTTTTGTGTACCCCCAGAGGGGCTAACACACCGCATCCCCTGTTCACAGGCGGAGGAGGTGGGGGAGAAGGTCGGGGGGGCTTGCTAAAGACGAGGCTCTGTACCTGGGGCTGGAGCACAGCTCCTTAAGGCAGGGGAAGGTGTGGATGGTTCGGCGCCGTTCCCTCTTCTCCCGCCGAATGCGGAGCTGCTCCAAGCTCCGCATTTCCTCCACCTGCTTCTGCAGCTCCTCCACTTGGTTCTGCAGCCCCTCGATTGTTTCCGTCAAGCTGTGGAGAGAGGAGGATGAGGAGTCAGGCACTGCAGGTCCCCGAAAGCTGTGTTTTCCCTACAGAGAAAGCTAGTCTATGGAAGATGCTTCCAGTTTCTAGCCCTGGGAGTGTGACAGCATTTGCTTTTCATGGCAGCGGTTGGTCTTTCTCTGCGTGGTTGCTCTTGAGCGATGGGGGTGTTTGTAGAACAGGGTGGGGGATTGAAGCCGTGGCAAGGGATCGTACTAATTTGAGACCCTCTGTCCTCAAATCAGTGGGCTAAAACTGTCATCCCTGGGGCAAAAGCACTATCCTGGAATATCTCTGCACTAAAAGCAAGCAGGGGAGCGATTTACTCTCTTCCTCTTGTTTCTCTTGTAGAGATAAACACAGAGAGACTGGGCAGAGGTTTAGTTTTGTTCTGGCTGTGAAAACAGTTGGTAAAACTCTCTGCTGCAAAACACCCTCTCTGCACAGTTGTTTGCAAAAGATGCCACATCACAAGGACATGGCTTGGTCTGTTGTTTCCAGGGATGACCTTGATCGTGAGCCTGTTTTAGGAAAGAAATTGTTATTGACAAACTGGTGTTTCAGCATGGGCTAGCCAGGGTTTCGCTAAATGCTGGACCTGTGCCCGGTGTTCCTGCTGGGCTATGCGCTGGGGACCTCCCTGATATGATTATGCGCCTCTTCTTCAAGCAAATACATCCGAGGAGGAGGAGGAGGAGAGGCTGCTGTGCCTCTCTCCTGGCAGCTACAGACACTCCTTTATCCAGCCCTCGTCCCATGGGTGTCTGTGCTGTGGCTGACCTCTGCTAACCAGCATCGGTGCGACGAGCTTGTGTTGTAAATAGCTGCAAAACCTGAGTGATAAGAGAATGGCTTAAACAGCAAGGGCACGCTGCGCTTTGGGGCAGGGGAAAGGTGAGATGAAGGTCTCTTGGGTACAGCAGCGCTGCAGTGGGAGGAGGGGAGACCGTACCACTGTATCTTCTGTTGGGATGTCTTGCTTTCCAGCACGAGCTTCTGGTTAGCTAGCTCCAGGTCCCGTGCTGTCAGGTCCAGCTGCTCGTAGACTTTCGCATGCTGTTCGTTCATCTGCCGCAACATCTCTAGTTGCTTGGTCAGGTACTGCAAAAAAAAGCGAAACGGAAAGACTCCACATCCAAAATCTGGGTTGCTTCACAGGCCGAAATTCCTACAGCCTTTGCTTCCTCTGATAATATGTATTGTGGCTGATTTATCCTCTGCCTGGTTGAACCCTCTTGCACGGGTGAAATATTCATGCCCCTGCCCACCGCAAATACTTTTGTGTCTAAAATCAGATTGAACTTCCCCTGCCCTCTCTGAAGGGCACTAACCTCAATCTCTCTCTATTCAGCTGCTTTTTTTTTTTAATTCCCAGTACCCAAAGAAAGCTGATATCCCTGGGACTGTGTCCCTTCACCAAAGTTGACTGAAATTGGCCGGTTGGTTACTGGATCGTCTGACAGATCGATTGCAGAAGCTGCATTTCCTTGGGAATTCAGGCTAAAACTCCAAGTCCGTGAAATGTGAGGAGACTCGCGGTTTCTGCGTGTTCAAAGCCCCCTTTCTGTGCGTCTGTCATTGCAAGATTTTTATCCTGGCAGAGGGGCATCTACCCAAGTGCTCACCCTCACCTGAGACCAGATCCCAACTCCTATGGTGGACGCACTCCTGAAGGGCTGCTGGCTAAATCCATCCACCGGTTGCCTCAGCCATCGGCTGCCGGGTCCCCGCAGCCATCATGTGCTGCTCTGGTGACCTCGCAGCTCTCCTCTGCCCCACGTCTTTTTAAATCAGGGGGGTTCTGATCTTTTTTAATTCACAGATCCCTAGAAGTTTTCCAGTGGATGAAAACCCTCCCGGCACAGCAGGTTTAAGCCTCTAAGCTTAAGTTCTGTGGGCTCTTAGAAATACTGCCCTGACCCCAAAGGATGCTTGAAACGGTGGTTTAGATTGCAGCTCTTGGAGAAAGAGCTATTTTATGCGTCTAACAAAGGGGGCTGTGTTTTGGGGGTGCCGAGGGGCCAGCTGGGAACAAACGCGATTATGAATAACTAGAATCAAGGGAAAGCAGCAGCAGAGCAAAGAGAAGTGAGTGTGAGGGCTGGCAGATGGGCAGGGAAAGGCCAAATGTGCCCCAGATGCAACCTCGTGCCAAAATCTGGTGTGCACATGTGGGCAGGGGGCGGGTGTGTGTGTGTGTGTGATGTGAGAAGGGGGAAATCCCAGTTAGTGGGGAAAGAGGATCCTCTCCAGGGCTGGGCTGGGCTTTAGCTCCCATTCCCATGGCACATCCCTTCCTCTCTCCTGGCATCTGAGCTGTTGGCATTGGTGGAAGTGCCCCTTCCCCGCCATCGCCCTTAGGTGACAGCGGTGGCCAAGCAGCTCCCATCCCCATCCCCGTCCCGACTGTGTCCCTACCTCAATTTCCTGCACTTGCTCCTCGTTGGTGGCGTACATCTGCTGCAGGGAGTCCTCCAGCTCTTTGTTGCGCTCCAGCAGCGTCTTCCCCAGCTCCGCAGCCAAATGCAAGTCTGAAAAGCAGATGGGACAAAGCTGCTGCAGCTCCCACGGCTCTGCTGGTGGATGCGGTGCGGTCCCCAAATGCCACCGTACCAAGCACAGTGGCATATTTGCAGAGTGCTGGTTTTATTGGCAGGTTTTAACATGGATGCGTGCTTACGGGACGTACAGGATCTGGCCTCCTTTGTCTTGCCGGGCTGCAGGAGCAAGGGGAGGCCAAGCTCAGGGCATCTGCAGCTCCTCCATACAACGGGATTTGGTGCCCGGCTGTCAGTATAACCCCTGTGTGTCACACTACATGCTGCATAGCCAGGATCAGGCCCATGGGGCTTGGCTGTGGCAAGGTGTTCAGCACCTCCATCCCCTACTGCCGAGATCTGTGGGGCTGAGAGGGGCTCAGCATCTGTCAGAATGAGACCGAGGGTTGGTAAAGCCCCACAGGGCCTTGGGGATGCTCTGTAAATTATATTATTATCTCTAATGAAGGGAGTGCCTTGCCTTCCCCCGTCAGCCTCCATCCATCACCTGCTAATAGACTGACATGAGTAATAAAACCACGCGTGGCCCGAGGGGGCTGGAAGCACCTCCCGCATCTGCCACCCAGGCAGCGCTGCGTCGGCTGGGTCCGTGGCTCTTTCCTTGGGGCAGCTCCGGGGTGAGGACAAACCGCTTTGTATTCACTCTCTGCCACCTTCAAATGCCCTTAGGAAGCTAGTGAAATAGTTGGACTTTAGGAGAAGTGTATGGGAAAATAGATGTTGACAGTGTGGCTGGCTTAAAATACTGGGTTTTCTGCTTCCTGGGTAAAGAAAAGCCCCAGGACCCGATGAGTCCTGTATTGGCCAAAGCTTGAGCACCTCAGGTGATGCTGTTTGTGGGCCTGGGGTGGCACAGCTGGCTCTGATAACATCCCCTTGCTTTCACAGAAATTGGTTGTGTTCTTAAAGCCTGACCCCTCCTGTAGTCATGTGTGTTTCTGTTTTTTCTGGTGCTTTTAGAGGTGAGTTTATTGCTCTTACAGTGGCAGACTGAAAATCTGAACTTAAGCCTTCTAAAAGGTAAGGAAACAGATTCTGATGTGTGTTATTTCTCTCTCCGGTATAGTTATCATGCGGTTTTAGATAATTAAGGTGTGGCAAACCTGCTGTGTGTGAGGGGAGCTGGGTCTCCTGCCCTGGCATTTTCTCAGACTGTTGTAATGCTTCTCTCTGGTCTGCAGCTAATGATGTGTTTTGCAAAGGTTCTGCCAGGGCTGAGAGCAGCTATAACTTCTAGTAGTTAATTTGGCTGTGCAGTTGATTGGGAAAGAGTGATACCCGGTCACTAGGACAAGAAGAAGGGGAACCAGGGTGCCTCAGGATGTATTCTGAGCCTAGGAAAATCACTGATCTTGTACTTCAAATGGTACATCACAAAATGAGGCTTACGCTGACCGCTGGGACACGAGTGCTCGCTGGGAGAAGTGCTGTCAGTGCTTGGGGTGGGCTTTCCTGATAGATAACAGTGTGCTGGGGGAAGTGCGGATATAGTAGTAGTTAATTTGGGTGATGGCCGTGTTTGTGTCTGTGCGGCTCTAGCAGTGCCCGAGGACTGGTTCCCCAGATGTGGTCCAGCCAACAGCTGCTCAGCGTGTCCTCGAATCTCCCCTTTACCATGGGAATGCACTCTCCAGCTGTGGCCCACATTGCAGGGTGTTATTCTAGGCTGTGACCTTTTTAATTATAATCCTCATCATTGCACAGTGACCTGGTCTGAAGGCTGCAATCCTGGCTATCAATGCAATCAAGATATTGGCACGTTTCCCCATGGACAGACCTCCTCCACCTATTTTTTTTATATATTTTTTTTTTCCCCAAGCACCAAATCTCCCCAGTTTCCAAAGTGCCCTTGGGAGACTGAGTGTTTGCGGCACCAGCTGGGGATGGGGAAACAGCCAGATGCCAGCAGAGATGGAGGACAATTTGTGCCTTTAAGCTGCTCGGGGCTGTATTAAATGGCACCGCCAGTTTGCCAGCGCCGGTGGTGTTGCTGGAGACCGGCACCTTGCAAATCGCACCCCTTGCAGCAAGCAGGGCCCCGGCACAGAGGCGTGTAACGAGAGGGCTCTGCGCTGCACTCCAGGTAATGACTCAAGAGTGTCCCCGTCCCTGTGGATTACACCAGTGCTCTCCCACCATATGGCATCCAATTTAATCAGCTGGGGTTGAGTTAAGTGGATTAGGCAGCGCAAGATCCTGGGCTGTAATTTAAAGGGCTCCGTCAGCAATAATTTAATGGGGGAAATGGGCAGCGTTTGGGGACGAGTGGGAGAGAGGAAAGAATGGGGCTGAGCTGTGAGGAGGAAATTGATTCTTCGTTTCCATTTTGAGCGTAAGGGCCTGGGAGACTCCAGGCTTGAAGAACGTGGGGGGATTGGTACTTTTAGTGTCTTTTAACTGCCTCAGCCGTCGTCATGCACACACTCATTCGTTCTCTGCCAGCCAGCCAGAGCATCCTTGGTAATCCTGTCTCATCCATCCTCCTTGTGCCTGGGTCCTCTTCCCCACCTGTTGGTCTCCCCCGGGCTTTGGGACTGTGGGGAGGGAGGGGATGCTGCATGGGAGTGCTTTAATGTCATCTTTAGACCCGATCCCTCTTGATTTTTGCACTAATCGTGGCTCTGCATGGGCTCTGGGCACACACAGCTCCCCTCCTTCAAGACCTCGGAAACCCAAATGTGAATTTTTCAGCAAGTTGTTTGGGGTGGGGGGAAAGAACTATTTAGGAATTTGGGGATTCTGTCTGCATAACACTGTTGGTTTCCCACAGTTTTTTGTGTTCCTCTTCGCTTCTCCGCCATCAGATCAGCCAGCCAGTGCTGTAGGACTTGCCCTAATTTAGCAGATAAGCTGAAGCCTCCCTTCCCCCTCTTCTCTCAACACAGAAGGAGAAATAAAGTGGTGGGGAGCGGCTGTGCTGTGTGTCTGCTTGATGTGTCCGATCCCTCCACAGCACTGCCTGCACGGATGGCACTGCTGTGAAACAGCCAACATTCAACCTAAAAATTGGGGAGCGCAGTGTTGCCCAAATCCTATTTGGGAGCGCACTGCGGATGCAAACTGTCCTGGGCAACACCAGCTCCGTACCCTCTGGCTCTCAGTACCGCAAGCACTGACGTGACCCTTCTAATTAACACCCCGCGTCCCCAAACAAAGAGCTGTGCCTACAGAGCAAATCGGAGGGAGGGACGGAGGCTGCGTTTCCCTGCAAGCTTCTGCGGGAAAGGCGCCTGAGCAAGGAGGGAGGGGAAGAGAAGAGAGACCATATGGTGGGAAGGGAGCAGGAGTTGAATCCAAGCAGCGCTTGGTACAGGGGAGCGTGGCCAGAGAGTACATCAAGGAGGCAGCCATCCTGGAGCGGCAGAGATATCATCAGCCCAGCGATAACTCTGCTAGCTCTGGGTCACTGGGGAAACTTGAGAGGGGAGAAAAAAATAAATCCTGATCCAAAAGCTGTAGCAGGTTGTCTTCGACTGAAAGAGGCTGAGGAATGAGCTGCAGGGTGTTCCCTTGTCGCAGCATCCCATGGCAACACTGGCTTGGGCAGATATGCACTGCACGGGGCTGCCGCCGAGCTGAGTGTTTCCCGGCTGCCTCAGCCTTTGCTGCAGCTTGCAATGAGGCACAAAGAGGGTTTGGAGCAGTTTCTGCCCTTCCCGGTGCTGGCCTCCATCTGTCTGGGCAGAGCAGTCTTTGCCACAGCCCGCGCTCTGAAGGTTTTTTTTTTCCCTGCAGCATCTCTTGGTTGTGGCTGTGGAGGAGCGTAAGCCTGGTGCTGGGCAGGGGAGGTTTCGGCTGCTCTTGGCACAGCGATGATCTGGTAACTATTCAGATGGTCCTCGTAAATACGGCTTTCTGGAGGAAGCTACCATCTGGAGCAGCCGCTTTGGGCTTTCCCCCATCGTCTCTCTTGCATCGAGGGATTCACATGTTTAGGCTGAGAGAGAACATGCCTCCGCTCCTCACCTTCAAATAACCCAACCCTCTCCCCATCCTGCGAGACAGGCAGGCTTGAAGGGGGGTGTTAGAAGACCTTTGGCTCGTAGAGCTAAAAAGCAGGGCTTTATGGTGCATATTTGTGCAGGTTCTTTTCAGCTAAGCATCTATTCAGGAATTACTTGTCCCTTCCTAAAGGTTTGGGGCTGGGTCTCCAGAAAGGGCTGCTCCTCTCCTGCTGGAGGTGGTGAATTCACCTGCTGAAGTGTGGGGAGGAGCAGCGAGCAGAGCTCTGGTGTGGAGATCTCCGGAGGAAGCTCAGGGTGGTTGTTAGCTGATGGATGGGGTAGGTTGAGAGTTAAGAACTGATGTTTAATGCTGTTGACGTTTAATTTAATTGCATTCGCTGTCTGCTCCATTACACGTGGGTACTTAGAATCAAGGGTAGGTGCAATTATCCCTTTCAAAAACTAAATAAATGATGTTGTGCTGGTTTACCCCAGGGTAGGGTGTACTTGCTACTCATTTATTTTTCTTCTTATTTTCAAGGGATTGTGCTGTCTGGGTATATTACAACGAAGATCAGCTTTTATATATCACTTACTGGTGCTCCATGGCAGGTGATGGAGGCAATCTGTTCTTAGCCCATACAAGCCTTTGCAATGGAACGTGCTGGGGTGCAGAGAAGCAAGTGCCATCTGACAGCATCTCGCAAACAACCTGCAGGCATGTCTGGATGTGGAAAAGCCTTTCCAGCGTGCCCATTCCAGCGTTTCCTGTGGCCAGGCAGAGCTTTCAGAGTGCCACCAGCATTGCTGCTGAGGCGTGGATTCTCCATCCCTTTTACCCTGGCATTACTTGGACATTCTTACCCAAATCAGCTTTGCGCTTGATGTTCTGTGTGTTTTTCGTGGGGACCTGCTGTTTTGGTGTGATCGGGTGTACTGTGGCGGCAGGGTTTGCTTTGCAGAGCAGCCCAATGCAGCACGGGGGAAAGGTGTTGCTGGCAGGGCTGGGTGAGCGCAGGCACGGGCTGTGCGTGGAGCCCCTGGCAGTGCAGCCCCATCCTCCGTCTTCCCCTCCTCATTTCAAACTGTGGCTCTAGCTGGGCTCAGCTGATGTTGGGCACACGGGCGTTTCTGTTAGCCTAATGAGATCTGCTGGATTTCCTGCTTGCTCTCTTTCTTCCTTTTCTTTCCTTTTTCTTTCTCTTGTGTAATCCGTTACGTATCCCTGGGCTGCCTTTGGCTTTGCAAGCTTCCCTGGTTGGGGGGGAGCTTGGGTGGTGGCGGAGAGATGTGGTTTGCAGGGGGCTGAGGCAAGCACAGTGCAATGAGAGCAGCTCCCTCCGTGCTGTCTCTGGTCCCCTGAGCAAAAGTGGCACCACCAAGGAGTGCCGTATTTTTCAGTCCCATTCAGTATTTCCTTTCTATCAGCTCTTCTTTTTTTATTATTCTTCTCAGATGCTCATCAGTTGTGTTTTTTTTTTTTAATTATTTAACTGATGCTCATCTTTTTTGTTCTGCCCTCTAACATTTTGTGCCCCAAATCCTCCCTTGTATGTTCACATTTGAGACTTAGGATGGTTACCTCTGCTTATAAGCTGTATGGGTCTATACAAACACATACACAGCAGTCCCATCCCCGTGCCTACAGCAATCGATGTGCGTTTTGCCAAGTTGTTAGAGCATGATAACACGGAGTCTGTTATTAGACCATGGTTGGGGCCCCATCTGCGTCTTTCCCTGCTGTTCTCTTATCTAAACAGCCTCGGTGCCCATGTTTGCCTTGTAGGCTAAAATGGTTTCAAAGAGCTCAGTGATTGGCGGCTCGGAGGCTCTGATAGTGCACCTGGATCAGAAAGTGTCCTAAATAAATACATACAAGTGGAGTTGTTGGGGAGAAGCAGCGAGGAAAGAGGAGGGGAAAAAAGCAGCCAGTGCTTTGCTGCGTGCACCCTTCCTCTGGGTGGCAAAGCTCCAACTAATTAATTATGTTGGGATGCAGACAACTGTGAAAAGAGGCTTTTACTCTTTAAAAGCTAAAGACACAGACATGTGGATTGGGTGCCATGTGGGAATCTCATCTCCCCAGTGTGTTTTGGGGGCAGGGGGTTGTAACTGACCCAAGACAAGGAGGATTAGCTCCAGGGGGACTTTCTGTGTTTGCTGCTGCTGCTGTACCACAGTACTGTGCACGTGTGTGTGCGGAGCCCCAGGCAGAGGCGACCTGTGAAGGACAGGTCGGTGTGCTCACGCGGCAGAGCACAGTGCCCACAGCGACGGGCTGCCACAACCGTGTCAGCTCTCCAGCCCTGCTCGTGCTCACGCAACATATTCTCTTACTCTGAGCCATTGCCAGCCAACTCAGCTGCCCTTGCTGTCCTCTTGCTGGGGGAAGGCAGGAGGGACCACCGATCCTGAATGGTTTCATCTCTCAAGGAGCAACCAAGTTCCAGCACAACTGCCACCTGCAGCGGCCCCTAAGACCACCACCGGCACTGTGGCTGCCGGTTACTGCTGTCTGCTACTTCGATTGGACAAGAGGAAATGGTCTCAAGTCGTGCCAAGGGAGGTTTGGGATGGATATTAGGAAAAATTTCTTCACCAAAAGGGTTATCAAGCATTGGAACAGGCTGCCTAGGGAAGTGGTTGAATCGCTATCCCTTGGAAGTATTTAAAAGATGGGTAGACATGGTGCTGAGGGACATGGTTTAGTGGTGGTTTTGGCAGTGTTAGGTTAATGGTTGGACTCAGTGATCTCAAAGGTCCCTTCCAACCTAGACAATTCTATGATTCTCGTGTGCCAGAGGCATGTAAGTACAGAGAAAATCCTTCTTCCGCAGCCATGTAGTACAGCCAAATGCAGAAACCAGCCTGACCCTCTGCAGCAACACCAAAAACCTGCCCACCTCTTCTCTAGCAGCCCCGCTGCTTGGCTTTAGAGTGTGTCGTCCTGCACCCTGCTTCCCCACTACTGCTCCCTTCCCACCCACTGCTGGGAAGTGCTCTGAAGCCCTCTTCCTCCAGGTGCTAAGCTCACACGCAGCCTGGCTGCCTTGTGCCTGGCTATTGGTACTGGCTGGAGATGCTGCCCGTGTGGGAAAGAGGTCCTGACCTCAGGGGAGTGATCGGTGCCGTTTGTGGAGCTAGACAGGAGGAACACAGCGCTGTAGCCTTCCAGGCTGAGTTTGCAAGGGAAGGGGGTGATGAAATACTTGATGTGCTCCCAAGATAGTGTTATTTATGTCCATCGCTAGTCCTGAGCAGGATGCAGAGCAATACCTCTTTCAGGAGTTCGGCACCAAAACCCGTGTTCCCAAAGCAGCTCTGCCACAAGGGCTGATGCTCAGGGGGATGATGTGCTGCGCTGCTCCTTGCTCTGCCCCCTCCTGCAGACACCAGTGCTCAGCCGTGACCTCCCAGCCTTCCCAGGTCTCAACACTTGCTCGCGGGCCAAGAAAACTTGGAGGATGGCATGAGACTGTCCTAGCTCCAACTGCCATCGCTGCAGCTGTGGAATTGGAAGGGGTCAGCATGGACCTGCATACTATGCACTCGAAGGACTGAAATCTTCAGGGAGGAGACAAGTTAACTGGGCAATGCTGAGGCAGCTGCACTGCACACAGGATAAACTGGAGTCACTTCCCAGCAGGCTGCAGAGGAACAGGCTGTTTAAACCATTAAAAGAACTGTCACCTCTTGGAGAGAAGGTTTACAGCTTGTTTGTTAAATAAGTACAGAAAAAAACCAACCCAAAACAACAAACCCTAACATAAAAACACTCTAAAATTCCCAGCTGTGCAAAGACTGGCAGTTGTGTAACATCTGGTCTTGTTCCTCCAGGGTATTTTGTATTGGAGGTATTTTCCTAAATTCTTGGCCAGCATATGTGTCTTTGAGTGTGTTTAGCAGAAGCTTTGGAAGCCGTAATGATGTGTTTGGTGTGAGCACACAGGTGAAGTGGGGGTTTACCACTGCGCTGCTCTGGGAAAGGCCTTTTTTTAGCAGAGGAGATGGCACGTGTGCAGGAGCGGGCAAGCCGTGCGCTAGCCTGAGCGCTGGCACTGCTTTTAGCAGGAGCAGGATCGGACCCTGATGTTGTCACAGCTCTAAGTGGTTCCTGACTGTCACACTGAGTCAGTGCATCTGCCCCGTCACCAGCCAGCACTGGCTGGTACAGGAGGAAAGAAAGGATTGGAAAACGCAGGGGTGGGCGACAGCCTCCATGTGCAGGGCGTTAGTGGCCGCTGCCCCAGCTCCCAGTCCCTCGGGCTGAGGGCTGCCACGGGGGGAACCTCCTTCAGGACTCAGACCGTAAATCCTTTGCAGGCAGCCTTGCCAAAGAGAAATGCCACTGTTAGCTGATTGTTTCAGGATGGGAGATATGGAAAACTCTGATTTCTTTCCTCTCCCCCCACCCCCACCTTTGCCTTTCCTTCTTTCATTTCCAGCAGTTCCTCTAATTCTGCTCCCTCCCACCGCTGGAAGTATGTGCCTGGGGTTCAGCAGATGTAGGAAGGAATTTCTGTGAGAGGTCAGGAGGGAGATCCTGGAAGTTGCTGTGTGGGGCTCTTTTATGCCCCGTTTTCTTGCTGCCTTCATATAATGGAAATTTTTATTCTAGGAAAATACATCTATCTATCTATATATTCTTCTTCTATTTCCTCCTTAGATTTGGAGGCGCTCATCCCTTCCTCAGACTAACTTGTCATCTTATTTCCTTGTCTCCTGTGACTTCTCTAGTCCCTCTTGTCATTCCCAAGCGGCTCAGCAATTAGTCACTGAAAACTTTCCACTTCCATAAGCTACCTGCTGTACTGCACTGCTAAATAAGTAAGTGGCTCAGCTACTGCAGGCAAAAGTCTGTCCTTCTGGCTTTCCGCTGGGGAGGAAGGACAGCGAGTTAACCGCTGTGCTCCTGGAGGACAGGCAAGCTGGGTGACTTGTCCCCTGAGCTGGACTGACGGGGTAACTGCATCGTGAGGGACAGAATTTGAGGTACCACCTGCTCCCCAGTGCAGTGAATCCTTTGGACAAGCTGATAGTGAATTGCACCTCTATGGGCCACCCCACGTAGGCTGGGTGATGCAGAAACCAGGCAGGTATGGGTGCCAGCGGGTGCTAGCACCAATGCCCTGGGTTCATCCCAACGCCAGGGGACGATCACCGGAGCACTGGTGACCCTGTGTCTTTGCACGGATGAGTTGGGAGTGGTGCAAGCTCAGCACCTTGTGTCATTTTCCTTCTTAGCATGCAAGCAATCAGATGCTTGGCAGGAGGAGGAGGAATTAAAATAAGATACTTAAATCTGGAGACCTTTAGAGGTTACAGCCATAAAGTCCTAAGCCTGCATTGCAGATGGTTTGGCCCAAAAGTTTCGATGGCTGCCCAGGAGGAGAGGGCTATCGGTCTTGCAGTGGCAATGAGATGATGTGCTGGTTCTTGTACTACCTCTGGTCCTGCTGGCTAACTCACAGCAGCGTGAGGCCGTTTTATTTACATGGGAGGAATTGCCCCAGCACTTAAATTGTGTTTAGTCTCCAGGGACTGCAAAGGTAGCTTTGAGAGTCCTCCTCTTGGGCTGCACTCTGCCCTTTGACTTAGACCTGAATGCTGGCGGGGGGATAGGGAGGCTGGGAAGATCGGGGAATGCAGTGGGGTGACTGTGAGGAGGACTTTTCTGCTGGGTCTGGTCTCTGCTCTGTTTGGATGCAGATGTGACTGAGTTGGCACACAGCCGTTCTGAACACAAACGCTCCTGATGAACAGAAAAGGTGTCCCCACTTATCCCCAGCACAGACTCTCTAATTTTAGCTTGTTTGTTCTCTTGGGGTTTGGCTGCACGTACACCCTGTGCACAGGGTATGATGCAACTGTAGCCACAGCATCAGTTCCCAATGGCTGGAAAAAGGTTAACCATCACTGTGTTCTGGTGTTAATGCTTAGAGGCACAGACTCCCCAGCCCATGGAAAGCGAGGCTGTGGCTGAACCAAAGCAGTGCTGATATCTATTCATGCTTAGAAAGCCTGGCAATAAGCAAAGCCATGCTACCAAGTAATCAGAGCTCTGTTTTTACCACTTTCTTCAAATCAGAAAGCTTTCTCAGAGGGATCATCATAAGAATGAAACATCTCAGAGGACACCACTACTGTTTCCTTGTCATTAAGCTGGGAGTTGTGTCCCTGCTTCTGTGTGCTAAGGTGTCTGGGTATGACGCCTTCAACCACACAGGCTTGCAGCACGCTAGGGAGCAAGTAAAGGAATCTGGAAGGCACCAGCTTCATTTGAACGAGGCTGGAAGGGCCTTGAAGCTGGGGACCAGATCTTGCTGTCTCCAAGGCAAGTGGTGAATGCAGTCAGTCGCTGTGGACACATCGGGGGGGGAAATAGTGATTGGGGTGTATTTTCTTGAAAAAAAATAGTTACTTCAGCAAGCTGAAGCTGTGTAGAGGATGGGGAGGAAAGTAACAGGTGCTCGGAGTGGAGCTAGAAGCATGATTTCCTCTGCGGTGCTAAAATAGTTAATTAACATAATCATCACAGAGCTCCCAGTTAAGTCACCCGTTGCTTAGCAAACAGTTTGGGATGTAAATGTAATAAATATTTGATGATGCTGTGAAATGACGATAAAGGCCCAGCAACCAACTGGTTCACAGAAGAACCTTCTCCTCGCTTGGGTGGCTTCTTGTTTCTCCCACCCCTGGCTCCTAAGGAACAGTCTTTAAGCCTATGCTTTTGTCCGCTGCCTTCCTGGTGCTGCTGCCAGGCGTGGGTTTCTGCGCGACCCCGGGCTGTTGGCATGCCGATCCTCTTAGTAATGCCAGCCCGTGACACCATGCTATGCTGGACGTCTCCCACCGTACTTCCACCCCCCCATTTCCAAACCAACGGCTTCACGGACATGCCGTCACCAAAGACCTCTGAATACTGCTATGGCTGTAATGCAAAGGCACACTGTATGTGGACAAAGTCGAGCACTGTCCTTCATGATGCTTTGTGCACCATGCAAATTAATTACGGTTGTAATTACCCCGTAGGACCTTTCCAGTTGGCTGATTTTAGTTAAAGCTTTCCCCATCTCTCTTTCTGAGTTTGTGCAAGCCTGTGCAGCCCCCACTCGTACAGGAGGCTGCAAACCCCACAGCTGGGCTTTGTTTTGGGTCTGTGCTTTCCTCCAGTCGTATATGTGCTCAAAGGTGGAGTCTATCCCCAGCATCAATCTATCATCTGGAGGCAGTTATTCTGCATTTGCGCTGCTGGGACAGAGCTGGGAACCTGGCCTGCATCAGGAAGGTGATTTTTATTGTTATGAGCCAGTTGTACAGTACCAGTGCTGACTCATGAACCTGACACCAGGGACAGTGTTAGGGTAAAAAATCTGTCGGTCCGGTGTTGTTCGACACTCCCTGTATTCATCCATAGTTCTGCTCTTCCTCAGCCTGCATCCTGCCCCTGGAGCAGCGCCCAGGCCCCTTGTGAACCATGGGAAGACGTCACCCAGAAATGTGAATTTCTGAGCATTCAAAGGCTGCACTGTTTATTCAGCTGATAGCTCCATCCCCATGCTCTGCCCTGGTTTAATTTGAGCATTGCGTTTCAAAGAACGGGGCCCAGTATCCCGCTATTGATACTTCCTGTTGGCTGAGAAATTGGGGTTAAAAAACAGCTGCAACAGTCCCGGGGGGGGCTGGTTATCATTCCTTGCTGGGCCTCTGCCCTGCAGCTGAAGTTGTGTAAACTTTAAATCATGACATAATGTACTGGAGTGAGGGTGGGCAGAGGCACTGCAGCTGGACCGCACATCCCTGCTGACAGTCAGTTGGCGAAAGCAAATGTATAGCTATACCATTCCTATAGTGCAATGGGTCGGAGGGGTACCGTATTTAGGTAGGGATGATTTTCCCTGCACGTTGACAAATCAATTCAGTTCATTCCTGGGCCACTGGCCTGAAACAGAACTTCTTCCATTTATTTACTTACTACGTGTTGACTCAAAATGTTAAGATAAGCAAAATAAAAAATTTAAAAAAATGTAAAGCCCCAAATACCCACAGCCACTGTCCAGCCTTAGGATAAATATTACATAGAACTAGTGCAAACGGAGGTACAGTTACTTCAAAACAAACTACACAAGTGAACATTTATCCTCTAACAAGGCTATTTTTGCTGTTTGAAACTTGGCCTGGATTTTTATTTTTTTTTCTCCTTCCCAATTTCTCCTGCTTTTATGACTGATTGCAAAAATCTCCAGAAGTAATTAGGTGACTTAGAAGCTGAAGATCCCTTTGGATTTGGGTTTGGACAGCAAAAGCTTTTGAGAGACACTTTCAGCATCCTCAGCTTAGCAACACATTTTTTCTGATGTATTAATTTCTAACTAGTGTGCCTGCTAATTCTACCTGCAACTGCTCTGAGATGGAAGCAATGTCATAACTACCCATGTTTGATTCTGCCTGCAGCAAGTTTTTTGGGGAACCAGCTTCCCTGTGGATTTAACACCAAATTTTTTTACCCCTCTGGTGCTCAGGACAGATCTGGGTTCCCTGCCTCTATCCATCGGGTTTAAACTTTCTATGGCCAGGACAGTGGTTTGGAGCAGTGGAGCCAAGATTTCCACAGACGTGCCGCTGCAGGACAAGGCGCTGGCTTTGCCAAGCAAACATGAGTCTTGAGAGAAGGTATCTCACCCTCCCGCACCCGGGATTTGCTCCCTTTTCCTGCCCCCGCATCCCCCTGGCCCGCCATCCCTGGCAGCTTGTGGGGTGCCCCCATCCTTACCCTGCTCCAGGTCTTGCTGGTCGTACCAGGGCTCCTCTTCCTCGCTCTGAAACTCCTCCATCCTGTCGGCGCTCAGCATTTAGCACCAGCGGTCCAGGGAGACGCGAAGCATCCGTCAAAGGGGACCCCGCCGCCGCCGAAAACGCGGAGCCGGGGATGCGGGCGGGGATGCGGCCTCGGTGCCCCGGCCGGGCCGGGAATGGGAGGATGGCACGACGTGGCACCCGGCTCTTCGCCGCTGCCCCGGCTCTGCCTGCCCGGGGGGACGNAAGGAAGAGGGCCCGGCGCAGCCAGGCAGATCCTCTCTCCGCAGCTCGGTGGAGACCTCTAGCATGGAAATGCTGCAAGGAAACCCGGCGAGAGGGAAGGGGGAGGCGAAGCGAGACCGGCCTCCACCTCCTCCTCCTCCTCCTCCCCTCCGCCCATCCCTGCCGCGGACAGCGGAGCGGTGGAGGGAGCTGCCCCGCCGTCCCCCCCGCCCCCGCCATGATGCCTCCGGCTGGGTCCCTGCACCCCCGGGGAGGTCAGCAAGGATCAGGGCTTGCTCCAGCGCCGGTTGGGATGCGGAGAGTGTCCTGGCCTTGCCATGGGATTCTCGGTGACTTCTCAGGGCCCTTCAGCGGGGATGTCAGTGCCTTCTCTGCCTCGGTGGGTTTGGATGGGTTGCTCTTCAAGTTGGGGGTGTTTCTAAGCTCCCTAGTGGGGCTGCGGAAGGGGAAACCCTGTACAAACTGCCCCACAGCATCACCTTAGCCTTGTGTCTGCGCTAGCTCTTCCTCTGCCTCTATGTTCTCCCTGTTTTGCACCCTGATGAGAAATCAGTGCTTCTGATGCAGGTTTTTTTCTTATTTTTGAGGACAAACTCTTGTGTTCCTTTCTGAAGGGTGGAAGGAGCTTAAAATTGAGGATTTGTAGAGTTCTGAGGAGGAAATGTGGTGGTTACATACAAGTAAGTTCAGAAAATACTGGTGCTTGCTTTTCAGCTTAAGGGAACAAGGGTGGCCTTTCTCCTACTTGCTAGTGTGGTTTAGAATCACAGAATAGAATTGTAGAACAGTTTGGGTTGGAAGGGACCTTTAAAGGCCATCTAGTCCAGCCCCCCTGCAATGAGCAGGGACATCTTCGACTAGATCAGGTTGCTCAGAGCCCCGTCCAACCTGACCTTGAATGTTTCAACGGATGGGGGCATCTACCACCTCTCTGGGCAACCTGGGCCAGGGTTTCACCACCCGCAGTGTAAAGAATTTCTTCCTTATCTAATCTAAATCTTCCCTTTTGGGGGTTAAAGCCATTATCCCTTGTCCTATCTCAACAAGCCCTGCAAAAAGTTTGTCCCTGTCTTTCCTGTAGGCCCCCTTTAGGTACTGGAAGGCTGCTCTAAGGTCTCCCCGGAGCCTTCTCTTCTCCAGGCTGAACAACCCCAGCTCTCTCAGCCTGTCCTCATAGGACAAGGTCCAAGGGGGGGTTGGTCCAAGGGGGTTTATTTGTCCTTGTCAGCCCTGGAATCCACCAGAGACTCTAAGGTCCAAATTAACTCACGTGACAGTGGGTTTAGATGATTTTTTTCCCCTTCTGTGTGATGGAACTCCCTGGATTTATTCTTGATGGTATTACCTTGCAGTGGTGCCTACAGAAAAGGCAATATAAGATGTTTACGCAAGAGCAGCAGACTGTGCACCCAGAAAAGATGGGATCTGTGTCAGAAAACTCCGTTCAATCCAGCAGTGACAGGCAGCTGAGAGCCCCTGAATGATTAAAGCAACAGCTAGGACTCAGCTCTCCTGTACAGCAGCAGAGGAGGGATATAAAGCAGGGAATAAGAGACAAATTACAGGTGATTCTTACCCTCTTCTCTCCTCACAGAACTCTCTATACACATCTATGTACTCCCAAAATTCAGTGCCTGTCCGGAACGTCTTCTGCCTTAATGCAGTCACAGGCCAGAATTGAGGAGTCTCTTTTAACCTGCAAAGATAATCAAGCACTCTTGGTGTGTCTGGGAGAAGGCCATCTCTGACTGGCTCCAAGAGCTTTTTCTAAGCAATTTTAATATAGAAATGGGAAAAATCTTAACTTTCTTATGCCTGTCGATGTGGAAGAGGCATTTGGACAATGCCCTTAATAACACGCTTTAGCTTTTAATCAGCCCTGAAGTGGTCAGGCATTTGGGCTAGATGGTTGTTGTAGGTCTCCTCTAACTGAACTATTGTATTAATTGTGAAAAATAATTGCCTCTGAAAAATATGCTGTTTGTAAGAATGAATTATTTTCATTTATTGGTATAGCGTAGCCATCCTGAGTGAGTCGTGCTTGGATGCAAAGCCCTAGGCTGTTTGGCAGCAAAAGCCAGGTGACATGATTTTGTGAAAATATTTTTTTTTCGGTAGGTTTTGCAAGAATGTCTCAGATCTGACCTGTCGACAGAATCAAACATCGATGGTTGCTGTACAGGTTATATGCCAACAAATGAGATTTCCCACAGTCTGCTCCAGCTGGGGAGTCAGCACATTGCTTTCTTTTGCAAAACGATTAGAATTACCTCATTTCCTCTGAAGAAAGGAGGTTTGCAGAGCTGAGCGTGTGAAATGTAACTCAGAGACACCAAAAAGACCTGCTTGCAGTTCATAGAGCTGCTCGGTGCAGAAAACAGTGATGATAGCTTCAAAGGCAACACTGATCCGCCTCTAACAGCTGCTTTGAGGTGTTCATTGAGGGCCAAATCCTGAATTCCCAGTCCCTGGGGTTATAAAACATTCACTCCTTGCAGGTGGGTAGAATTTAATCAGGGTTAACGGGCCACCACATGCAACAAGCTGATTACAAGGTGCTTGTGCAGGGTATTTGTTACAAGCCTGCTTGTTCCTGGCTCCTTCCAATCCAGGACCAGGGAGAAGCCATTCCCCTGGTGGCCTACTGCACCTCCCGACCATCTCGGCTCAGGACCAGGCCGACGGGCTCTCCGGTTGGGCTGTCTGGAGCTGTTGCGGGGCTTGTGCCTGAGAGCAGCTGAGCAAAGGGACTTCAGGAGACAAAGGGTGTGGGCAGAGCAGAGAATG
>VZSZ01009002.1:4995-35738 GCA_013398815.1 Ibidorhyncha struthersii
TGCCCCCGGCCCAGAGAGCTGGTTTAATGAAAAATAGGCAATAAATAAATAAATAGGGAATCGGAGAGGTGCAGCTTCTACAAAAGTGCTGATGAAGTGATAGGGCTTGTTTTTGTACAGCCTACCTGCACACGGTGACCAGACCTTCCATCCCCGGCTGTTCCCAGGCGGGATGTGGCACAGCCCTCCCTGGAGACAGCTCTGATCTTCGCTGGTACCCAGAGCCCTCTGTCCCCTGGGAGCCAGACCCAACCCGCGGCAGAAGAGGGATCTCCTCATGCCACTGCTGGTCCACTAACCCCTGGTGAGAAAGATGCCCGTTACTCTCATCCAGCTCCCATTGACCAAAAGGAACGAATTCATCGCTGTCTTAGCAATCGCTGACAGGGTAGAATTTTGTTGCTGTGGGTCTCCCCATCCGCTTTCCCAGCCTGAACCAGCTTTGCTCGCTCAGCCTTCCTGCAAACCTGGCTCCCAGTGTTTCTCCAGGGCTCTCCCCGCACAGTGCAGTGCGAGGGAGCATGGCCTTGCCCAGACCAGCCAGCTGGACACCACAGCCACCAGCGTCTCATTAAGGAGCAGCTGTTGCCACACAGGACCACTCAGTCCATGGTAAGAAAGCCTTGGGTGAAGTTTGCTGCTCCCAGACATCCGCTAAGGCAGGTCAGGCCCTCTCTGGGTAGCCCTGTGCTTCCACTGCAGAGCAAATTATTCCTCCTTTCATCTTGTTGCACTGCTGTTTTTTTTCCCCTGCCTAAGTGCAGTGTGTTGCACTTGTTATTGAATTTTCTGTCATTAATTTTGGACTATTTTTTCAGCACATGGAGATAATTCTGAATGCCAAACCTGCTTTTCCCACCACAAGTCTGCAGCACATCCCCAGGCGGTGTCCTCTGCCCTCCACTGGCAAAGGACCATTTGGCCAAACCCCATTTCACTCAAAGCCACTTTCCAGGGGGAAGGTGCTGAAGGTGGTTGCTGGTCCCTGCCCAACCCCTTCCTTTCAGCAGCTGCAGCTCCAAATCCCAGCAAATTGCCTGTCCTGTGTCAGCCCACATCCATCTCTACCAAAGGTACCCATGGAAGTGTGGGTGCCCCAAGAAACCCCTTCTCCAGGCTGCTGCTCACCCAGAGCTGTTGTCCTGAGGGCAGTCCTACATCTGTCTGCTTTCCAAGACTTTCACTAGCAACACGGTCTGACCCCACAGCAGACCCTGCCCTGGCAGGAGCAGAGACTCCCACAAGTCCATCCCCACCTGGATTATCCTGCGACCCCACGATCCTGTCAACATTTGCAGCCATCGCCCATCCCGAAGGCAGCTCCTGGCCATACCTCTGAGCAGAGGTGGCGTAGCGTTGGCATTTCAGGGGCTGGTGGGACCGTGCCACCACAGGAGATGAAAGGGCTGAGAGCCTGTCCCAGGCTAATCAGCAGCGGGGTGATTAGCAGGGTGAGTGGCAGCAGTAGCATGTGTTAGTGGCAGGAGAGGAAGACAAGACAGCAGCCTGATCATGATGAAATACATTTTTATAACCACCGGTGAGAATTGATTCAATAAGTACCTCCCCCACCTCAACTGACAAAATCATTTCCCACAACAAAGACCTCCTTCATCTCCCCGCTGCCTGGGTGCTGAATATGCTCTCTGTTAATGAATTGTCAGCCTGCCAGATAAGTTTGACTCTTCCAATTTCCCAAAGTGATGGAAGTGGCGGAGCTTTGCGCGCTCAGCACCCTGCCTGCCCATTCCCCTGTGCCGGGAGGATGTGGGTGCCAAAATCCACGGCTCTGCTACAGGAGGAGTTTGAAGCCTTGGCTGCTGGAGAGAAACACATAAAGTTCTGATTGTCTTCTAGAGCTCCTTCCCCCTCTCCCCCCAAGAGCAAGTAAATCCTGGTAGCCTGATCTATTAAACTCTACAGAGTAATATACTGTTCCCTAAACCAGATTTTAGTGGAGCTCTTTACAGGAGCTCTCCTCACTCAGTGTATGTGCTGTTCCCCTGTCCTCCCAGGGGCAGAGAGAGCGCTCTGGGTCGGGAAAGTGGAGAGACAGATGGGTGGGGAAAGCAGTGAGCCATCGCACAGCCCAGAAGATGCCACAGCCAGAGGTGGAGGGAGCAGACGCTAAAAACTGCCCGGACATGCCTTGTCCAGCCCCGGTCCCTGGCTGTGTAGAATACAAGAGGCATGGAGAGGACCCCCACTTGTGGAGGTCCTGGCTCCAAAGAGCAGGGCAATGCCACGCTGCCGTCCGGCTGCGGGGGAACGGCAGCAGGCCGTTAGGAAGCACTCTCCAGTGGGGTAGCAGTGTCTCTGGGAGGGTGGGCTGTGTTCCCCCAGTGACCAAGCAGCCTCGTGGACTCCTGTCAAGTCCCTGCGCAGCCTGTCTGTCAGGCAGGAGCCTTCCCAGAGGTTTTTGGCTGAGCACTTGGCACACCAACGGCCTCCCAGCATGGAACAAGAGGCACCAGAACTGCATTAAAAAACATAAGGGGGAAGGGAGATGGGAACATGTGGTGTGGGGTTCGCCTGCCCTGTCTTGGATGTCTTCTTTGGGAGAAGCGTAGCTGGGCTTGGACATTGGACTTTGGACACTGCCCTTTTGCTCCTCTCTTTTATTGCTGAACTTGACCAAGAGCATGGGGACCCCTTGCTCTGCCAAATCACCACCTGGATATAGAATCACAGCATCATAGGATGGTTTAGGTTGGAAGGGACCTTGAAGATCATCTAGTCCCCCCCCCTGCCCTGGGAGGGACACCTCCCCCCAGCCCAGGTTGCTCCAAGCCCCGTCCAACCTGGCCTTGAACACCTCCAGGGATGGGGCAGCCACAGCTTCTCGGGGCACCCTGCGCCAGGGGCTCACCGCCCTCACAGGCAAGAATTTCTTCCTCATATCTCATCTCAATCTCCCCTCTTCCAGTTTGAAGCTGTTCCCCCTCGTCCTATCACTCCATGCCCTTGTAAAAAGTCCTTCCCCAGCTCTCCTGTAGGTCCCCTTACAGGGCAGGAGAAGGCAAAGGGCGCTTTAGGTGTTCAGAGCTTCCTTGATCTTGTTGCTCTGTGGGATCGGCTCCTCTCTGTCACCTCTCATCATACCCTGGCTCCGCTCCCTGCTCCTTGTACCTCTCCCTCCTCCACAAGCCCCTTTTCCAGGAGCTGCCGGGTGCCCCCCTTCGCTCATCTCTCTTTGAATATTCCTTCCCTTTGCAGTTTCTGCACTACGCCCTGCAGACCTTTGTCATGCTCCAAATGAAGGGTGAAGCATAAAAATAAGTTGTGTGTTATTTCCACTCCTCTGAATTGTGTTTGAACTGGAGCGCTGCAATTTTAAAGGCCTTTAAAATCAGTTGAAGATTTAGATTTCTCTGTTGGTGACATTTGCAACTTGATGTCACTAAACACTCGAGTGCAGCTCATTTGCAGATGTTAACAAACACATCAGAGGAGTCTGAAGCGTTAACAGAGTGTTGCTGATCTCCTCTTATTTATAATGCTCGGTGTCTGAATCTCACCAAGCCCAGAGCTGTTCCCCTGCAGCTGGAGCATACATCTTCCTTAAACGGAGCTTCGCCAGCCACGTTTGCCGTGCACATGTTGCCAGAAGCAGCAGTCATCCATTGTCTCCCCAGGCACTGATAGAAAAGGGTGTAAATCCCCTTGGCGAGTGGGATGCTTGCGCTCTTCCCCAGCAGCAAGGTGTTGTAACGGCATCCACATGGCTTTCTGGGATGCAGGAATTAAAAGCAGACTCTGCAAGACCTTGGAAAAAGTGAGACCTGACCCCAAACCAGCACGCAGCTGTCCCCTCTGTGCTTTGGTGACAGTAGGGTGGGACCCCTCTGAATCGGGGGCTGGCGCTGCCACCAAACCTGACCAAGAGCCGGCGGAGGAGGATGGTCTTCTGCCTGGGGCAAGTGGGTTGCTGCTGGTGGTGGCTCTGGCCACGCTGCTGCCCCGGGGTGGAAATCTGCCGCTCGTCGGGCAGGTGGGGAGTTGGGGACAGGGACCTGGCAGAGTGGGGAGGGCAGCAGGCAGGGACCCCCAACCCCCAGAGGCCAGTCGCACAGTCTCCTGCCAAGGTGAGGAAGAATTTTACTTGTGTGTTACGGTCCTTTGCGGACAGAGAGCACATGCCGATTCCCCCAGCACATGCAGAGGGGTTCATTAAGCCCTTGGGGACCTCCCCGGATGCATGTGGGACACTGCCCCGGCACCGGCCTGCAGATTGCTCTGTTTGCCGTAGGGACAAGGGGCTGATTCCCACGGTGGCTGAGGCAGGGAGGGCATCATTGCCTGGCCCACGCCTCTTGCTCGGCAGCAGTGCTAATTTACACCAGCAGAAACCCCAGCTTTCATTACGGCGCATCACATCCTCCCCCCACCTGTGGGGCATGCCAAGGCGCTGGAGTTGGACGACAAATTCATCACGACGGGACGGACGTGCAGAGCAGCCCGAAAACCTCCACTTGTGTTCAGTCCCCTCTGCTCCAGGATGGGGACCCAGTTAGAGATGAGTGCCGCGGGCATCTGTCCGCCCGCAACCAAAGCAAAACGGCTGTTCCTGTTCACATTAGAGTGACTGAAGAGACACGGAGCAGCAATTACTTCCCCTAATTAATGGCCTAGGTTTCACCCAGTAATTAAGAAATGAGAGACTCCATAACGATCCCTAACACATGAGAGAGTCATCCCCCCATAAAGAGCTTTAAATGAAGATCTTTGAGCCACCAGTTACGCGGGAGGCAATGAATTACTTGCTGTGTGTAAGACAGACATTATTTATTGAACTCAGAGAATTAAGTCTTTCTAGTCCATTGGAGATGAACCCAAGTAGACGTGATGTAGAAGCCAGGCGTCACTGGCAGCTCTTAGCGCGGCATGCAGCAAGCTGGCGGCTGTGCCACTGCCTGGGTAATTCACAGCTCTTTGGTGCTAGAGCGTAATACATTATTAATGAGTCATATTTTAGGAGATCCAAATTTATATTGGCTTTAATTAGACCGGTCTCTTTTTAATCTCCAAATGCGCACAGGACTAATGGCAAATGGGGACGTAACACTGGGGGGTGTATTCTGGAGCACCATTACCTTCTCCTTCCTCGGATCCGTCGAAGGTTTGCAGGTTGCCATTAGGATTCACATCCATGATGACACTGCCACACACCATCCCTCATACCTCCCAAGTCATCAGCCAGATCTCTTTGGAACTATTCTGAAAAGTTAAAAGAGAGGCTGTTAGAGAGAAGACCTTGAGTGGCGCACGTTGGAGGCAGAAACAGCGTGTTTGGTAAGCAGCATGGACGCAGTAGGGTGAATGTTCCTGCGCAAGAAAATGAGTCCTGGAGGGGAATGAGGCATTTGGAATATGCGATCAGCTGTCACCTCCATTGCACGGGGGAGGAGGAGCGCTGGGCTGCTCTTTGTCCCATCGAGTCACCTGGGGCTGGCACGGACGGGTCCTGCAGAGCCCTCGTTTGGAGGAGAGCAGGAGACCCTCATGCAGCTGAGGGTGTGTGCACCTGGAGAGATGGCTCCTTCCAAAGCAGCCACCTTCTCAGATGGCTTCTTACCACTGGTGTCCTCCTGCAGGCCTCTGGTAGCCTTGGCTCTTCTCTCAGCCTTCTCAGAGACCTTAACTCTGCCGTCAGCGCCACGGAGCCGTGCCCTGGCTGGAACGCAGGACCACGAGAGGGATTTGCTGGAGAGAGGGAGAAAAGAGCTCTCAAAGGCAGGGAGAGTTCAGAGCATGTCTAATGCACCTACAGCACCCCATGGCTGAGAATTTAAATGAAATCATGCAGAAGAAAACAAGTGATAGTAAAATAGTTTAGCACAGCATTAGGGCGGTAAATAGAGCAGGGCTGTACAAATGGAGGCAGCCAGGGGAACGTCCACATTACATTATTATCTCCTTCCCCATTTAAAAACCCAGTATGAGGTTTTTAACAGCATGCCGTGCTGCCTTCCGAGGAAGAAATGTGCTTTAAATAGATACAAACCATCACAGTGTTGTTCTTTTTTTTTTTAAAAAAAACCCACATTCCTACTTTTAGCTCACCATAAAATGTGGGACTTCAATCCCTCCCGTCTGCCCAAGCTGCTCAACCTACATAAGTGCTGGTGTGAGTGGGGAGCACTGGGTCGCAGCGCTGGGGAGGCACCACCGAGCGTGGGGAGGCACATGCCACGCGCTGCACAGCACAGAATCCCAGAGTGGTCAGGGTTGGAAGGGCCCTCTGGAGCTCCCCCAGTGCCACCCCCCGCCAGAGCAGGGGCACCTCCAGCAGTGGCACAGGACGGCGTCCAGGCGGGGTTGGAATGGCTCCAGAGTGGGAGACTCCCCCCCCTCTCTGGGCAGCCTCTGCCACTGCTCTGCCACCTGCACAGCAAAGAAGTCCCTCCTCAGATTCAGATGGAACTTACTGTGTTCAAGTTTTTGCCCGTTCCCTCCTGTCCTGTCACTGGGCACCACTGGAAAAAGACTGTTCCCATCCCCCTGGCACCCTCCCTTGAAGTACTGATGAGCATTGATAAGATTCCCCCCTCAGTCTTCTCCAGACTGAACAGCCCCAAGTCCCTCAGCCTTTCCTCATCAGAAAGATGCTCCAGTCCCCTCATCACCTCCGTAGCCCTTTGCTGGACCCTCTCCAGCAGTTCCCTGTCCTTCTTGACGCATGGGGAGAGGAATTGCTGTGCTGGTGCTGCAGAGGGGTGGTGGAGATGATGGGTGCCAGTAGCTGCCTATCCCCTCACGAAAAACCCCAAGCCCCTGGCTCTAGCTCTGCCGTCGCTACAAGAAAGCTGCCTGGTGCTTCAGAAGATACTTGCGGAGAGCGAAAGTCTTGGAAATTAAGCAGAAACTGCTACCCGGTTGAAAATTAACTCCCTGCTCCAGTCCCCAAAACGTGGCCTTCGTCAGCAATTTTCTGCCCCGCAGTGCTCCGTCCGTCAGCGCACAGCGGGACCGGCGGGTGGTGGCAGAGACAGTGCGGGAACTCGGGCTGAGCCCTGGGAACTGAAACTGCTCCGTAAATCACAACGTAACCAAACCCGCGTTTGCCCAGGAGTGATTTACCATCCTGCCTTGCACAGGAGGTCAGATCAGGTGATGATAAAAATCTGTTAAGATTAATGAGTTGAGGAATTAGCCAGGAAGGAAATAACGTTGCAGCTAAAGTTCCTCAGCCCTGTGCTGTAAAACACCTCCCTGGCGGCGGCAACTGCGCTGGAGTCACGTGTTAACACCGCTGTCGTGTGACCCTTCGCTTTGGATACACTCATGTGCACAAAGATTTTCTTGTCTTCCACAACACGTAAATATTCACACAGGCACTTTCTATCATTGCCAGCTTTAGGGCATTTCAAGATTTTGTGCCCGTCTCCTTGCCCGCGCCCCCCAGGCTGCTGAAAAGGGGATAAAGCTGCATCCTGATCCCAGAAACATCTTTAAAAAAAGAAAGAAAAAAGTAAAAGCCTTATTACAAAACCAGATGAAAAGCTGAAATAAAATTAATGTACCTGAGGCAAAAAGAAAAAATTCAAATCAGAATTCTCTCTTTCTCCCTTTTTCTCCCTCTCTCTGCATGTATGTGTGTGTGTGTATATATATATATATTTAGAGAACTTCAAACAATTTTGCTTCCATTCCAGCTGATCTTTTAACTCATTTTCAAGCACTTTTTAAAATGAAAAGACATCGGAGCTCCTCCTCCTCCTCCTCTTGAAAATGCCAAGACCCAGTTTTTGAGTCAACCATTTCAAACCGTTTATCCACTCAGCAGCTTTTCGGACAGAGGATTCACTGAAGCTGTACACGCATCTTCAGGCACCCGTATTTTTAAATTAAAAAAGGAGAGAAAGCTTAATCCAGGGCCGTGGCTCTGACCCGCCTGTCCTGTCATCCTGGTTCAGTCCCTTTGGATGGAGAGAGAAATCACCCCTTCACCCCCCGTGGTGCAGACCCTCCGCACCCGCTGTTTTTACCTTTCCAGCTGCGGTGTTTGCCAGTGAGCCTGGGCTGTGCGATGGCTCTGCGCTGCCTTTTCAGTAAGGTGGTTTATTACAGAATCCAAACTGTCCCCTTGTGCCTGTCCCGAACTATTCTTCATACATTGCTGAGACCATCTGCGTCAGCTGCGGGCTTTAGAAAGAGGGATCCTACATCAGCGGGCAGATCACTGAAGGAAATAGCGATGAGCCCTATTTTTAAATGAGTTAAAAGGTCAGCTGAAATGGAAGCAAAATTGTTTGAAGTCCTCTGAATACATATATATTTACACACATACACATATATATACACACACATATATATAACCACACATGTAGAGAGAGAGGAAAAAAAGGAGAAACAGAGAATTCTGATTTGAATTTTTTTTCTTTTTGCACAGGTCCCTCTGGGATCCCCATGGAGAGCCCAAATTCCTGTTTATTCCCTGCTGATCGCCCACTGGACTGGCCGGACACCTCCTCCGGAGACCAGCAACATCTCCAGCACCTCCCTCCGGCAGCACCGCATCGGAGCCAGCCCGGCCCAGCGCCTGGTCCCCTGCTGCAGCTCGCCGCCCGGCCAAGCCTTCCAGCTCAACAGACGCTCGTTTTAATAGAAGGCTATTCCTCGGGTGTTTATTTCATCCTTACTAAAAAAGGAATAAAAAAGAAAAATAGCGGGTTTTTTTCTTTACTTGCAGGAGGGGCAGCGCCAGAGCTGGTGCCATGCGCGGTGCTGTCGTGGGAAGAGCTGTGAACTCCCCATAAACACAGGGAATAAAACCAGCACAGATAGAGAAAGGAAATCAGGGAGCTATTATTGGGTGATTTCATTGCCCTGGCAAGCACGGCTTGGATGTATTTTAACCACTCTGGCTTCTTCTGATGACATTGCACTGGGGCATCATATTTAAACCAAAAAAGCGCAGATCAGGAAGTGCTGCTCCTGCCCAGAAATAATTAGGAGACATTTTTTCCGGATGAGCCATAGCTGTGAGCTTCCTCGTTAAAATATGCAGATATTCACAGAGTTCTGGGAATGTTCAGTTAATATTTTCATCTTTTATGGCAAGGGTTTGTGTTTAAGAAGAATTTTCTTTCTTGTATTCCCAGGCTTGTGGCTGCCTCACACAGCAGTAGCCATGGCACGGACACATCCGCGGGTCTGCAAAGCCCACTGGCTCGCAGGTTCCCTCCTTCCCCCCCCCGAGGTTTAAATCTGGTCTGAAACAGGGACAGTGCTCTGACGCTCCCAGCCAGGTTTGTCTCTGGTCGGGGGACTTGGGCACGTCTGTCCTGAGCTCCATTTGTCCGCTGGGCCCCAGATGGGCACTCTGGTCAGAGGAGGACAGGGGTGGAGTGGAAGGGAATGCACTGGGGGAGGCAGAGGACCCTCTGCAGGGAGTCAGTGGTGCCCCACGGCCACCCACAGAGGGTCAGTGTCCCTACCACCGCTCACCCACAGCTGCATTTCACAGAATCATAGAATCGTTAAGGTTGGAAGGGACCTTTAAGATCATCCAGTCCAACCATTAACCCAACCTGACAAAACCACTTCTAAACCATATCCCCAAGGACCACGTCTGCCCTTTTTTTAAACACCTCCAGGGATGGCGAATCCACCACCTCCCTGGGCAGCCTATTCCAATGTTGGATAACCCTTTCAGTGAAAAAAACTCTCCTAATATCCAACCTAAACCTCCCCTGGCTTAACTTGTACCCATTTCCTCTTGTCCTATCACTTGTCACCAGGGAGAAGAGGTCAGTCCCCATCTCTCTGCAACCTCCTTTCAGGTACTTGTAGAGAGTAAGAAGGTCTCCCCTCAGCCTCCTCTTCTCCAGGATAAACAGCCCCGGTTCCCTCAGTCGTTCCTCATAAGGCTTGTCCCCCAGACCCCTCACCAGCTCCATTGCCCTTCTCTGGACATGCTCCAGCACTTCAATGCCCTTCTTGTAGCGAGGGGAGGGGATTTCAATCAGCCGCTGCTGAGCAGTCAGCACTAAATAAGGTCCTGCATCCATCCTTAATTTGGCCGGGAAGCAGAGTCCTTCCCCTCTTTAAAGTGAGGCGCTCTAAAAGCCCTCTGCAGCCCTTGACAGCAGGTTGCAGGTATGAAAGACCGGCGGGGTCGTCCTCTGCTCATCATGGGGGACTCCCTCATCCCACAAACCCCCGCAAAGGAGGCTGCTCACCACGGAGGGTGCTTCGCCGGGGAGCATCGCCGTAACCCACCGGGGAGAGGGAGCGTTCAGCCAGAGAGAGGCCGGCCTGGCAGCAGAGCAATTAGGTGGCAGCTGTGTTGAGTAATGGCTCCATTACTGATCTATTATTGAAAATAATGGAATAATAATACACCACAGGAAAAGCAGCTACCGTGACACCGAAGGGTGCAAAGCAGCTAAAAATTATCTGATATAAATACTCCAGAGGCCCTGACAGGTGAGGGCTGAGAGGATATAAGCCGGGGAGAGCCTTTCTGCGATGTTTCACAGCAGATAGTGGGACCCTTGAGGAAGCAAAAGCCGCTGCCCCGGCCGAGGAGGCGGCCTTGGAAGAATGCTGTGTGTGGCATGGGTGGCTCTGTCCTAGAGGGGATGTCCCTGGGTGAAAAGTGGCTCTGAGCAGCAAAGCCATGAAGAAAAATGTCCAGAAACATTCTGCCATGAAGAGAGTCTGGAAGGACTGATTGTCTCCTTCAGAGGGGAGACAGATGAGAAAGGGCTGGAGAAGAGCCAGTGAACCCATGCATCGTCCGGGAAAGATTAGGACTTTATATTCTCTGACACAAGGTAAAACGGATGCTTGCTGCGAGAAATCCCAAAGTACTAAGAAACAGTCCTCTCCTGTCCAGCACAAAACCGTGGGGTGGCAGCGCTGGGCAGGGGGGATGCTCGTGTCCGGAGCCCACCATGCAGTCCCCCCACACACACACACGCTGGACACTGTGCTCGAGGCTGGGCTGGGTCACGTGAGGCCAAAATGAGGGGAGGTTCCTACTTTTTTATTATGCCGATGGGCACGCAGCGCTGCGGTCACTCTGCCCAGGGATGCCGGGAGTCCGGCCGGGCGCAGTAAAGCGGTGCCGTAGGACTTCTCCTCGGGAAGCAGCAGATCAGCTCTGGCTGGGGCTTCTGTTTTCTTGCTATTTCAGAAAGAAAGGCAAGAAGTTTAAGGAGAAGCAGAGAGGGAGCAGTCTCACTGGGAGGGTTTCCTAGCTGCTGCCAGAGCCCCGTTCTGCTCAGCCTTCCCTGGGCAGCCGTTCCACAGGCAGCACTCCCACCTAAACCAGTTCGGTCTCAGCTGTCGTGAGCTCGTGCCCTGTGATCTTCCCCAACTCACAGACCCGGACTGGTCTCTGGTGTGGGTGGCTCTGGATGCATTAAAGGATCTTGTGACCAGGCTTCAGGATCTCGCTCCAAAGCTAAATGCGACTTCAAAATTGGCCTCGCTCCGAGCAAGGGGATGGAGCAGAGAAGTCCTCGTGTCCCTTCCCTCTGTCACTATCGTGTGCCTGGGGGAGATGAATCAAGCCCAAGACTCCTCCCTGGCGTGCGTCCTCCTCTTGGGACAGGTCACGTAGCTGTAGCGCTTATTCATCTAAAAGAATAGGTCTTCAAAGTTGGTCGGTCGGTCTGTTGGTTTGTTTAACAGCGACACAGAGGCATTTTTCCTTAATGAAACACAGTTTGTGTTCAGGCCCTCAGGCCAGATGAGCTGCATTTGTCCTTATTTAGTTTTTATTCTTTTTTTTCCCCCAGCACCAGTTTGTAATTAAATAAATCAGAAGATAATGAAAGGGATTTGTGATCAGTGGGGGAAAAGCCCAACCCTGCCCATGTGCTGGGACAGCCAGGCCACCACCCTGCTGTCAACAAGAGAGTCCTCTAAATGCTCTCAGGGCTACGTCTGGAGACACATTTAGCAAGTTTGTGTTAAATCCTGCATTAAGACCTTGCATTGCAGAAGGTCGAGCTCCCAGATCAAGGTGTCACGATGGGGCAGCACTGAGACATCTCTGACCTCGGCTCACACCTTTATTGAGATCTGCTCTTCTGTGGGAGTCAACGGTTTCATCAGTGGCTTGGACAACAGGCTAAGGGGTGTGCGTGTCGAGGTGGCGCACCGCGTGGGCTGCCAGGAGGTGCAAGGATGCCGGAGGGCAGGGGGAAAGCCAACACCACCACAGAGGAAAGCTCAGAAACCAGTGGGGTGCAACTGTGTGGAGAAGGAGGCAAAGTTTTACAGGCGGGAAGGGAAAATCTGGATGCGCAGAGACAGGCTGGGTGAGAGCAAGTTAGGAGCCACCCTGCAGAGAAAGACCAGTCACAGTAGCGCTGCAACTGAATGCAGGCCTAGAAAACTCTATAAGCCCTCAAAGAGACAAGCAGGAACATTGCGTGTGCCATATGACTGATGCTCCATCATGCCATAGACCTGGTGTTCCATCACCGTCCCCTCGCCGCCTTTACAGCTGGCTGAGCCTGGTCCCTCCGCCATGTGCTTTATCCCCAGCTCTCCTGCCCCACAGACCCCATCTCAGGGCACGGTCGCCCCTTGGCACTCACTCTGGAGCTTGCTGCGCATCACTGCTCTCCCTTGAGACACGCTCCCGTTCATTCAGAGATAAACAGGCAAGACACCAGCAGAAACTCTGTCACATAACTGATCTGGAGCCAGCTATTGGAAAAAAAAAATAAGACTACATCATCTCCTCTGAGCTGTATCCAGGAGAGAAAACAGAAAATACACAAAAACGGGCCAAGGGAGAGCTGGTATCAATACTGCCTATGTATTTAGGGCAGCATATTTGGGACAATTCAGCAGAGACTTGCGCTGGCAGGACAGCGCTGACTCCCCTCAGTCACAGGCTGGTACAGAGCCTTCCCTGTCCCTGGGCTGGGAGCAAGCCCGGGTCCACACACGCATTTCCCTCCCTGGGTGGCTTGTGCCTGAGCCCCACCGACACGGCAGGAGAGAGGCAGCCACCCAGAATAGACCCCACAGGGGCTTCATGGCCCAGCGCTGGACTTTTCCAACTTGCCCGGACCATGACTGGTTGTTCTTTATGCACAAACATCTCTTTGGCCTGTGTACGCTCAGCTGAGACAGATATATTCCACGGATGGTTTCCAAAGAGAAAGAGCTGCCACCAGCAAGGGAGCTGGGAGCCGGCAGCCGTGCTGGGGCTGTGAAGTAGCTCATGGGGGAGCCTGGATGCACTCATCTGCCTGCAGTCCCCGGGGCCCGCACCGAGGGGAGAAGCTGGGCTTCACTTACAAGAACAAAAAGACTGTCAGAGAGCAGGGACACATTGCCGCTGCTGTGTTTGAGGTGCCCACAGCATGGTCTCGTGGGCTGCTAACCCCAAAACAGTGGAAGTTTAGGAGGAACCCAGCAATAGCGTTCCCTCATCTCCGTGAATCACCAGTGAACGTCTCTTTTGGGTCACTTGCCAGATGCAGACAGGCTTGAGGAAAGTGAACAGACCCTGATTTTTCAACAGCATCATCTGCTTTGGGTCACAGCGGTGCAGCCCAGGGGCTGATGGTCAGTACTGCTGGAACAGCAGTGCGTGTCCACGGGGAAGGTGGGAGAGAGCCAAAGAGGTGGTAGGTTGTCCAGGGAGCATAGGTGATGCGAGAGAAGGGGGCAGCTCTCACACAGTCGCAGCAGACCTTAAATCTGATGGGACGAGGGCTGGGGCAAGTTCTGCAATGGTCTATCTGCCCGGTGAGGCACCCTGTGAACCCGTCCTGCCCCGGCTCTGCCAATCCTCTGGAGTTAAGCAGCGGGATGGGACCCCACGTCCCCCCAAGGTCCTTCATGTAATTCATGGAGAGAGGAGCACTTGTGGGGCCATGGTGCCACTGAAACACAGCACAAACGTAAATAAAACACATTAAATACACAAAGGGAGGAAAAGTTGCTAATTACCCACAAATAACAAGCTGTAACCACGTAACTTAATTAGAAAAGAAATTAGTCACAACATGGAAGGCATGCTTTAATTATTGCAAGACGCTGCACTGTGCAATAATGAATACACAGACCTGCGGAGACGCTCCGGGGTCTCTCTGCCCCTGGCAGGGAATGTCACCTTCCGAGAATCAGTTTTTCACAGTCTTTAGTGCTGAGACAGGCTAGGCCAACAAAAAGGGCTTTTTCACTGGGAACCGCTCTGGCACAAACCCTTCTGCTGCCACAGTGGTGTGAGGGTTCTTCATGCTGATGCGCTGCGTCCCCCTGCGCCGGGGTCCGAAAGCCGCTGCGCGTCAGCATCGCTACGGCACGACTACGAGCAGAGACGACCTCAGAGCCTAGCCACACATTTCACAGGTCTAAATGCTGGGTTCAGAACTTCACATTTCCCTCAACCCCCCCTTGCTTGCACATCTGCAAAATGAAGGCAAAGTCTGCAGGTGATACTCCCAAACTGGGTTTCTCTCCCCAGCCCAACCCCACAGATCACTTGCCTCTGGGGTGAAACGGTGCTGGGTAGAGAGGTCCTCAGCTCCATCATGTCACCGGCTGATTGAGCACAAAGCTGGGCTCTTCACACCAACTGCTTCACCCTGGCACGGGCTGAAAAAGGTTCCTAGCGTATGTTGCAGGATTATGTTACCCCCAGCAGATCCCGACTTGTCACAAAGGAACTGAAAAGCAATGGAGAACCTCAGTTCTAGGAGAAAGGGGAATTTGTGGCAGCCACTGGCCAGCAAAGTTGATGTATAGGCTAAACACAAGGTTATTAAATCATCGCTGTGTGATCTCCAACACCACGTTAATCTACAAACACATTTTCAAAGCTTATCTGGACAAAGCCCTCAGCAACGTTCCCGGGCACTAAGATTTGCCCTGCTTAGAGCAGGGGATTGTACCGGAGACCCCCGGAGACCTCTCTGCACCCAGAACTTCCAATTCTACAAACACGGTCTGCTTCAACCTGGTTTTTGCATGATTCTGTTAAAACAGCACTGTCTGGTTTCATCTTTATGCCTAAGGAGTTTCTGGGTCTCCTTTCCTTCTGCTTTCTGTGTCTAACATTTGTCTCCAGGGGTAAAAAAAAAAGGAAGAAAGAAAAAAACCAAACTTGCTTTCACTTCAGAGAGAAAAGAGAAGGAAGGCAAAGGGATATAAGCGCTTTTTGTGTGTGTATGTAAAATAAAAACTTCTTAAGACATCAGAATGAAAGGTTTCCCTCAATATATTGTTCCTAAACCAGCTCATAGCTCTCTCGCCCTGGCCTGAGGGCGAAGCAAGGCCACCTCCTGCACCATGGTTCACCCTTGGCCACCCGGACTCCAGCTCCCAGCTCCTTCCTGGCTTATTGCCTTCTTGGCTTCTCCCCGCTCGTACCAGGATCACCTCCGGCTTCACCACCTTTCCCAGCTCTCTTCCACAGCTGCTTTCATTTCACAGAGCCTCCTGAGCATGTCCCCATCTCGCTGCCCTCAGTCCCCTCTTCCAGCCCCTCTCCTGCCTTTGGCTCCACTGAAGCCCTCAGCCATTCTGCCCTTCTTCCATCTTGTCCTCTGCCAGCTGCTGTGACCACCCCACCTGGTGTCCGCGCTGACTTCTGTCCTCTCCTCGGTGTGTCCCTGTCCAGCCACCGACTTTGCAGCAGGTCCCATGGCGTCTGTTCTTCTTCCCGTCTCTGTCTGAGCCCGGCAGCTCCAGCACTAAACACATCTCTGCTGGTGGCTCTGCAACCTCCCTTGGGTCCCAACAGTCTCCTCCTCACCTCAACTGAAGCCTTGGCCTTTCCTCTGATGTCCCCCCACCTCTCCCCTCCTTCACTGCAGCAGCAGTCTTAACCCCCCTGACCCNTGTCACCTTCTGCCCTGCACTCCTCACACCCAGCGCACCTCTCTGTCGGGTGGATTCTCTCTGCCCCATGTGCCTGCCACAGCGCGCCCCGTTCTTCTGCAGACCCTGCAAACACACGCAATCCTGGGCCACGGCGCTGCCTCAAACGCTCTTTTTCTGTGGGATCTCTTGGTGCCCACCCAGCAGCACTCAATGCCATTCACACCCGCTTCGTGCTGCCATTATTATTGCAGGTTACAAAGTTCTGTGGTCTCTGCACCAACCTCTTTCCGTAGCACCGGCGTACCCTATTCCAGCGGAAACCGCTGGCTCCCAGCGAGGACCCAGGCACCGTCCTGGGAGGGAGCTGGGAGCCACACTGGCAGCATCCCCAGCATCAGGGAGCACCCGCTGCCACCACCACCTTCAGTGGGAGGGTGTTTCTCCTCTTCTCATTTGCCAAAATCTGCCGGGAAACAGAGCAGATCTTAATAAAGCAGGAGGGACGTGTCACTTCCCCTGCGCCGCCTCTGACGGGTTGGGGTTAATTAGATAATTATTCACATGTTGCCAGTCTGTCAGGCACAAACAACACAGCGACTGCCAACCGGGAAAGCTTCAGTTCCTGATAACTCCATTTCAACCACTGATGCTCACGCAGGCGCCTCCGGTCTGCAGGACGGCAAACAGACGATGCCCTCCCACAGGCCAGAATTACCGCAGGTTTACTTTTTGGGGGGTTACTTTTTGCAACACGTCAGCTTAGCTGTCTGATTCATTTAGGGCCGTATCCACGCCCTTGCAGTGGTGGCTGTTCACCATGCTGTGCAGACAGGATCATCACTTGGGCGAGAGCTCTGAAATCTGTCTGGGTGCACAGCCAACTCTCTGATCAGCACAGGAACACCGTTTGTTTCGGAGCGTGTCCTGTGCTGTGTTCACCAGCAGGGAAAAGCATTACCGCCATCTTCCAGGTCAACAACAATGTCTTATCGCATATTTTCTAGCACAAATACAATATCTTTTTCAAACCATCAGGTCTTGAAGAATTACATTTCAACCAATGACACTCCACATCCATAATACGTAGCAAGGCAGCGCCTTATAAGAATCCCCCAGAATGATATGTACAGCAGGTTATGCTGCAATGGAAGGTCTCACAGAGTTAGCCTAATAGGGCAAGACGTGAAAATGACATCGTTAAGGCAGCGCTCGTGTTGGGATTGCCAAGTGGAAAAACTGCATAGGAAGTCTGAGAGGTGGTGCAGGTGCCCATCACACTCTCTTCGCAGCTCGGCAGAGTCGGGGAACTTCAATACTGGAGATGGCAGTGCTTTCCCCGCTCCTCCTGGTCCTCCATCCCCCCTCCAGTGAGATCCAGGGATTACTGGTCATTTGGCATAGTTGATTCTCTTCTGCATCCTTCACAGCCAGTAGTGACGAGCAGAATTAGAAATGCTAAAAATACCCACAATATGTAACACTTTGCTACAGAAATCGCCTCATTCCCAGCAGCAAGCTCAGATGCAGTAAGGACACCCAAAGCCATCCCAGCCCTGGGAAACTTGTCTATCCATTGCTGTGCATTATTAAAAAGTTTAGACATTTACTTCTCCGGTGTGTAACCACCGGCAGTGAAAGCCATGGCTCGCACCGTCCCCTAGCAGACGGGTCTGTGGAGGATGGAGACTGCACAGTAAGAAGAGTACCCCCACCAAGGGAGACTGTGCCTTCTTTGCATCACTGCCAGCCATGCGGATGCCCACGGAGGGGGCAGGGAGAGGGGAACGGAACCTTTTCTGGCCTGTGTGCCTTCAGCAGAACCAAAGGTCCAGCTCGGGGTGCAAAACCTCCAGCTCCTGCTGGAACCGGGTAAACCCCATAGAGATAGAAGGCCTTTGGCAAAGGCATCAGCCCAACCTCATCACTTTACCCAACTAGACGTGAACACAGCCAAATTCACACAGTCGTCTTAACACAGACCCAGACGAGAACCTGGCATGTTTCCCGGGTCCTGTAGCAGCAGCTCATTCCTCTCACCCGCAAACTCAACAGATCCGACACCAAAACCAGGAAGAAAGAGGATTGGCATGGCCTGAAAGGAACGGCAGGGCTGGTGTTCCGCAAGGCAGTGGGTGCTGTGCCGCGCAACGGCCTCATGGCGCTGGGAAACTTGGCAAGGACTGAAAGTCAAAATATTTTATGCAAAGAGTTTCCGTGAGAATCGTGATGTTTTGCATTCAAATACGCAGAATTTCAAAGGCTCCAAGTACAGTAGGAGACAGTCCAGTGCCTTCTCCAAAACCTCTCCCCTCCTGCGCCCTGGCAGGAGGCAGTCAGGACCGTGTCCACACAGTCCATGCCCCGGCAGGGCACACGTGCAGCAGGAGCGCTGCAGTGCTCACCCAGCGCTACACGACGCCGGCCCCTTAACTCCTCTCCAAAGTCCTCCCTGTGGATTGTAATGGTCCTGCAGCACCTTTGCCACATCCGGAGGTCTTAGTTCAGTATTTTCAACTCAACTGATTACATTTTGCCTCCATAAATTAACCCTGGAAGCGCTGATCTGCACTAGTTCTTCACGCTCTACAGTGCAGGATTAAAACGCAACACGTTGATGCTACGCTGACCAAGCCACTTTGCACGAACTGGTTGTGTCCAGCTGGTCTCCGCTTTGCACGTGCTGACCCACTGGCCACCAGACGAGGTGGCCAGCAGCTCACCGGGTGGACTCTCTTGCAGCTGGGCAGAGATGGATCTCCTACTCAGTGCCCAGCACTCACAAAAAACTTCAGGAAATCTGATGAACCCAGTTGGCATTGGTTACCAATTACCAGGAAGGGACAGACGGTGTGACTGGCTGAGCACAGGTGGGTAACAGCACATATTGCTGTCTTTTGCATTTATGGCGTAATATAAAAAGTCAGCATAAGGAATCTCCTGACCACCTATCGTACTCCAAGGAAGTACTGTCCTTGGGGCCTGCAGGCAGCCAGGCTCCAAAACCCCTTGAGAACGTTGCTGAAGAACTTCATGACCTATTTCACAAGTGGTATTTGTCCTGTCACCAGGCTGTCAGAATAATTCCATGGAGTGCTGCACGTACCCTGGGGTATCATGTTCTTTTTCATTACTGCTGCTTACATTTCTTCCGTTGCCTCCATCATAGCCATGGTCCCGTGCTGGAACTGCTGCTCTCCAGAGTCCACATTGCACAGCAGAAAAGCGGCGTTGTGCCGAGGCTGTGAGCGTACCATGCACGCAGAGGTGTGTGAGGCACAGACAAGAGCTTCGTGCAGAGTCCAGGAGCTGGGATTTAACCACAAGCCCCAACTCTGACTAGCAAAAGCAGATGACTTTGCACGTCCCATTGTCCATGTGCATTTGGCTCATGAAAACGCAGCACACGCAGAGCGGATCCGGCCACGGGAGGGAGTGGTGAGTGCTGGGAAAGGTGGGTGAGAACGGAGGTTGGTCCTGGCACCTGGAGCAGGATTTGTTGTCGGTGCAGAGGAGGCTGTGGATGCCCTCAGATCAGGCAAAGCAGCAGCTGTGCTCACCATGTGCCACCAGCACCACCAACTGCTGGTCCTCTGCAGCCCCCATGCCACCAGCAGTGGTGTCCAGGAGCGTGCTGGAGCCACGGTGGGTTACCATGGCACTGATGCTTGCCATGGTGGTACATATTCCCCAGGGGTTTTGCTGAGAAGGAGCAGCTGAGGGATGAATGACATTTATTCTTCTTCTGAACAAGAGTAATGACCTTGATTAGGGGCCAACTCCAGCTCACTTACACCAGCGCCTACAGGGTGGCTTGCCGAGAGCCTGGACAGACAGCGCAAGCCACTGCCTCATTTCAGGACCTCATTCCTCCATCGGCTGGCAGGACAATCCGTACCGGGAATGCAGACACTACCTGACCTGAAAGCACAACCAGCCTGCAGAGCAGAATATTCATGCTTGAACTGCATCCCCTTACAAAACAAGGAGCAAATACAGGTATTAAATCTGACTTCACAGAGCAAAGTCTAAGCTGAACCTGAACAGGTCTGGCGTCTCCAGGGTAAAAAACAAAGCGACTGCAAAATACTGTTCAGCAGCATGTGTTAGACCCATCGTCAAAACATGCCCACTTGACACCAATACCAAGCTGTGTGGCAAGCCTTAAATGAGCCGGCATCCCGAAATAAATCCTGCAGGTCCCTAGAGGCCACCTTACTTCTAAGAAAACACCAAAAGCAGGTGTCCTGTGCTATTGCAGAGGTCTTAGGATATCCTATCCCTTTCCACAGGCTTTGTGGGAGACCCAAAGGCAGTGAATGCCAACTGGGACCCTCCAGATGACGTCAAACATCATTAAATCTGTATGTTCTGGTACCCAGTTCTCACCCTGGCTGTCTGCAGAGGGTGGTGGGTTCTGGAATGATCATCCAAGAGGTCCGTTTGCAGGCATCCTTGCATGGTCACGGCAAACTCCAATACACGGAAAAACGGCTGAGAGCCATCCAGCCCCATGGCATTTTCTGTGAAGGCTTGCATGTTCTCTGCCTCCCCCATCATGATTTAAGCTACATGTTTTGCTAGTCTTAAAAAAAAAAAAAAAAAATCATCCACGTAGGCATGCAAACACCACTGCGCCGCTGCACAGAACGGCTCTCCCTCCTGGCACACCAGCACCAGCTTTTAAAATGCCACGTCTGAGATGTCTGTGGAGCTGTGAGTGGGTGCACAAAGATCAAAAGGGAATTGAAAGACCCTCCCCTGGAGACCAACTCACCATCTGTAGGATTATTTTTTTTTCCCTTCATTTTAAGAAAGGGGGATAAGTGTGGCGATGCACAGTCATTTGAAATTAAATGCAAGGAAAATTGTGCCCGTTGCCATGCAGATACAGACAATAGCAAATCCAACAACAATAAAAGTCAGTAGCTGTCAAGAAGTACTGCTAATTTCAATGTCAATGTGGGTTTGAGGCAAAATATGGAAAAGAACAGAAACAAAGGTCTAAAAAGCAAAGCGAATCAGCAGCAGCACCCTGAGCAAGACTGACTCCAGAGTCGTGCCACTGCAAACGCCTTCTCACCCCGGGAGTTATCATACGCATTCTCTGAAACAGTAGAGGTTTTGCCTCCCTGCTCTGCCCATCTCTCCTGTCAGGGCTGCTTTCTGTTGTGCTTTGATGGGTGGAAAGTTCCCCATCTCCTGAGTTCCCGGCTTGCTCCATCCATGCAAACATCTGCCCTGGATGCTGCTTCCTCCCCGGTGATTTTCCGTCTTATGGAGCAGCCAGAGCCCATCTGGGCGAGTCGAGTTTTTCTAGGATGTGGTTACACAGCCAAGGACAGACGCTCAGGCGCTCTTTCCACCTGCCCCATGCCAGCACAATCTACCAGCAGACGGACGGATGACCTCGCTGCGCACACCTCCCTGCACAAGCTGGCCAAAGAGTCAGGAGAGACCTACCCTGAGCAGACACCCAGCCCAAGCGCGGCGGGCGCCACGCGGCTCTCTGGGAAAGACCCTGCAGAAATAATCACAGTTTAAAATGATTTGTGTTGTTTGTAAATGAGTTTTAACTTTTCCCCAAGCCGTCCGCCATCCAAGTGTTTAAATCAAGATGACTCAAGAATGACCGGCTCATCTCCACCGGTCCACAAGAGACCGACTGGCTGCAGCTAATGCGTAGGGGACACAATTATTATTGATTTTCCAGTGAAAAGCCTGGCAGCATGGCCAGCGCCTACAACAGCCGGTGACAAATAACCTCTCATAAATTTCCTGACACTTCGGTTTTCAACATTTTCTCCCCTTCGGTACAGAAAGGTCTCGTGTACTCCGCAGTGAGCCCCAACCGACCCGCTCCCCCCGGCGCACTCCGACAGCAGACACGCACCAGAGCACTGCAAGGTATTTACTTCTCAGTCTGGCATTAAACCAAGACAATAAACAAAACCTATTCTGGATTTATCCAAAATGAAAATGTTACCCTTTTCTTATTGACCTAAAAGCCTTTTCTATTTCATTTGGAGAGGTTTTGTTTCCTTTTAATCTGGGGGAAAAAAAAAAAAACAACAAACCCACACCGCATTTCAGAACATTAATTTGAAAGGAAAAATTGGATTATTTTCTTTAAAAACCTCAAGATTAAACACTTCAGATTTCCCCTAAACAGTTACACTTTTCAATTTACCTTGGATATTTGAATAACTTTACTCAAACTCCATTTTTCGAGGAATAAGTCATTTTCTAGCAGCATGCCACCCAGCTCTTCTTACAAGGAAGAGAACCCAGTCCTTGCTGGGCCCTGCTCCAGCAGTTCTTGCCCTTACAAAATTACAGTCAAAATCAGTTACAATTGCAACCAGTCCAGCCTTTGCCTTAGCTTTATTTTGTGTCTGACAGGGTACAATCCTATTCATGCAGTATTTTGCAATAATCTTCTCTCTGAAAACAATTTCCCCCTGACACTGAGTTACCCGATTTCCAGATCCATTTTCCTCCCACCAGCTTTTCTCCTTTCGTTTCTTTCTTCTTTTTTTTTTTTTCTTCCCTGTTACCATGCAATTTTTATTGCTGGGGGAAAAAAAAAAAAAAATCTCCTTAACTGCCTTGCCTTTTTCCAAATATTATCCAATTTATAAGCATCGTTGACACCAGCCCTTTCCTCTCCTCTCGCACTGTGGACCCTGGGCTTCAGCCCAGGCCACGTGCCATGGAGAGGAGGCAGATGAGTGAATGCAAAGGGGGTTTATTTAAGGTGATGGGGCACATCCCCACCCCACGAAGAGGGGTCCGACAACCCCGGGTGGATCTGTCTCGGCACAGCCATACATGGGGAGACAGGAGAAGGGCGTTACGGCTGCCCCATCCCCTCCTGCAGACCGACTCCTCAGGACGCCGTGACTCTTGCCAGCCCTTTATGCCACGCTCGGCCAGGCACAGCTTTTGACTCTCAGCCTTGACAATATTTATCAGACAGCAGAGAGCGAGTCTCATCCCTGTATTTGCTCCATAAAGAGTTCCCACCTGCCCTTGAGACTTCCACCCTTGCCATAAAAACCTGCCCGCTTTTTTCCCTGCCCCTCACAGTGGGGCACTGCAGGAGAACAGAGTCCCCATCCTGTGCATGCTCCTCCAACGGAGCCAGGGGGCTTAAATCTCCCCGGGAAGCTGCCTTGCTCAGGCGGGCTGGAGACAGGCTCTTGCTCTCCCAGCAAGGGGCAGAAAAGCCAGGGGGGATTTTCCCTGGGAACGGCTTTTCCCTGGGGCTCCGGTCCTTATCCTTGGCGAGGCACAAGCCCACTCCTCCCATGGCCCCTTCGCGGTGGCCCCGGCACCACAGTCACGGCTCACGCAGCTTCGGGGAGGAAACAACAGTGCAACCCTGGCGCAAGGACATTCCCCATGGAAACCCACCCAGAAGAGAGGTTGGCCCATCTCTCTGCTGTGCACGTCTTCCTTCCCCCGCTCCAGCCCACCTCCCCCTGTTCCCAGAGTCCTAGGAAACAAGCTTTTAAACCCAAATAGCTGTACTGCATCAAACACAGCCTTAAAACGTAGCAGGAGCCTTAACAAAAACGCCCCAAATGTGCCCAGCAACACCCCCACCCCGTGCTCTCCATCTCATTGCACGTGCATGGCGTTTCCAGTCGTGGTCAGGCAGCACCTTGCCCAACCACGCTTCAAGCTCTTCAGCCTACAGCGCTTCTACAAAGCTCCCAGATGCCTTTGCCCTTTCTCCCCGGGCTGCCCCTTCCTCCTAAGAAACTCGTGCCAAACTAGTGCCTTGGCCTTGTGGCCGCACAATGGGAAGGGCAGGGCTTTGAGGGACATCTGGTCTTCGAGGGACATCTGTTCTTCCCTTCAAAAGGACCCCCAGAAAGATCAAACAGAACGGCAAACTCAGAAGCAGGTGGTTTTTTTTTTCGAGCAGCTCCTCAGACCAGAAACTCTTTCAAAAGACGACACAAAGCAATTCTGGAAGCAGACTAGAAAAAGGGGGATTTATAGCCGCTCCTACCGCTGCCCACAGTGTCCTTACAGTCAAGTCTCGTAAGTTTGGCTTCTGCCAGCAACTCCGGGGCTTTCAGGGTTGCTCTAAAACCAGTCCCCCCAGGTCTGTAGGGAGCCTGTGCCTGTCCCTCTCCAGCCCCCTTTGCATGGTCAGCCCCGTCCCCTCCTGCTGGGACAAACCCTCCAACGGTGGACACCTATCAGCAGCTGCTTTAGGAGATTTCATGCACTTTGCTGCCCGGGCTCCCTCCACCTGCGCCCGCGTCACGGTGCGGAGCCAGGTTGGTCTCTCCTGTTTCCCCCCAACCTTCATTTTCTCTTCCCGTCCCCACAGGCACCTCATGGGGTGGGAGCTGTGGGTCAGCCCAGCTGCTCCCCACCACCTCCCTGGTCTCATTCAGCACCGAGTGGCAACTAGCGATACTGATGGAGCAAGGAGCATCCCCGTGGTGCAGCACAGACCCTGCAAGCAGGACACACAGGAGCCCCGCAGCCTTCCGGCTGTGCTGCAGGGCTCCAGCCTCTCTACATGCTTTCCACAGCGGAGGCAGCTGGAAATACCCCCTGTCGCACCTGGGCAGTCGGGGGATGGCCCCTCTGCAGTGTTCAAGGCACCAACATTAGAGCGACCTGAAAATCCCCACTCATGGGGCATCCTGGCTCAGCCTCGCGCCTCAGGGGCGGCGAGCAGAGGGGATGGCGTGGTACCCCCCCAGAGATGTACGCCACCAGGGAGGCTCAAGGCGTCCCCCTCCAGCCCAGGGCGGGATGGGGAAGATTCAGGGCCAGCTGCAATTCTTCCAACGCAAATAAAACTCAGACACATGTCCAGCACCGGATCCCCCCCAGAGGTGCTAGCTCTTCTCCAGGGCTGGCGCGGAGGTTCTTGTGCCATCACAGCTTCATCTCGCCGTTGCTGGGCCAGGCTCCACCACCATCACCTCGCCTGTGCCAGATTACCAGCAGGACGTTCCTCCCCATCACCGGCAGGACCAAAATTCCTGGCATTTCAGGCCTTCAGTGCTGCTCTGCCCTGGGCCTTCCTGCTGGTACCATCGCTACAGATTTCTTATTCTTCTGCCCCCCTCCTCCTGGCTTGAGGCTCTTTGCACAGCGTGATCGTGCTTCTAGTAGACAAATAATAAATCATGGCCAGATCTCTTCAGTTACCTCTCTGCTCCCACACCTTCAGCTGTACTACTCCAGCTCTGAATTCCCAGGCAGCTCCACAGAGCATCGTCACCTGCTGCTCCCGGGGTCTGCAGCCCCCGAGGATGTGCTCGCTGCTGTGCCGTGGCTCCTGCCGGCACCTCGGCAGTGCTCTGCTCCCCGTGGCCAGGACAGTCGCTCCTCGCCTGAGCGGCTGCCCTGAAGCACCTGGTCTCTCAGATTTCAGTTCACCCTGGGGTTCAGCACAGCTTTTCATCCCTCACCGGTCCCCCAGCTCCTTTGCTTCATTCTGCTCCAGCACTTCTTGCTCTGAATGAATTCTGGATCCTCTTTGGGTTGGTTGTTTTTTTTCTTTCCATCAACAAAGGATGCTGTCGTGTCTTCACACAGCTGCAACCTCTGAAATAATAGTTATTTACCTTCCTGGGTTTATATTGTTTTCGCAGTTACTAACCATGTTCTCAGCCCCTTACCCAAAGTCTGTTTAAATGGAGCAAAGGAGCAGCCAGCCCGCCTGTCCGCTGCCACACCAGGGAGGGCTGAGGGCTGCTGTCTGCCGGGGACGTCTCAGCAGCAGCTCCCGTCACCCATCTGACACCACCCGCCAGCCAAAGGCGCCCCCCAGGGAAGGGGGGACACCCACACCGGAGAGTCACAGCTGACACGGGCCATGGAAAAATAAAAGGCGGTAGCATTGTGCAGGTTTGTGAAACTTTGCGCAGCTGTAATGGGAGAGGTTACGCCCTCCAGACATGGAGGGCACCGTCTGGCGCTGGACGCCCCCCCAGCGAGGCTCCGCAGGAGTCCCCGGGGACGTCCCCATGGCCAGCCACGAGCATCCCCCCTACGAGACCCTCAGAGCCACTGCCGAGGCAGAGCCAGCACAGCCGGGTAAGAGCACGAGGAGCTGCTGTACCACTGCCGTACAGCAGAACCCCCCGGCGGCAGTGAGGACAGCCATGGGGGGACCCCCTGGCCATGGGGACTGGGGCTGGCCTGTCACCCACAGGCGGAGACACCTGCTGCTCCCTATGCCACCACCAAAGGAACATTGTCCTGGGATCCCGCTGTCCCCAGGGCTGCCGGCATCTGATTCAACTTGCTGACACCCTCTGCCTGTTCCAGAGCAGAAGCTCTCCGCAGTCGCCTCTTTTGGCCACGGCCATGCTGCATTGCTGCCCCCACCCCAGAAAAAGCCGAATGCAGAGGCAGACTGAGCCCCCACCAGCCCTGCCAGCACGCACCGGTGCGGCACCGGCTCGCTCCTCGGACCTCAGCAGACAGAGAGCCCAGGTGCACCACGATCCCTTCGGCTACCCACGGCCGCTGGCCCAAGCGCTCGGTGTTGTCACTGGGAGCTCACACGTGGTCCCATGCCAAATCCGTTTTCAGGTCAGCGGTGTTAATGACAGCACTCTTATTTTCAAGTCTCTTTGCTAAGCAGAAGCACCTTCCCTCTTCTCTCTGGTTGTTTTTTGAGGCAGTTAATGAGTAGCAGAAGCCCTTACTGAGGGTTTTTTCTTTTCAGTATCATGTATAATAAATGTGTTTTTGATTAAATTTTTACACGTTGCTTAATGCATCAAACAGGAATGCGAAATTCCACTGGCAACACAACACAAACCCCTCCTCAGCAAAACATTCATTTCCCAAACTGTTTCTGAAGCAAGTGTCTCTTCCACATTAAGAAAAGACGATTGTGACAGTTTCCTGGGGGATGCTAAGACAACATCTGCTGTAAGGTTTTCAATCAACATGACTTAATTTTTACAACTCCAGTGCAAACATATTTATGGTAAATAACCCATCTCAGATGGAACGAAACCAGGTAACCTTTCCAGTCTGTGCAAACATACATTTGTTTCTGGCAGAAACTTGGAATCTTATTCATTCTTAGCACTGTATAACTAAGTAAAACAAATGATCTGTTTAAACCAGCTTTATCCAAACTCAAGTCTCATTAAAGTACATCTCAGCCTTGGCCAGGAGACTGTGTTTTAGGGAACATGGATGCTTTTCCAAAAGGCCACGCATGTTCAGTAATGCCTCCCGGGATACTTAAGACTACCTACTTTCAGGATGAGGAGAAGGACCTCTCTCTGCCAGCGCCACGTCCTGCTGCTCGGCCACTGGAGCTGCTGCACCGGGTGTCCTGGGCAAACCCAACAGCATCCTGGAGGCGGAGGTGCTCCAGAGACCAGAAGAGGTCCTGTGCTGCGTCCCAGGCTCCAGGCTTGCCCGCTGTTCAGCAGCCTCATTGGCCTCCTGCTCAGCCGCTGGGTTCCTCTTTGCCATCGCCTCCCCAGGGAAGGGAGGACACCAGGGAAGGGGATGAGTCCCAGCAGGCTCCCGCTGTCTGCAGGTGTCAACCGGCAGAGGAGGAATTGCCTGGAGCCTGGCAGGCTGTGGGATGCTTCTGCCTGTGAGTCCAGAGCAGCTCAGCCCTGCGCTGACCCTCCCCTGTCTCTAACCTGCCCAGAAGCCAACCAAACAGGGCACCAGCCTGAGCAACCATCATCTCCACCAGCCCAGCACTTGCAGGTCTCTCCAAATTCCCACCAAACCAGTCACAAGAGCACATGGGCACTGTTACTGTAACGAGCTCGTCAGTGCCGGAGCACTGCAATTGCAAGGGAGTGAGGAGAGGATCAGGTGAAGAGCATCAGGAAGGAATGCAATCCTTTTGTAGAGGCTATCAGCTGTTTCTTGCAATACTTAGACTGCTTTCTCAGGGCTTTCTCCTCCTCTGGGCAGCACAGAAGTCCTCTGGTTTTGACTGGCAGCAGGGCTTTCTCAGCTGCTGGCAAACAGCCTGTGAGTGCAGGAGCCAAACACAGGGGTTTTCCAGGGACCGCTCAGAGATCCCCGGTGGGCTGACCGAGTGGGTCAGGCTCCTGCAGTCCCCCAAGCACGTGGAGTTTCCCAACGCACAGCTTGAATTTGCTTCTCATCTCAGGCAACAAGTAAAACCTGCACCAGGCAGAGGCTTCCCGAGGGGAAGGCCGGCGAGCGGCAGGCTGTCTCCCCTCTGCCGACAGCTCGCAGACATCCAGCCTTCTGCTCGGCCGCCCCTTGGTGGGACCCAAGCCGCAGCTCTCACCCTGCACACTAAAGCTGCTGCGTCCAGGTCGTGCTGCCTGCTGCCCTTCTCTGGTGCTGCACAGGGCAATGGTGCGGGACGGGGTCCTGCTCTCCCCACTGGTGATGTGGGGGACACGGGAGGGGACACACGCAACTGGCAATACGTTCCGTTGTGACCATCAGTGGTGTGACATTGGGCAAGGCTGCTTTGGAGTATGACATGGTGTTTTGGAGCATGGCAGCAAACCCGGCAGGCGTGCTGGCTGGAAGAAAGCGCAGTGTACTGTCCTTTACAGACACACGTGAGCTTTCCAACCTGCTGCAACCACCCGGGAGGGATTTAACAGCCTCCAGTTGTCACTGAGGAAGCACCTGGAAGCTACGAAAAAAAATGTTTGAAGTGCCCCATCAAAAACTTACATCCTTTTGATGAAAAACGCCCACCTTTTCATGCTACAAAAGAGATGGAAAAGAACTAAAAGAAAAAAGAGGATGCACAGTTTTAGTCTTTTTGCAAAGCTTAGCTTCTGCCATTAGCGTGGTGTGGGACAGACACGGCCCTGCAGAAGCCAGGAGTGTGGTGAGGTGGTGCCGGGCTTGGTGGTGGTGTCCTCTGGATGCCGGCGGAGGCGAGCTGGCTGCTTCACCGCTGCCTCGGCTGCTCCTGCAGGGCAGCTGCAGGAGAATGGACATGGGGGGGACCCCCCAAGTCCTGTCTCTTCTCCGGAGGTCGGGCAGCCCCCAGCGCCGGGGCCAGCGCTCCCACAAGAGCCACGGCTGGGGACCTTCATGGGTCCAACCACACGGGGAAGACCGAGGTCACGTCTCTTGCACACCCCATGCCGCACGGGCAGAGCGGCTCTGGATCTGCCTGAGCTTCGCTGACCCTGAAGGCTTCATCCCCATTTCCCCAGCAGGAATTATCCCTTTCCCAGCTCTCCCAACCTGCAAGATATCTCAGAGCCGTAACAGTGTTTTATGGATTAAAGTCAGGGAACTGAAAGAAACAATGCCATGGAGATTACAGCAAGCACTTTCATTGGGAACCGGGGAGGGATTTCCATCAATGAATCACTTGACCGTCTTTTATTTCATTTAGGTTTTTATTACAGAACTTTGTAGTAGCAGTTGTGATTAATCTGGATAATTCCCCCTGGCAATAAACACCAGGGCAGTAAATTACACGTCATTAAGTCACTGTCGCCTACCGGTGCTGCTCAGGGGAAGGCTCTGCTGCCCGCGGGGAGGGTGGGAGATGGGGCATCGGTGCAATTCAAGAGCTTGCAGCCTGTCCCTCACGGCAGGAGCTGTGCTGAGCTACAGGGAGGGTGGGGTTTGGAGCAGGGGGATGTTCAGCACTTTAATGTGTCCCAACAACAACCCTTTGCCCAGTTATCAGTGCAGGCGGGTGCCTGGGTTGAAAGATATTATGCAGGATTTCTAGGATACCTGGAGCCCCCCTGCCCTGGGTGAATCACAGAACCACAGAATGGTTTGGGTTGAAAGGGACCTCTGAAGACCATCCAGTGCCACCCCCTGCCCTGGGCAGGGACACCTCCGACCAGCCCAGGTTGCTCCAAGCCCCGTCCAACCTGGCCTTGAACACCTCCAGGGATGGGGCAGCCACAGCTTCTCAGGGCCCCCTGCGCCAGGGGCTCACCGCCCTCACAGGCAACAATTTCTTCCCAATATCTCATCTCAATCTCCCCTCTTCCAGTTTGAAGCCATTCCCCCTCGTCCTATCACTACTGCCCCTGTGAAAAGTCCATCCCCAGCTCTCCTGGAGCCCCTTTAGGCACTGGAAGGGGCTCTGAGGTCTCCCCGGAGCCTTCTCTTCTCCAGGCTGAACCCCCCCAACTCTCCCAGCCTGTCCTCCCAGCAGAGGGTCTCCAGCCCTCGCAGCAGCTCAGGGGCCTCCTCTGGACCAGTGAAGCCCAGTTTGTAACTGGGGACAAGTCAGAGCACAATGGGCCAGGTTAGCTTGGTCCACCCTGCGGTGAGAAAGGGGACTCGCCGTGGGAAAGGGGACACGCAGCATCCAAAAGCAAGAAGTGGTAGTCCTGGACCACAGGGTTTCTGGCAACCCGGACAAGCAGCACAGCCCCCTCAGAGAAAGTGCTCTGCTCTGTCAGCGCCTTGAGTTTTGCCCTTTTTGACCCCAAAAGTTAGCTTAATTTACCTCAAAGGGAGGTACCTCAGCAGTGTGGGCTTGGGGATGGATGCTGTGCTTAGAGGATGGACAGCCCGTATCCAGCTAAGCTGACCTTGGTCCTCCCGTCTTACACAGGGGAGAGTGGTATTTCGTTGATGCCGGAGCAGCCATGAGCAGCTCTCATGTTCCATCAAGTAACCTGGAACAAACCCATCGAGCCTGCGTGTGAGGACAGGCCCTTTGGAGAGGGCAGCTTGGGAAAAGAGTGGGAAGGAAAAAGGAGCCCACGGAGTGACTCTGACGCGTGTGCCCAAAGGCTCCGTCCCACCCGACCTGACCTCTCCGTCTGGAGCCGTTCCCTGGTGCCCCGCCTTTGCCAAGTTTTACCCCATTATTCCTGCTGGTACCATTTTGTACAGTATCGAACTTCTCGCCCTGTCTCACAGCAGCCCCTGAGGTCCAAGGAAGAAGTTCCCTGCCACTTTTCACCCATCACTGCCTGAGAGGTGCCTAGGAAATACTGATGCCA
>VZSZ01009002.1:35756-55373 GCA_013398815.1 Ibidorhyncha struthersii
GGGCTTGGCTGGATTGTCTTTGTTTCTCCAGGAGAGACAGGAGGCTGCACCGGTCCCAGCCCAGGTGCCTTCAAAGCGAGGAGAACTTGTTCCTCACTGCTCCATCTGCACGTCCCATGACGCACCATCCGGCTGCCTCCGAAGCTCAGTGCAGTTGCGCTCAGCCTTGGACTGAATCATCGACACATGGAAAGCTTTGCATGAGTCTGATTTGGCAGATGCTTCTCCTCCTGTCTGCCAATGTTGGTCTTCTGCCAAAAAACCAGACTCTTCTTAATCTGGAAGGAATGACTGATCTGAAGGCAGCATGATGGAGAGCGGCTCTTGCTGCGCGGTTCCAGTTTGTGAAGCTCCTGGGAGCCCCGTGGGCAGGAGTGCCAGCAGGCACCCCTGGGGCAGCCCCGTGTGGCACGGAGGGACCGGGTCCCCCAGGCACGAGGTCAGTACAGGACTCGGGGAGCCCCGTGGTGCTCCAGGGACTGCGGGCAGGGCGCTTGTATGAGAAAGAGCTGAGCCGTCATGAGTGCGGTGAGCATGGATGGAGGCAGGAGCACCACTCAAATCTGTGCAAAGTTTCACAGTGGTGGGAGAGTCTCTGGAGCGTTCGCCTTGCTCCGGCATCTCGGAAGCTTTTTGCAGGCCCCTGTGAGAGCTCCAGGCTGTAGGAGGTCACCAAGGGATTGATCCCACCTCTCTGAGCTGCCTCCTTGTGCACCCTTTAGGTCGGTGCCAAGGACTGGTTCAGTAGCGCATTTTGGAGAGCAAGCAGCGACAGCACAGCTGAAGCCCTGGGAGAGGACTTCTTCCCCAGAGTGGAGGCTGTGGGGCATTCCGGGGACTCTGCTCAGGGAGGGATGCTGCCTGCACAGCAAATGGCGTGAAGGTGAAACCTTGCCCCATGTCCCAGCACTGCCCACGCCGCTCACAGCCGTCACCTTACACGGGCAGCAGCAGGGCGGCAGGGACGAGGACAACTCGAGGCCACGTCGGTGGTGCTGGGGACTCCATGCCTCCTCCCTGGAACAGGCAGGTCACAGCAAAAGGAGGATCTGAGCCATGCTCAGCCTTTTGTCGCTGAGTTATACTTACTTCCAAATGTTAAAGGAGGAGCCACCGCCTGCGCGCTCACACACTCTTCATGGTGTCACACACACACTTACTCCCCCTGCAGCAAGGTCTCAGGCGTTGGATTTTATAAAATAATTAATTTAATAGGAAGGTACGGCAGCGAGACCAGACCAGGCTGGGTGCCTCCAAAGAGAGGGACCCCGAACAAAGGAATCCCTGGGCAATGGTACCCTCTGATCCTCACGCGCCCTTCACGCACCTTTCATTCTGATGGTGATTTTGGGTCTGGGGTCTCCTAACATCTAATCGGATTCTTCTCCTGTGTCCAGGCAGGCCGGCTCTTACCTTGTTGGTTTGCAGTCTCAGCCGGGGGTCAGAGCCTCCGTGTCTTCTGGTTCACACTCCTTGTGCACCCGCACTCGCTGGCAGAACACGGGGAACCCAAGAGCCCCAGACGTGGGAAAAACACTACCAAAACATCAGTGTGATACCAAAACACTTTCCCATATTAAAAGACTAAACACAGCGCTGTACCAGCTGCTAGGAAAATTACTGAGAAAAATAACTATCGTGGCCTAAAGGCTTCAGCAAATCGAGCTACTCATGCTAAGTAAAGCTAGGCAAACAGCACAAATCACACCATAATCCTAAGTAATTTATTCCAATTAAAGCTTACTTATTTACACTAAACAGCTAACATCCCTCAACACTGAAGGCCTGAAACAGCAGTTTGTGGTTTGGGTCTGCATGAAGAGGCAGCGCTGGGTGCGCAGGGAGAGGCTGCCAGTGCAACAGCGGAGCCACGAGATGCATGAGGTGAGATGGGATGGGGTGAGGTGGGATGAGGTGAGGTGGGATGGGGTGCGGTGGGATGGGGTGAAATGGGGTGAGGTGAGGTGGGATGGGGTGAGACGGAATGCATGTGAGATGCAGCAGAGCAGCGTGGTGGGGAGCAATGTGCAGGGTACGAGTGCGGGTTGGAGACTCTGACACCCTTCCCCTGCCCTTGATGGTCCTTCCGCTTCCCAAAAGCCCCACTCTTTGCCAGGAGCTTTCTCCCAGCTGCTTATCTCCAGAAAGCCCAGAGGTCCCCAGCACTGGAAGGGAAGCAATCTGATCCAAGTCACATGTTGAAACAGCTTTTATTTCCCCAGAGAAGCTGCAGCAGTAGTTCTGAAGGGAGAACAGTTAATGCTCAATTTAGCTCCACATGACCTAATTTGCCACCGCTTATTCAACAAGGGAGAAGCAAGTGAAGAGAAATACTTGCACACGGACCTTGAGAGCTGCTGAATTCCTGGGGGCACTGGGGGGGGGGATATTTCTGCAGTGGCGTTTGTGCAGGAGGATCGGCTGCTCAGTGATGATGAGCTGGAGACATGAACCAGTGGTCCCTCAGGCAGTGCAGCGGATTCCTGGTCCAAGCCTCTCTGGAGCTGGGCTCTGACGCTTCCACTCTTCCAGCAAGACCACGGCTAATGCGCACCTTCCCTCGGACGCTGTTATGGCTCTCCGTGGGGAGCTCGGAGGGCTTACCTGCTCTGTCCGCCTTGTGCCTTACTTTGCATGTCCCTGGGCTGACCTGATCTGGCAGGGAATTGCATACTTTTTCTAACCTAAAAGCACAGTACCTTTGAATCTGGTATTTCTGAGCTATTATTATTCAGCCTGGAGAAGAGAAGGCTCCAGGGAGACCTCAGAGCCCCTTCCAGTCCCTAAAGGGGCTCCAGAAAAGGTGGGGAGGGACTTTTCACAGGGGCATATAGTGATAGGATGAGGGGGAATGGCTTCAAACTGGAAGAGGGGAGATTGAGATATTAGGAAAAAATTTTTCCCTGTGAGCCCCTGGCGCAGGGTGCCCCGAGAAGCTGTGGCTGCCCCATCCCTGGAGGTGTCCAAGGCCAGGTTGGACGGGGCTCGGAGCACCCTGGGCTGGGGGGAGGTGTCCCTGCCCAGGGCAGGGGGGTGGCACTAGATGGCCTTTAATGTCCCTTCCAACCCAAAACATTCTATGATTACGTGGCCGGTGCTTCTGCCTGCCCTGGTGCCTCCTCTCCTTCCTCCAGCTCGCCGCCCTCTCAGAGGAGCACACAGCTCCTTCCCCCTTTGCTCACACCTCTGTCCCTGCACGCCCTGCCTCCTGCCTCCCTGCCCGTGTCACCCTCACACGTTCATCCTTTGGAAGGGATGAAAGATTTGAAGGGTAAAAGCAACAGTACTATTAGAGATACACACAGTCTTTTGGGGAATCTGACTCAATGCTACGCCGATATTTTGGTACAAATCTTTGTACCATGTGAAATTAGTCAGACAGTCATTAGATGTATTTAAAAGTAGCTTGCTGGTAGCTCTCCCGCAGAAAGGATCCCCAGAAGCGGTTCTTGGTCAAGCACACTTTCCAAACTGCAGAGATGACGTAAAAACTCGCCCCTGGAAGTTTGCAAATGGCAAAGCTCGGTGGGACAGGGACAGCTGCTCTTCTGGGCTGATCCAAGGGGTTTGTCACAATCCAGTGAAAGGGATTTCTTCAGCCAAATGTTTCTGGGATGGTATGGTGGGGTGTGGAAAGCAGGTGACTGAGGGGTGGTGCTGGGAGCTCCAGGAGTCGCCCAGTGAGGCACGGGCTAGCGGCATTGCGCTTGGTGCGTGCGGGTGCTGACAGATGAAGCACAGTCCTGGCAGCTCAGAGATTTGCACAACTGCTTTTGGAGGTCTGACCATTTTCCGCCGCAGGAAACTAAATTTAGACAGGCGTTACCTTGAGAGAAGATGCCATTTTAGGCATTGGTGCTGTCTGACCCTAGATCAGATCATTGACAGAGAAGATGGACCGGCCATCGCATGGAGCCCATACAGACAAGATATCTCCCTGGGTGCATGACTTAACAAGTTTCTGGCAGAGATCTGAAAGCCCTTGCCTGTTGACCAGGGTGCCGGTGGTTCTCCCAGGGTCTGGGACCTGCTGTCCTGCAAGTCTTGCTGGTCGTTGTTGCTCTCTCCACTTCACAAGCCATGTGGTACCATCCTGAGCATCCTCGTAAGAGCACGACAGTGCTTTAAAGCAACTCTAGTAATTTGGGAAGGGATCAAAAAAAGGTTTTCTTTGATGCGCTCCAAACCAGTGAGGAGGCTGTGAGGAGGCAGGGCTCAGCTAAGCTGAACCGGCATTCAGTTTGCACAGAAAGTCTTCTTCCTTCAGCAGCCGGTGCAAGGACCTGCGGAGTGGGGTCACAGAAGGAGCCAGCAGCGGGAAAAGCATGGGAACCACAGGAGGGTCTCGGGGCAGGTAAATCCAGGGTCCCCATCCAGGGTGAATTTGTGCTGTGTTGTTCCCAGTGCCTCTGCAGCCCAGGACACCGCCCTCTTCCATATTTCAGGAGTCAAATGATTGTTGCGGGGGGTGGTTCTGTCTCGGGATCATGCTTGCTAAATCTCAGGTGACATTGCTGCCCGCTGCGTTTTGTTCTTGGCATTCGGGCATCTTCATGCACCACCTGCCCTCCTGTTGAGACCATAGGAAGAGAAACACAGATGTGATGAGTTGTCCCTTATTACCATCTTCCCGTCACTGGAGTGAAGGCTCTCCACTAACAAATGGTACGTGAGGTGGTCTCGATCGAAGCCACAGGCTTTGCAGTGCCTCTTGGTTCAGCCATCAGTCTTGTCATTAGCTATCAACACGGCTCACTCCCCTAATCCTTCTCCTGGTGCTGCTTCTGGTGCTTTCATACACCTGCATTTCCATTTCCACTTCATAATGCTTTTCATGGCTCTGCTGCAAATCTCTTCCCTACTTCATTGCCTCTTCCAAGCTAAACTTTCCTCCTAACAGTTTGTGTATTTTCATTTAAAGTTAGAGAAGAGCATTTCTGCAGCAGATCGCGCTATACCGTTTCCCTTCCAAAGGGCCCGTTTCCAACATGCTATTACTCTGACACGTAATATGCAATTTTTTTATTTCAGAAAACAAGGATAAATGTTTACTGGTAAACATTTCAGGGAAGCGTGCCAATGAGCATATCCTCCTATTCCTTACAGAAATGTAAAACATCAGCATGCTGCCAACCACAAGGATTGTAATGTTTTTGCTTTCATACATAAAAATGTCTTACTAATTAATCATCCTCTCACAGTAGCCAAAACTGAGGCAACTCTGCCATATGCTAATGCACGCCGGGACTTCGTGAGCTGTGAAATATTTAATACTAATCAGACGTCGAGAATATTGTTCCCTCTCCACATAAGCAACTGTGCACTGTTGCCTCAGAATGAAAGGTCACCAGCGATGCTCCGCAGCTTGTCTCCTGCTTCTCTCTCCATCTGTTCCGACAGCGCACCGTTTGTGGCAGGGCTCTCGCCAGCCTCACTGCCCCGATCTTGCTTGGCGGGCTTGGGCGCTCCTTAATATAAATTAGGAACAACCGCAGTTGCCAATGGCAAAAAAACTCAGGTGAACTGACGTGAGCGACAGAAACATGTGCCGTGAAGGCAGTGCCTGACAATTGCTGCTGCTGCTACTTCCAAATTTTCACAGCACAGAGAGGGGCGGTGAGGGGATGGGTCACATCTTCTATGAGAATTAGAGGTAGGTGAGACTTTCCAATAGGTTTTAACATCACAAACGCAAGCTTGTCTCTAGAATAAATGACAGATCCCTGCTGATCTCACCAAATGGCATATGTCAGAGACCCTCCCAAATAAATTCCCCTGAGCAAGTTCAAAAAATGCCTTAAAATATACTTAGAACACTAGGCAGTGGTTAAAAAAGAGTCAAAAACTTTAGTTATATGCGAAACCATTTCTTTTCTCAGAGTCTCAATCTGCTGAGAAGTAGTTTTTCTGAAGCCTGTTCTGGTCTTTTGTTTCCTTCAAAACAGAGAAAATTGTGCTCTTACTCCTGCAGATGACGCGTCTTCTGCTTCCTAAGAGGTGTGACATGGAGGAGCTCTAGAGATGCCTCTGTAAGAGCAGGAGGTACGGAGCAGCTCCGCACCTCCTCCTGCCCGGTGGCCTCAGACAGCACTGGGCAGAGCCGAGAGGGATGTCCCCGTCCCATGTGAAATAGGTCCCACCGCGCCACATCAGCATCGGTGCTTCTTGCCTCACCTGGAGGCAGCTCCACTCAGTGACCTGCATCCCCAGCAGGCTTGGGGTGGACTAGCTCCAAACACAGCTTCCCAGAGATCCCGAACAATCAACACTGGGATGCAGCCCCGCATCCTCCCAGGGCTCCGTAGCCAACCTCAAACAAACCCAGCCTTGTTACAAGGCTGCCATCATCTCTGCTTCACAAGAAACCTCACCTCCACATCTTGGCTGCAGGAGGCTGTGAAAATATCAGTCTCAAAAACAGTCCCTTTGGAAAAAAAGAAACTGCGGGATTATGAGAAAAAAAAATCGACAGCTTTATCAGAAGACATGGTGGGCTGCATGCAAGGGGAGCAGAGGAGTGAGGGGTGGATGGGGACAGACCCCACAGATTCCCAGCACTTGGAGGAGTGCAGACTCCACCACGGAGTACCGTTCGCCCACCCCCATGAGTATCCCAAGCGCACAGGACAAAAATGTGGCCCGGTTGGGATGGTAAATGAAGAACAACATGGGATGTGCTGCTGGAGAGCCAGAAGCAGCCGGACGAGTGCTGAGCAATGCTCTCCTCACACCTGGGACCATGGGGGACCATAAACAGGGAGTATTAAAATCAACAGTGACGCCTCAGGTCTCTACGGAGAGGAGGTCAGATGGCTGGAGGAGAAGCCAGAAGGAAGAGGCTTAACTGTACCGACACACCGCCTGCCAGATACTGTGCTGTCAGAGCACTCCACTGTCGTCTGGAGCAATGCAACCCACAAGTGACACATCTCCTGCACAAAACCCCTGGAGACCTCAGCCCCAAATGGCCTGTGACACACTGCAAGCTGGAGATGACCTTCCTGCTCAGAGCTGGGGAAAGTTCTCCCAGATGAACCCGCTGAATTTAAATGTCCCCCTTGGATATGGAGATTATGAAATGTCTTAAACACCAGCGTGGGCTGGTGGACACCCGAGAGATGAGGGTTGGCAGATCCGGCTTGGCAGTTTCTTGCTCTGAGGCTGCAGTTTCTGAATCAAAGAGATCAAGACGTCTTGCAGCCACAAGATTCAAAGGAATGTGTATATCAGTGCACTTAGGAAAAGCTGGGGGGTGAGGTCCTTGTCACCTTTAACAGGACTGCTCTTACTGTGCTGATATCTCTAGGGGCATCCAAAAGTCAAACAAGCTGCAAGCCTGTTTGCCCTGTGGTATCCGAAGCAGGCTTGCAAGTGCAAGGCATTGGGGGTCAGCACACAGCTCCAATAACGTCACTGTTCCCACAGCAGCCTGCGCCACCCCAAAATCTCAGACACCCCTCGCTGTGTTCTCCTCTCCCACACACCACCGACAAGAGCAGCGAGCCTCCACGGTGGATGCTCAAAGTCCCGCTGAGCAACAAGGACCCAGCACAGCCGCGGGCAGCACTTGGTCGAAGGACAGTCATGTCCAGGAGGTTTTTGAGCATCTTACTGACCACGGTGCCTGGAAGAAGGTGAGGCAAGACGCTGCGCTCCTCACCCACAGCGCACTCGGCTCTGCCTTTGCGCTGCCTCTCCCATTGCAACTCCCACTTGTTGCTCACCCAGCAATGTGCCGAGATCACATCTCACCCTAGCAACCTGATGTAAATCATGCAGGAGCCCGTACCTGGGAATATAACATTTAATAAACAGTGTGGATCATACACAGCACCTGAGGTTCGGATCCTGGTGGGTGTTATATGTGGATAAATGCCTTAAAGTGCTGTCTTTTTAATTACATTCATAAAGAACAGAGGTACATCAGTCACTGGTCTTCCATTACAGCTATAAAGAGCATCACAAACAAATCATTAATACACATAAAAATGGCAGGTAATTAATTTTAGTATTAGCATAAATACTATCTTATGACTTTATTACCAGCTCAGCCTTCAGGAGGGGACATCAATAGCATTAATTCAATAAGATCATCCAAATTAGTTATCACCAGTAGGCGGGAGGTGTTTTTTTAAGAGCTCAGGGCTACACTGAGAGACCATCAGGGCTGTCAAAAAGGCTGTTGGAGAGAGGCGCAAGGATTGGGGTGGCCTTGGGTTGCTGCTCTGCGATCACACTGACCAGGCTTCCCTGGGGGGCGGCTTCGGCGGGGGCTGAGCAGCCCCTGGCTGCGTCTGCACCTCCAGCAGCGCAGCAGAGGGAGAAGCCAAGGGGGACCGGGGTCCCCTGGGAGACATAGAGGCTCAGCCCGGCCTCCAGCAAACCCCATCCGGCTCCAGCGATGCAGGACTGGGCTTCGAAGGACGAGCCCCCACCCTCTCCCTGCCTGCGGGTGCCTGTCCCCGAGACGTGCGGTGGGGACACATCCCGTGCCACCAGGGCTCAGCCCTTTTCCCAGCGCCACGCTGCTGCTCACACGCCAGTGTCGTGTGTGCTGCCCTGGAGCTTATTTACACAATTCACACAATTTACACAATTGACCACCTGGGCTAAACCCAGCCACAGCCAGAGCCGCTCCTTCGTCATCCACTGTGAGATGCTGCTCCGGGAAATCACCCCTGGCTCTTTGCACCGTGGGGATTCGGACTCCCCTGGGTAAACTGCTCGAAGCCACAGCTGGTGGGAGACAACAGACACTTCACTGTCATAACCCTTTTATTGGAGACGTGACCCGCAGGCGGTGTATCGTTCGCTTTGAAGAGGAGCCCATGGGGCAGAGAGGTATCTCGGTGCCCAGAGCCGTGGGGCCGAGCAGCCGGAGCCGTGAGCCCGCAGCAGCGTGTCCCGCTCGGCGCCACGGCCAGCCCTGCACGGGCAGCACGAGCCGCCTGCTCGGGGCCCCACACAGCCTGCCAACGGGAGACCGCCCGCCAGCCCGAGTGCCGCTCGCTGCCTGGGAACAACCCCTTCCCTAAAGGCAAAATTGCCCCTGTTTGGTTAATTGAGTGGGCACCACAAAAAAAAAAAAACAAACAAACAAACAAAAAAAAAACCAAAACCCCAAACCAAACAAAGAAACAAAACAAACAAACAAAAAAACCCACAACACAGTCCTTTCAGAGAATGGGGACAGCGAGAAGAAATCCATTGTGTGTGTCAATTAACTCTGCAGCCAAGGTGTTGGGGCTCGCACCGAGGGAAAGAGGAGACTCTCCACACCGGCATGAAGAAATGGATAATTACTTCCCCTGCACTGGGGAGAGACACAGACTAATGAGGTGAAGGACAAAGGGGCTTTTATTTGCTTTTTGGCTTCGTCTTAATGATGGGGAGTGTTCTCTCTGTGCCCCTTTGCTGCCTGCTGAGCCGCACTGGGCTCCTTGCGAGACGGGACAGGCTGCAGCCCCCGGTGCCTGGCAGCAGGCAGGCGAGGCGGCTTCCAGCATGGGGCTGCGTTGGGGGCACGAGCCTTCCCCTGTGGGGAGCAGCGTGCTCCCACCCCCCATCCCTCGGGGCCATGGCTCACCCCATGCTTCCCAGCAGACATCAATCACCTCATCGCAGCCCAGAACAAGCCAGCAGCAGAGCTCTTCTACCGGCATTGCAGACCACCCCGCAAGCACTGCCAGAAACCCCGGGCTGGCTGGTACGAAGTCCTGCAGTCAGAGAATCATAGAATCGTTGAGGTTGGAAGGGACCTTTAAGATCATCCAGTCCAACCATTAACCCAACCTGACAAAACCACTTCTAAACCATATCCCCAAGTACCACGTCTGCCCTTTTTTTAAACACCTCCAGGGATGGTGAATCCACCACCTCCCTGGGCAGCCTATTCCAATGCTGGATAACCCTTTCAGTGAAAAAAAAATTCCTAATATCCAACCTAAACCTCCCCTGGCTTAACTTGTACCCATTTCCTCTCGTCCTATCACTTGTCACCAGGGAGAAGAGGTCAGTCCCCATCTCTCTACAACCTCCTTTCAGGTACTTGTAGAGAGTGAGAAGGTCTCCCCTCAGCCTCCTCTTCTCCAGGCTAAACAGCCCCGGTTCCCTCAGTTGTTCCTCATCAGACTTGTAATGCCTGGTTGCACCAGCCAGGCTGTGTACCGCAGCTCTGGTCCTCCAGGGTGGATGGGGCAGAGTCCCTGGGCTGAGATGCCCACCAGCCTCCCAGACCGCATACCATCTAACCAAGGACATCTGGGACAGGACACTCACCACCCTCCTGCCCTGATCTGCGGGCTGGGTGCCTGCCCGGAGGTGAGCCCAGCAACCCCTGCTGCTCTCCGAGATGCTGGCCGACCACCCCTGAGGTTCGCTGGTGCTCCAGCCCCATGGCTGGCACGTCACACGGCTCTCTGTGGCGAGTTTGCAGCTGGAAGACAAAGTGTGCCAGGTATACCATGGAAGACAGGACAAACCATAGTAAGGAGCTCCACGGATTAACGATGGGCTGTGTGAAGGGCATGGTGTCTCTCGGTTGCTTTACCTTGTGTCAGTGCCAAGTGACATCCTCTTCCAAAGAAGCGTTGCCACCCAGGCCATGCCCCTCACACCTCCCTCCTTCCTCCTACAGAGGCGGCTCTGCACCGTCAGTCATCCCCCCCACCAGCCCACAGATAGTTGCTGTCCCAACACCGGGGTGGCTGGCCGTGTCCCCAGCATCCCAGGGGGCGCAAGCTGTGGACTGGTGCTACTGCACGATGGTGTTTTCAGGTTTGTTCTTTATCCCCTTGGTAACATATCGTTTGCCCCGTGGCTGCTTTGGGGCACTGAGCTGAAACGTTGCAGCTGCGGAGGTCTCGCTCCTGGGTGGTAAAAGCCACTCGGCTGCGGTGGCTGACCCGTGTGCGGGGGCGCAGCTGCTGTCACAGCATGGCAGACCCGCAGAGCCAAACCCCATTGCTCATGACGGCTCTGACTTCTAATAAATACCCACATGCCCGAGGTGGCTCGTCCCACCCCAGACATTGTCATTGCTTTTGCTCTCCTCTCCTTCAGAGAGCCCTGGAGAAGCAGAGACTCGTCTCCCACCAGTGGTCCTCTGCTTCTCTAGAAGCCCGGCAGACACCTGCATTTCATCCTCCTCCTCCCCAGCACCAGCCTGGCAGCTCTCCCGGCCCCTCTCTCGTTTGGGCTGCCAGGGCACAGCTCATTAGTGAGCCCGCTCGTTGGCCCCCGCTGCGCCTCGTCTGCCTCGCTTCACCATCCAGTGCCCTCAGCAGCGTCCGTGTTGCCTGCGGGAGAGCAAACCCCACCGCTCTTTGTGCATCCCCAGCTGCCAGGGCTCCCACCTGACCTGGGGGATGGCGGGGAGAACCAATTAAAGAATTACGAGTGAACTCGTGTGTGCACGAGCTGTGGGACATGGACCCTCTGTCTTCTGCCACAGCTCCAGACGTATGTGTGCACGTGCCTTGGTGTTTGCGTTCATCTCCTTAATGAGTGTTGTGTTCACTCGGTCCTAAGCTAATACAAATAAATGACAGAAGATGAGCATCAATTTGTGAGTTAGAGTAAGAGGCAAAGAGAATAAGATAAAAGCAGTTCATAGGCAGGAAAACAGAAAATCGTACTTGTGAAGCCCCGAGCTTGCATAAATCATCCTGTGACTGAATGAACTGTCATGAAGGCTGACAGCAGCTCAATCCAGAAGCAGTTATCCCATGCTCAGGTATCAATTACAATTGCTAATTTATAAACCAAAACCAGCTAATGCTAACTGGGGACCAAGAATTAAACTGTCAAGAGTTAAACCACCAAATGCATTTTCTGCTGGGTTTCGCCACAGACTTTGAGTTTGAAATGGCCAAAAACGCTGGGCCATAAAAGATGTGCAACTGCTGCGAGACAAAAGAAGAAATCACAAAGATCAGCTTTCATCTCAGGCAGATCTGCTCGTGAAAGGAAACGGAAGGGGTTTCCACCACAGCGTCCACCATACCGTCACCACCCATGACTGAAGGACACAGGTAGGCTGGAGTGGACACGGGCTCCATGGAGAAAGAGCTGCTGCTTTACGCTGTCCCTGGGTAAGAGAGGTGACACAACAGGGGGAGGAAAACAGGAGGTGCCACCAGGGTCTCCAGCCTGCGTGGTCCTGCACGTCACAAAGAGCAGTGGCTCTGACCTGGGCTTGTAAGCTCGCATTTTCCGCACTGGGCTCCAGAGTGGCTGTCCCAAGGGCCAGGGGCCGGTGCTGCTGGGAGAGCGTGCCCCCAAGGGAAGCCGAGCACCAGACCCATCTCTGCCAGCATCGCTGCCCAAAGCTGCGGCGCCTCCTCCCTCCCCGCCTCACCAACGGTCCCACTGGGCAAGAGCAGACCTTCCGCTGGAGTCCAGGCTGCTCTCATCTGTGCTTCGGGGGAGAAAGATGACTAATGGGGTCAGGGAAGGCCATCCAGTTGCTATTTTTAAGTGTTTTCTGGCTTCTGACTTCAGCAAGCTGAGCTGCATCAGTGTCTCGCTGCAGAGCCACCAGCTCCCCGCGCTGCCCGCCTCCCAGCTGGATTTCTAAGTGGGATGAGATGCCAAAAGGAGTGCAAGACCCACTGATTTATCGATTTCCCGACAAAAGGAATCACAGCTCCATCCGTTCCCTGCCACTGCTTCCTTTCCTCGCTCGCCTCTGCTGCTCCCTTCCCACAGGAGCTGCTGCCAACAGCCCTGGGCTCAGCGCGAGCATCTTCTGCCTATTCTCACGCCGCTGCAGAGAGGGGGGCTTTGAGGGTCCGCCACCCTTCCTGAGCAGCTGCACAGAAGTGTTTGAGCAACACAACTCACTCCTTCCCTGCAGGACCTGTCACCGCAGAAACCAAGGGCTGACGCTGGTTGTGCCCAATTTCTCCCACCCCAGGCACAGCCTACTCCCCATTGGAGGGTCTCAGAGCTCTCCTGTGAGTGTTGGTCCATAGTTGAAGGTGGAAGTGTTGTTGCACTTGCTGCCCATCTGCTGTCAGCAGGAAAAATGCACCAGCACGGCGCCAAGGTCGGGAAGCAGCCCACAGTCCAGACGGCCGGCTGGAAGGCAGGGCTGGAAGCCAGCGTAGGAGCTCAGCAGTGACAGGCAGAAACCGTCTGCAAGGTCCTCCCCATTTATCTCCCACTGTTCTGTGCTGACTTTTGTCACCTCCCTGGGCAGTCCGAAGCTGCTGTCATCATTCTTTATGGCACTGTAGGTCCTACCCGCTCCCACCAAGATTTGGCCTGCCTGTGCAGGAGGAGTGGGATGGCTCCCCACCCCAAATCTGCAGCACAAGGAACCCCAACAGACTGTGTGGGGATGAAAGACAAGGGGGAGTTGCCCAGAGCCTGGGGCAGAGCTCAGTCCCAGGTCTCTGATTGCCCCTTCATAGCTCCTCCACTTTGTATGGATACATAGCAAACACCATGCCGATCCTTCCGTAGGTTGCTCACCACTCTGGGGCATGGTCCTCCCTCCCCTCACACTGCTCCCTGCTCCAAGAGGAGTCTCGGCTACTGGCTTCTGAAGTCCTGTGCGACGTTGGGATGCCCATGCTGGGATGAAATCGGCTGTGGTTGGGGTGGGCCACCCTGCCTTTCTTGCTGTCCTCCACGGCTGTGTATCATCCAGGCTTTGCTGCTCCTCACGGGGCAGCTGCCCCGCGGCTAAAATGTGGGGCTGGCACAGGCATCTTACACAGGCTTATTGGTGCACGCTGTCAGCACCCCCGGAGCTTACAACCCCCCTCTGCCTCCTCTACCCATCCAGCAGCCATGCTCCTGCAGCACCGTGCAGCCAGCACGGTCACCAGCTGGGACAGGGAAGTTTTCTGTGGGGTGTCCGCTTGTCCCTTTGCGTGTCTTAAGGGCCATTTCAGGATAAGGAGTCTGTTTTCATGGCCTTATCCAGATGCTTGCTGAAACCACAGCCCAGAAATTATGACCTGGCTTAGAAACACGTGTCTGTTTTCTGCCTCCTGCATGGCCAGCAGCCGATGCTCCCGGGAAGGGGCAAGGTCGCAGCAGCCATGTGTGGCCGTTGCTCTGGGACCTGGAGCACTGGATGCAGCAGGTCCGGGCTCATTTCACCATGGTCAAGGCATGCTCCCTCCTGCACACACACCAGCTGTGCTGTCTTTCTGTGATCACTAATGGTGCCGGATAGAGACCAGAGCTTTAAACCACTGTGTTGCCAGCTGGTGATGAGGTCTGGAGCCAGCCCAAACTCCAGATGAAGGGATCTTTGGAAACTGTGATGGGCACACTGGGAATTTGCTGAGAGGATGTGTACTGCCAAGCTCAGATTGCCACATGGGTGACAGCTGCATTTCCTCCTCTTCACCCCATCGAGAATGAAGACGGAAAAGCCTGCAGACATCTTGTTTAGCATTATATGGAGCCCCAAGCACCTTGCAGACACCACTGGAGGTGCCCTCGCCTTCCCTATGGGAGCTGAGACAAGTGAGACCCACCGTCAGGGAGGAGGCAAGTCACCCCAGCAGGACGTGGAGAGCTGAAGGCAAGCAGGACAACTACGAGCCCGGCGCCCCAAAGCACCGAGCATGCCGGTGTCGGTGCCACGCAGAGCCGGTGGCAGGAGAGGTCCCTAGCAGAGTCAGGAGGCCACGCGGGGTGCCAAGCTGCCTTTGCCTGCTGAATATTTCACAGGGCCGTGCTGGGTTGAGCACATCCCTCCTGGAGCCCTGTCCCACCACCGGTGGCCAATCATGATAAATTCCCCACGCAAGATCGTTAACCCGGATGAACCCATTTGATTGCAGTGCGGCAGAAACAGGAATGCCAAACCGCCTTGCAGCCCCGCTAATTAAATACCTGTGCTCACCATGAAATACTGTGCTGACCCCGTGGCTCAGCCATTCGGAAAAAATTCTTGACAGTTTTCTTCTGCCACAGCACATCTTGGCCCTTCATCTCCCCAGCATCCAGCAGGGTCCAAGCAAAGCCAGGAGAAAAATCCCAGAAAACCTTCTCCAGGGAAATGTGGAGAAAGAAAGTGTGGGAACTTGCCTGTCCCCACACCCTGCACAGCGGGAAAGCAGGGGAGGGCAGTGGGCTGCCGGCACTTTGCCTCCTGGGCTTGCTCCTCACCCTGCTGGGGACATTGCCTCTGCTCTGTAAAGCACCATGGGGGCTGCACAGCTCTCCCGCCCCCTGGTTCCCACTCTCCAGAGGTGGATGCTGCTCACCCAGGACACGGCCACCTTCCAAAAGTCCCTAATGGATCTGTGCAGGTGTAGCCACTTCCCCGGGCAGTGCCACATGGGGTGCATCAGGGTCTGTCTTGGTAATGGGTGCTATGGGCACCAGTCCCCACAGATGCGAGGAGCATCCTGGGGCTAACGCTGAGTGCTCCTTCCCATCCCGTAGCGACTGTCGCAGCGCGTCTGCAGGCTCAGCCACCACCTCTCGCAGAGCAGGGCATCCAGCTCCAGGGAACAGCCCCTTCTCCGGGATGTCTCAAACTCGAGCAAACATTTTCTGGGTAACTTAACCCACACTACATTTAAAGCCTTCTCTGTATGACCATGAGGGTGAGACACCCTATGGAAGGGCTGACTTCACTGCAAAAACCATGCCACCAGGAGCTGGAGCCCACGGCGCGCACCGTCCTCATCATTGCCTTGGTGCTGCATAAACACAGCCTGAAAAAAAAAAAACCCTCCTTCCCCAAGGAGCTGCTGATTTCAGGCAAAAGATGAACATGAGAGAGGGGAGTGGGAAGGTGCCAGGACGCGGCGTGGTGTCCGCGGCCCCCAGGCTGGGCAGAGGCTGCCAGGACCAGCGTTCTGGTGGGGTCAGGGCTTTGTGTCTGCAACCGGGAGAAGGGCCCTGGGCAGCGAGAGGCTGGAGGTGGATTTGCCTGGATGCTTTCTGAATAACGAGCTCCTCCAAAAAGAGCTTTTAAAATCAGAAGTGAAATTCTACCTGGAGAGAAACTGGAACAAGTTGCTTTTGAAAGCAGGAGAACCTCAGCAGCAGCTGAGCGTGTCAGAGACACAATGAAAGGTGATCACAAATAAACCTGCCACTGCCCCGCGTCCTCCCAGCAGGTCTTTTCCTCTGGCTTTGCTTTCCAGCCCACCTCTGCAGCTCTCAGGAGTTATGGCAGCCCTTCAAAGCCCCTCAAAGGCCTGTCCCTGTGCGTTCTCGCCTGCTCCGTGGAGCGTCCCCAGCCGTGCTGTGCCACCAGGTCCCCTCTGCCCGTCCCACCCCACACCCTGCATCCCTCCCAGGGCTCCCAGGGAAGGCACAAGGCGAGAAGCCGTGTTTCTCCAGGAGGGAGGTACGTGGAGCATTGTCCCTGGGGCACTGAGGGGGCAATGTCGGCAGCACGCCGGATCAGAGCAGCTCCTGGGCTGGCTTCTCTCGTCCGCACCGACATTTGTGACAAGGCTTTGGATGGGGTGTGGGTGAGGCAAGGACTGGGCTGGGAACTGGGGGGTGCTGCCCCCAGCATTGCTCCCACCCTGCTGCATAACCCTGCGGGTGGCTCCACACGGGGCTCTGATTTTCCCAGCTGCTCCTTTTCTTCTGAAGAAAATGAGCGTGCAAGGAGGGAGGAGGCACGTAAAGGTGGAGGAACCGGCAGGATAAGTGTCTGCAGCGGACTACGAAGAGTGTGCTCGGCTGGGCTGGTCGTGTTTGTTCTTTGAACCTGGCAGGAGCCAACTGAGTCTGCAGATACCCACCACCTTCAGCTGCACCCGTGTTATTAAAGTCTAATTCCCTTTCCCCTTCCATCTGCGGTGCTATTTGTGTGCCCTAACAGCGTCACCAACAAAAAAAGTCAAACACTTCAGGACAAAACCCCGTAGAGTCAAAGCAAAGAGCAGCAAAACGCACCCCTCTGTGACGGTGAGGCAAAAGGTTTGGCTCCGCACACCCCCAGGGTCAGCAGCCCTGTGTCCCCCATGGAATCCCCAGCGCTCCTCACCCCTGGCACGGACACGCAGGTCCCAGGAGCCGGGATCAGGATGGGATGGGACATGCTGGGGAAGGGCAGTGCCCCGCAGGGAGCGGAGGGGTCCCTCCATCGCCATGAGAGCAGCAGGAGCTGTGGATCAGACCAAGCACAAGTGCTTGCTCCAGAGGGTCACCGGGCCCTCCTCTGGGCTGAGGATGGGATCTCCCCCTCCCCGCGCTCCCCCGTGTTTTGTGGATGAGCTCCTTGTGCGCACAGCCCAGGCTGCCCAGCATCACCCACCGCTCGCCCCATGGCAGCCCCGACACCATCCTTCCCCACAGCCAAGGGTTCTCCGCACAGGTTTTGCCACTGATGCAGGGCTGACATAACAGGCACCACATAAACAGCCATTTCCACCCGCCAAGATTGTCACCTGCTGCCTGCCGGGGCTTTTCCATCCTATGAGTGTCCCCCTCCCTTCCCCAGGAGACCCTAATTCCACCCTATCCTGCTTAGGCAGCAGTGAGGAGCTGTGCGGCGGAGGAAAGGGCTGGGTGGCCGTGACGGGACCTGGAGCTGGAGAGAGAGGACACCTTGGGGACCGGAGACACGAGGGCTGCCAGCCCTCCCGCCTGCCTCGCTGATGCCGTAATCAGGTCTGCAGAGCCTCCGATGGAGCGGCAATGGAAAGCTGTGTTCCCCCCAGAAAGCAGCTCTCCACAGCTGCCCCCACACAAGTCCTAAGGCTGTGGGGCTGCTCAAGCACGCTGTAATTATCTCAGCGCTCTGAGTAAAGAAGGGGGGTCCAGCCAGAGATGGAGAGAGCCATGATATCTGCAGAGTGCACGTGGGCCTGTGAGGGAGGAGATGCTCCAGCACTTGCCCAGGGCTGCCAGCGTGCATGAGACAGGGCAGGGACAAGCGCTGAACCCCCGCGAGGGAGGTGCTGTGCCGTCAGACCCCCCTCCCCAGCCGCCCCCGGCTGGATGGCAGCTGTAGGGGTCTCAGTCCTTCTGCTGCAGTGTGTCCTTGGCACCCTCCTCTGCTGGAGCTGAAAGCTGCACGTGCCCTGGCCATGAGGCACCCACAGCCGGTACTTTCATTGCTCATTTCAAATGAAAGCAGGAAAAAAAGGCTTCTCTCCCCATCCTGAGGTCTCCACCTGTGCTGGGGGGTTCTATCAAGGCTGCTGTGCCCCCCAAAAGCCTGCTGGAGAAGGGCTTTCCCCACCATGGCTCCAAACTCCTGACCCCACCTGAGATCACTGACAGTTAGAGGCCCCCAAATCCCACCCAGGCGTCATTCAAATTGGTCCACTGGGACAGGTTTGGGTCGTGCTCTTTCAGCTCTGAGAAAACCTCAGGGAACGCAGACATGCTGCGGGGCAGCGCGCAGGTTCTGTCCCGGTCCCAGAGGACACCGCGCAGGGGCGACCTGCCCTCCCCAGCCGAGCAAAGCACGAGCAGGCCACCGTGCCCGTTCACCTGCGTTCACTAATGCTCCTTTTTCCCGGGCTTGCAAGAATCCCGAGTCATTCCCTAAAGCCAAATTTCCCAGTGACTGTTGGCCAAGAGGTAACTGCCAGCAGCCGGGAGAAATTCTGACACTGGAAGCAGACATCGCTCTTCTGCCTTCCCTTCCCTTCGTTACGGCTCATTGTTTATTTGCGAGCACTGCGCGCCCCAACAAAGGGCATTTTACCCTGGAATAGTCACTCTCTCCTATATATTCATACTTCAAAAATTAACACAAACGGCAGCAGGAGGTGCGTTACTGGTGCAGCTGAAGGAGTGTGGAGCACCTCCGGGGACAGAGCCACTGGATGGTGCCGACAGACAGAGTGACCCCGTGGCTGCCCTGTGACTGTGACACTGGGGAACAGACAGACAAGGGCAGTCCTGTTCCACAGAGGATTTTCAGTCTTCCCCTTTCGATCTGGAAGAGGGGGGAGCTCTCCGATGGGGTCTGTACTCGAGGCTTGTTGGAGCCGTGTGCCCCGGAAACCAAGGAGAAGTCCGGGGACTCCTCACATCCCTTCTGCTCGGGGCAGGGGGAGCAGGGAAGTGCTCCCAGAGGGTGGTTTCCTCCAGTTAGGAGACAGAGCCATTCCCAGGAACATTTCCCTCCCTGTGTGCTGCTCCGGAGGCCGAGTCCTGCCTTGTGAGAATGCTTCTGGCTGGTGGCAGCATCCATGCAGGACCCCTTGGTTATCGGGTCATCGTCAGATACCTGTTGACTCTGCTCGCAGCACAGCCAGGAGGAGATACTGAGGGGAAACGGCCTTTCTCCTCTCCTCACAACAGGGGTCCATATAACGAACCATTTGGGATGTGTTTCCGTGCTCCTTTCAGGTCACAAAGGGTGACGCTGGGCAACTGGAGAGGGCAGGCTGCAGGACCCAGCAGGCGCAGAGCTGGGGGGTCAGGGGCTGGCACCCCCTGCCCACCTCTGCACTGGGGCCACGGCCCCGCTCTCCCTCCCCGTCCCAGGGACCGTACCTGCAGCACATGCTCCAGCAGCCACAGGAGGAGGAACGAGGCCACCAAAGCCCTGCGCCTTACCCAGCAAAGCACCAGCCCCACGTCCTCCCCTTGCTGGATGGATCCCTCCCACAGAGTCCCACCGCTGAGTGCCTCCTGCCCCAGAGCTGCTAGAGAGACTCACCTGGC